>OX183138.1:5925376-6289422 GCA_945261195.1 Cryptosula pallasiana | reverse complement strand
ACCTCCCATCACAAAGAATGATCTGCAATGTATTATATTTGGAGTTATCTGCTATACCACGACAATCGCTCATATACGTATATAGTAGCTTGTTACCAAACCAAGGTTTGGGCATTGCAGCTACACACCAAACATAGCCTTGGCTTCATAAATCACAAGTACCTTAGCTTGTTGATCAGATTTGGTTGTGAAATAGCTCTTGAAGGCATATTTGCTGTCTGTAGAAATACCTGCAAAACATAGCAGCTTCAGTGATACAAAAATAAAATAATTTATAAAATTGTTGAGCATCACTTTACGACAACACAAAAAAAAAAATATTTTTTTGTGAAAACACTTTGGCAGTTATTACGTGCTTCTGAACTTTTTTGTTGGCAACTTTTACTATGAAAGCTCAAACAAGAACACCATCAATCTGCCTAAATTGTAATAGCTCTCGCACATCCTTGATATTAAAGACTTTACCAGTCACAATGGCATAATAGTCGCTTTCAGCTTATAGAGTTACGCCTATCATACCATGGCAACTAGCCAAGTATTCTTGTGTTGCAAAACTTACTTTTTCCATTAGAGCATAGAGGTGCTCATTCTCTTTCACCCGAAAGTGCCATAGCCCCAGTAGGTAGGCCGCTATATGTAGTATATCAGGAATAATATATGTTGTAACAATGTGTCCGCAGGTTCTAGTATTGTTTGCTGGGTCTATGTTACTAGTTGTGGTGTATGGTGTATATATTTCTACAGCAGACTACAACAGTAATAAGGGAAGATAACTCCTTACTACAGGTCTACACTACTAGTGCGTGGTCTCTGTTGTGTTCTCTTACCAGTGGGCTACTAGCAGGAGACAACAACTTTTTATTACAGTTTAAGAATTAAAACCAAAACATAGCTTCTGCCACTGATGCTGTCAATTAAAATACAATACTAGCTAAAACAAACTTACCCCATTAATAAAATAAATAATTTCATGATTTTCACTGCCATTAGATGAACTTGAGTGATTGGATGGGTTCCAAGGGGTTGGACTCTGAGTGGAAGTGGTTGTGGATACAACCTGCAAACAACCACAATAAAATGAATAAACAAATGCACAAAAAAGAAAACCACGTCTATTCTGTGTTTCATATGCAATTTATGTAGTTGTTAAGAAAATGCCTCTTTTGCAAAGAAAAAAACGTCTCATATGAGCAAATGATGAGATTAATCAGATTTTAATCGAATAATATAAATTTTAATCAAATAATAAGATTAACTACATTTTGATTTCAGACACTTTTCAAATCTTTTTCTGAAAATGGTGTTGTTTATGTTCAACAGAATATTTATTTGCACCTCAATGTGTAAAGCTAGCTGAGAACTATGCTGCTGATTACATTAGAGGTACGCCATCAGCCCACCCTCACATACCTGTATATCATATTTCAGGTCTAGCTTCCACTGGCAGGACATAATATCATATATATAACTGTATATAACAAGTAATAGTACTAAACACACATAAATCCCATTGAAGACCTTCCAACCAAGGCTGTGTCCATATACGTCTTTGCCAAAAGTTTTCCACCCTACCTACAACATTAATGAGGTCTCCATGTACAACATTGATGATGTCTTATGTGGGTGAGTAGGAATGGGACTAAGCTGGAAAGTGTTAACACCAAAATTGTTTGTGTAGAGTGACTATTGTTGTTTGTGTCCGAAACCTATTTACTGTATGAATGCGTTATCTATCACAGCCCCATCAACGGTCTAGACAACAAGTTGCTATTTTTAATGCAGCTTCCCTGTTTGTGTGACTGAATACAAAATGGCCAGTTACAACTGGTAATGTATAACTCAGAGTATACTTGCTTGAGCTAGTAAACACACGCACTGTTACTATGGTAGTATGGGAATGGTATGTGCTATTCTATGGTGATACAATCCATTTGATAAAACTCATCAGAAATGAGAAAACTATCATTTGAATAATATTGAGGTACTGACTAGTTTAAGTAGTATAGAGTACAACACTTACTAGTTTAAGTAGTATAAAGTACAATACTGACTAGTTTAAGTAGTATAGAGTACAATACTGACTAGTTTAAGTAGTATAGAGTACAATACTGACTAGTTTAAGTAGTATAGAATACAACACTTACTAGTTTAAGTAGTCTGGAGTACAATACTTACTAGTTTAAGTAGTATAGAGTACAATACTGACTAGTTTAAGTAGTATAGAATACAACACTTACTAGTTTAAGTAGTCTGGAGTACAATACTTACTAGTTTAAGTAGTATAAAGTACAATACTGACTAGTTTAAGTAGTATAGAGTACAATACTTACTAGTTTAAGTAGTATAGAGTACAATACTGACTAGTTTAAGTAGTATAGAGTACAATACTGACTAGTTTAAGTAGTATAGAGTACAATACTGACTAGTTTAAGTAGTATAGAGTACAATACTTACTAGTTTAAGTAGTATAGAGTACAATACTGACTAGTTTAAGTAGTATAGAGTACAATACTGACTAGTTTAAGTAGTATAGATTACAATACTTACTAGTTTAAGTAGTATAGAGTACAATACTGACTAGTTTAAGTAGTATAGAGTACAATACTGACTAGTTTAAGTAGTATAGATTACAATACTTACTAGTTTAAGTAGTATAGAGTACAATACTGACTAGTTTAAGTAGTATAGAGTACAATACTGACTAGTTTAAGTAGTATAGAGTACAATACTGACTAGTTTAAGTAGTATAGAGTACAATACTGACTAGTTTAAGTAGTATAGATTACAATACTTACTAGTTTAAGTAGTATAGAGTACAATACTGACTAGTTTAAGTAGTCTGGAGTACAATACTGACTAGTTTAAGTAGTATAGAGTACAATACTGACTAGTTTAAGTAGTCTGGAGTACAATACTGACTAGTTTAAGTAGTATAGAGTACAACACTTACTAGTTTAAGTAGTATAGAGTACAATACTGACTAGTTTAAGTAGTATAGAGTACAATACTGACTAGTTTAAGTAGTATAGATTACAATACTTACTAGTTTAAGTAGTATAGAGTACAATACTGACTAGTTTAAGTAGTCTGGAGTACAATACTGACTAGTTTAAGTAGTCTGGAGTACAATACTGACTAGTTTAAGTAGTATAAAGTACAATACTGACTATTTTAAGTAGTCTGGAGTACAATACTTACTACTTTAAGTAGTATAGAGTACAATACTTACTAGTTTAAGTAGTCTGGAGTACAATACTTACTACTTTAAGTAGTATAAAGTACAATACTGACTATTTTAAGTAGTCTGGAGTACAATACTTACTACTTTAAGTAGTATAGAGTACAATACTTACTAGTTTAAGTAGTCTGGAGTATGGAACTAAAATATGGGTTTTACATTTCCTCAGAGAGTGAGTAGTTACATTGATCATACTCTGTGAGCCACTCAATCCCACAAAATCTTCGATCTGTCAAAAGTGCAAATTTCATTTGTAAAGAAGAACAATTACATATAAATATTCTCTGTAAACCTGTATATCTGTGTACTGTATGTCCAAGGAATACAACATGTTGCCTACCCTGAAGTACTTTCACACAGCTTTTCCACAAATCTTTTCATGAAAAAATTTGTTTACATAAAATTCTATTGTTTAACTGAGCGAATAATTTCACACTTTAGTGAAAAGTTAGTGACTGTTTATGACTATCAGGAGGACAAGCTATTGACTTCTTTTAGTAAACATCTTTTAATTATTAAGGTTTAGACAATACTCTATGAAATCAACTGATTCTTAATCACAAAAAGGCCAAGGGCAGTTTCTCAAAGATGATGTAATCTTCGGTACAATAACTTCAAGATAACCTATAGAGCTGGTCAGACAGGTCAAGGCACCACGCATTGTGCCACAGCTGATGGCATGTACCAAGATAAGAAACTGTCCTAGACAACGCAAAGTGTTGATATTAACAGATACAGCGATAATGCCATTCCTGAATCTGTTATCAACAGCACTGAACATAGTACAAGCTCAAGTGAGTTCACCTCGGCTTGTTGGTCTGGGAATTAAGTGCAAGTTGCTGCGTTGACGGCGATGGAGTTGAGCTGATTAATGTATATAAAACATTGATATTTACAAATCTGCATTCAAAATGACTTTTGCCTTTAATATTAATTTAATTCACATGACCAATTCCACTAAAGCTGTATGTGCATTATTAGTGTACTAAGTTTCATTTCTCCAACCAGAAAGATCACGATGAAACAATAAATCGTCAATGGCTTTATTTTTTCCAAAGAACACTATTTCTTTTGGTTCGCTATATTTTTAGAAAGTTTTTAATCATTTTATGACACTGCAGGACAAGCAAGAAGTGTTGGTTACATACAAATGGTGATTACTTTAATGTAACCTCGCCTTTCTTCCTGACTTCACGTACACCCTACAGACATGGATCACAGAGCATAAAGTGAATACACAGTTGTTATCTCCACTTACGTCTACTCTAACTGCGCTGCTTGAGAATTCAGATTCTTGAGAAGTTTCAAGGTCGTTACTGTTCAATAACGCATCTCCATTTACCTGCAGGAAACGGCAGCAGGCTTAGCATACAAAATTTCTGGACAAATAGCCTGTGGTTAATCAGGTTGTGGACTCAGGACAAAAAAAAACATTCCTAGCAAATAAATTACATCTCTATCACGCCTTTCGGTGATGAATTTTAGTACTTGACAAGACTTTTATAAAAATTATATTAGGTATGAAACTGGTCCTAATCTCAGTTCACTATTGGTGTAGTAATTGTTTGATAGCAGGAGTTGTGCACTCTCTACAGTTGAGAATAGTAAGAACAACCTTGCATTCTACGTATGAAGCATGCGGAAGAGGTTTGACAATGCAAAACTCTTCTGATGCCTTGAAACTACAATGTCAGCCAAGGCTTTACTGTAAACTACCTCTTACAAAGCAAAACATTACAGCGTTATTAGCTAACAATAGGCACTGTGATCTTTGAAGTTTTTGCTGCATAAAGCTTTAAAAAAGTGATTGCAGACACATTTGACATCACATAAGAAACAGCTCTAAGAAAAGAGTGTGTTGTGCATTTATTTCTCACCTTTCCAATAAACCTTTCTTCCTGTGATGTCATTATGTAACTATCTAAGCTTGGTGAGCGTTCAGATCTGGTTTTATGGACTTTCAAAGCTGATATCTTTGACTTTTTACTGGGCATTCCAGAGAATCACCAGTCATTAGTCACTGGTCACTCAATGGTCACTCACTGGTTACTAATGAATGGTTCTTGTGATAAACACTCTGTCTGACCTTTTGAACTATTGATTCACTTGAGCCTGCAAAACAGAAACAATACAACGTCTATATATAACATAAGCCCAAGCGCAGAGAGATTGAAAAAGCATCTTATTATTTTCTTACCATAAATTGGGGTTTATGATAACGATGTAATGATTATTATTTGTTGAAAACAAGTTTTGGTTAAGGAATATAAATTTGACTGCCATTTATTTTTATTTTGGCTACGCAAATTCTCTAATTGTCAGAATTTTACTTTCGACACTAGAAGAAATACATCTAATCCGACGGCTCGCTAAAAATGATTTTTTTAATACAAAAAAAGTTTGTACGAAAGCTTTGATTGATCAGGTGAGTATGAATTTCTGTAACAAAGTTTGTCGCTTTCGTACCAATTAACCGTCACGTTCCACATTACAACAACTTGTCGGCAATGCTTAGCAATAGCAATTTCAATCACTGTCAACTGCAGTTGACGACCAGCTATCTAAACCCACTTACAATAATAATTTATCAACTATTATAAAATAATAACTTCCGTGCAATTAACAGCTGTAATATCATATGAGAGTGTAATACTTAGTGAACAAATACTAACAACAATAATAACTTCAGATAAAACAATGTCAGCAACAATACCTTACTTGTTTAGCGGCAGCGTGAGATGTAAATGCCAGCTCACAGAAATGACATACGCAGTGACTGCAGTGACTGTTCAAGTATGTAACTGGGTAGTAGATATCCCTTTGACCTTTGACTGATAAGTGTTGGTTGCATCAATAGCTTATAACCTTACTAGCTATTTACTGATGTTTATCTGCTAGCTTGTTTCTACCAAAGGACATCAACTGCACAGCCCACAACACACTAGCTTATTATATTCATAATCTCTACCTATGACGTAATAGTATTTACTCAATTATCTTTCCCTGCAAACAATTATCTGTAAGACAAGATGGTAAACGTACAGTTCAATGTCCTGCAATATGCTCGCTAAACACAAGAGAGATAATGTAACCTTACAATATCTCTGGTACATCATAGCGTTACCATGACATGCAGGAGTTGCTCTCTCAATGATGATGATGGCAGTTTGATTATACAATTTTTTGAGCAGGAGTTGTTTGCTCCTACTTCACTGTGTATCCTTACCAATCACTAAACAACCAAGTCAACAACAGGTTTTATATGAAAAGTGGAAAAATGGGGACTTTGTTGGAAAACTTCGTTCACAGCCGTTACATTACAATACTGGCATTACCTCACGATAAAAACTTATGTCACACAATTTACCAGATGTTAGTGACACAGAAAACACTTTTCTCCAGCCAAAGGATGCAAGGAGCATTTCCATGTTTTATACAGTATTTTCGTATTTTATCAAGCAATAGCCAACTCGCGATAGCCCAGTTGGTAGAGCGGAGGACTGTAGTTGGTTATTGGCTATCCTTAGGTCAAAAGTTCAAATCTGGTCCACAGGATCAACATTTTTGCCACTTTTGTCTGAATAACTAAAATAAATAAACCAAAATATTGCTTTTATGGATGAGTTCTACTTTGAACAGGTATTAATGTATCAATAAACTGAATTGATTACATGCCTCAGTTTGGAGAGAAGAGTGTTGACTGAGAATTTGGCTTTTATAATATTTTAAGTAGTAAAGATTGCTCTTGAAGACTGTAAAAGCTCTTCTTTCATTATTAGGATAAATCAAAATAAACTCTGTAAATACAGTCGATAGATGACATACTTAGCTGCCAAAGATCCAAAATTATGATTGTTCTACCTGGAGCTATTGCGGTAGATTTTGGGGGAATGCCACAAGTAAACAGCTCGTTTACTACTAAAACATAATCAGAGATGTGCTGGAATTCTAACCCCAGCCTACACAATGTGCTGTGCCGGTAGCACAGCATGCTAGGCTGGCAGTGACCCCTAGCTGACCCGGTATGGTGATACTGGTCTGGCACAAGATGGCCGTCTTCGCAGCCTAAGATCTTGCATTAACCCTGGAGCCGGAAGTACCCTTCCTCGGATTGCCAGAATTATCAACCAAAGGCTAGGTACAGCCTCAGAACCTTGGAGAGTCTCTGATTGGACTATGGACACATGACTCCGCCCTTTAGCCAGTTGGCACCATTCCTACTTAACCATATTACGCCGCATGATTTGTCAACTATTTATATCTTGTATTTTATTGGTTCAATTACTTACTGTCAATGTATGTCTGTCTATATTTATTATGCTAATTACTCCCTGTCAGCCTTCCTATATAAAGGCTGATTTTGTTTATACTCATTGCATTAATTCATGTACTGCCAACTACCCTAGAGGATTGCCACCCTAGGAATTGGTATTTATGAATAAAGCGACTGTTCAAGCTACCACGCTGTGTACTTTGTCTGAGAGGTGGGCTCTGTGTTTGCCAACTGATCTGGCAGTAAAGACCACTAGTTTGTCACTGTCATACCGGTACAGTGACCCCTCTGGAGAGAGGTATAATACTTGAGATTAGTGGACTTTTGCGGAAAGCAGACCGAATTCTATTACACTATTATTAGCTTTTCAATGAGCTCACCGTATAAAAAAAATTTATTTCATACAGTGGAATATTTTTGTATCACGGAAAGTTTACTTTTATTTATTGGATAAAGAATAAGAAACAAAAATATTGCTCCCGCAAACCGGATTTGAACCGGTGACCTAAGGATAGCCAGTAACCAACTACAGTCCTCCGCTCTACCAACTGAGCTATCGCGGGTTGACTGACTCCAAACGAGAAATCATAAAAATTGAGAATAGCCCAACAAACATCAAAAACTCAGATTTTCTGTTAATTGGTTGTTAGTGGTAACCACAGAGGAAGTCATAACTTAAGTAATGTGGTTTGAATGGATAATTTTAATCACCTCATACAAGTTAATAGTTTTCCGGATTCTAGAATCGTAGAATTGTATACAAATTAAGTACAATTTTATACAGGCGCTCATGTAAACATATTTTTGACAGATTATTTTTTATGAGAAATAGTGGTTACAATATAAAAAAAAAATATTGCTATAAACGAAATAATGTTAATCACAACTGATATAAGGTTTATAATTGCGTAGTTAGTTTCAAATGTGCCCAAAAAGCACACAAAAACACCTCAACAGAAATGCTTTAGTACAACCAAACAGTTTCTCTGTTTGTTTAAATTAGCGCAGACAAATATTTTATTTCTACACACATATATCCCAGGTATCTCATGTATTATGTAATGGCATTTAATATTTTGTATGTGACAAAATGTATATAAACAAATAATAAAGCAAAATGAACAACGCACTGATTTGTTTTTGCAAGTAAAAAATCTGTTCATGAAAAAACAAAAATAAACTTTGAAAAGAAAAAGAGACACTTACCAGCTCAAATCTTTTGCGCAACAGCGTATATGCCTACGCGACCAGTTTTTTGCTGCTTTGGGAAACATCGAGAATACCATTTTTTTTAAATGAATGTTGGAAACTTGAAACGAAAAAGCTTGAAACGGTCAACAGCGATTGCTCTCAAGTCCTAATTGGTGCGTTGAGTTCGTGTTCCAATTTTTAGGCTGATTTACCAGATGGATCTCAAACGGGAAGCTGTTTTGTGCTAAAAACTGTAATTAAAAACAGCTCATATGGCAACAGGTATGATAGACAAACAGAAGGCATCATTATACTAGATTTTTGTCATCTCTCATCGACAGGGATAGCCCCAAAAAGGGTACGGATGCAAGGAATAATATGATTTCCAGATAATTGATTCTATTGGCTAAAAATACAAATAAACCAAAAATTTTTTATCTGCTTTGAAGGAGGACTCTTCAAACAAATACTCTCAGGTTGAACGCAAGGGTTCGCATCTCCGAGCCCATTGGTGATGTTTAATTTAAACATGACAGAGAGGGTAGTTTATACAAACTACCGTCTTTGGTATTGATGTTACAGTCTTGAAAATTTGAATAATTTTCGAAATCTATGGTCACAGTTTCTTAGGAAACATGCATTCCCGTTTTTTTAAAAATACAAAAATATTGCCAATTTTGCACTAGTCTAAACTGCTAGTTTAAACTGTTTGGCATGTTTTTTTCTATTTCTGCTTTGAAATTACTAGGTTTTCTTTCTTTTAAATACATTTGAAAGGCAGATAAAGAATGATATTAGAACAAATTAAACAGCAAATATGAAACATACTTTTGTATATAATTCAATACGGCGATAAACTATGTCTGTTAATAAAGTCGATTGAAAAAGATGGTCGCTATCCCCATTGGTTACAATTCTACGTAGCCCAACTATAGGCTCTTAAACAGGTCAACATCGTCTCAAACTTCAACAGCTGTTGGAGGAGTGCAGGACTTTAATTTTTTTCAAGATTATTTATGCTGTGTTTCCTCATGTTTTAATTTTTTAGTAACTAGGAAGTTTGTCTCAAAAGTGAAACTTTTATGTTATATTTTTACATGTTTGTAATTTGTGTTTTTGTTGTTGTTATTTTTCTTCAAAAAGAAATAAAAACTCACTGATCTTCAAAAGTAACTTGGGTTCCGATACTTACTACAAGGTCATGTATTGCGGATAGAAGCATAGCCCTCTACTGATGAGCTAGGGTGATATATTAACGGCCACATGTGTAAACAGCACCCTATATGTCTGTTGTAGTCAGCTATTCTTGTGATTAAATAGAAAAGGACCTTGCACTATTTTGTCTCCTGATCTTATATGTAAAGTGTATTTAGCTCGGGACCATTTTACTAGAAGGAGCATGTCTCAAGGAGAAAAGGATTCCATTTTTTATAATTCAAGACAATCCCATAAACCTTTGCTTTTTTTCTTCAATTGGTTTTAACCGAAATTTTGATGGAATAAAATGGAGAATGGTGGTTTTATGATGCTTTAAAACTCTGTGACATGCTAATTATTGTCTTGGATCATATAAGCAGATCTCCTCTCCACCAAACCCGCCTGTAAGGCAGAGAATTATAACTGCTTTAGCCATGATTGTGAGAGGGATGGGGCCTAGGTATACTCACCAGTGATATCTTGTCAAGGTATGTTTTGGACCAGAGCCATACGTTTGCATTTCAATTTTTTACAAAAGAACTGTAAAAATCAGATCCCGCGAACCGGATTTGAACCGGTGACCTAAGGATAGCCAGTAACCAACTACAGTCCTCCGCTCTACCAACTGAGCTATCGCGGGTTGACTGATAGCGATGAAAATGAGATAAACAATCCAAATAGTTCATAAACCTTCAAAATACTCTGGTCTTTGTGTTTAAGCGGTTACTTAGCAACACAAGTAATAGGAAGCCATAAACTACAAGGATGTTTGAATGACTGTGCACACGACATATATATCTACATAAACTGAAAACTAAAAATGGGTAACACTTGTATAGTGTTGTATATCAAACGTGTACGCTGTCTTCAACCTGGCATAAATGACAGCATGTGTATACTGATTGGTGCGCCTTGTCATTTGAAATGTACAATTCAATGTTGTATTTATTTTGGTTTTTAGTATTTGTTTTTATGCATTTTTCTGCGTAAAAATAACAAATTTTATTGCATGGTAATACTTATATAAATTCGAGATAAAGATGGATGAAAGAAAATTATTGTTGTTTTATATTCATTTTATTTATTGTGTTTTGTTTCTATGTTATATTGCATATTTCCAACACAAGAAATAATCTGTCAAATCTATGTTTTTATAAATGGCGGTATAACGTTGTAATTGAAATATGTACAATTGTATCATACTCTAGAATTTATGTTTCAATACCAGAAATTATTATTTATTCTGTTAGGCATTTGAGAAGTCATATGTGCTTACCTTAAGATTTATTTAAACGACACATCGTTTACGACTTTCTTTTTTGTTATCACAAAGATATCGATTAATGAAAAAATTGAGTCTTATTTCTGATGTTTTATGGGATAATAAAATGTTCTGGTTTTTGTGAGTATATGCAGCACACCCGTGATAGCTTAGTTGGTGGAGTGGAGGACTGTAGGCGGTTAGTGGCTTTCCTTAGGTCACCAGTTCAAATCATGTCTGTGAAACCTCTTTTAATTTATATAGAGATAGTCAAATGATGTTAAACTGAATAATTGTAACCATTGAAGTAGTCATATGAACATAAACAATTTTTCAGACTTGCACAACTCTTTTCTTTGTCCAATGAATAAAAGTGCAGTAGCTCTAAAACCAAAATGTCGTATTTGCGCGATATAACCTCTCTTCAATGCTGAGAGCTCGTTGCAAACTTGATAACTGCTGGAAAGAGACAGCTAACAGCTTATTATAGGTTTGAATCTTTTAGCAATAAAGTATGGCATCCAATCACTGTACTTCACAAATATTTTGGTTTGTTAATTTACAATTTATTAATTCAATTTATTGTTAAAAATCCTCTTTTTTTGTAATAAAGATTAATAGATAAATATAAATGCAACTTGTACCTTTTCCAAATATTTATTAATTTTTGAGAAGCAATTTGTACAGTTTGAAAAACACCAAAAGATGAATTCTTGGCCTTTCCTCTTCCCTGCTGACTGAAACCCAAATGAGTTCACTGTATCAGTATATAAATATAGTGTTCATTGTAGAACACAAATCCTTAAGCATCTGAATTGGTATGACACCGATGTTTTACTTTGAAAATGTTGATCCTGCAAACAGGATTTGGACAAGTGATGTAAGGATAGCTAATCACTAACTACAGCCATCTTTTCTACCAGCTGAGCTATCACGGCTCATTTGAGAGGTGGGTAATGAAACAGAATAGTATCAAATAAAATATTAACAGAATTTCAATTCCTCAACAACCTAAATGGTCTTTGTTTGGGAGAAACCCAGTTCTAGGACTTTATTTTATAAAAAATTTGGAGGCAATCCTTTTAATGAGATAGATTACATGACTGTTTCCCATCATGCAATGCAATACTTACTGCATGTGCGCTGTTAAAGAAATTCTTACTAATTTTTGAGATTTTTCAATTTTCATACAAAACCAATAAAACACAGCAATGAAAGAGCAAACAACTCCTATTGACAAAACTGTATAATCAAGCTATCCATCATCTTATGAGCTCTGTTCATTGAGAGAGCAACTCCTGCATGTCATGGCAATGCTATGATGTACCAGAGATATTAAAAGGTTACATTATCTCTCTTGAGTTTAGCGAGCATATTGCAGGACATTGAACTGTACGTTTACCATCTTGTCTAACAGATAATTGTTTGCAGGGAAAGATAATTGAGTAAATACGATTACGTCATAGGTAGAGATTATGAATATAATAAGCTAGTGTGTTGTGGGCTGTGCAGTTGATGTCCTTTGGTAGAAATGAGAACCTTATGCTTCATGTACATATAGCGATCATGCTAGCGATTTTGCTAAGCGATTGGGGAAGTCCCTCCCCCAAATTTGCTCAACTTTTCACTACTGGCAATTCTTCAGCGATTCCGGTCAAACTCGCTGTTACAAAGCGTAGCCTTCAATTTATGACAGGATTGATTATAGATCGGAGCGCTGAATATGACAAGACGTTATTGGAAACAAGGGTCAAGTTTTTTTACGTTGTGATTGGCTGATCAAAGAATCGCTAGCGATTTTTTGATGTCGATCAAAACCTGAGGATAACCTCAAATAAAATGCTTGAGATTGCTTACTGATTTTATAAGAAACAGAAGTTGCAAAATCACGCAATCGCTAAGGAAATCGCTTAGTAATCGCTATATGTACATGGGGTTTAAGTGGGATGTTCTAGAAGATACTTGATAGACACCAGTTAATTAGCTTGTAAGATCGTAAGTTGCTACCAACAAAGGTGGGTTGGTGTAGGTAATCGAAATATAAAAGCTAATTTAATAATAATACATGAAATGTATAGTTTACCATAATGTATTGGATGGGATAAAATTTACAAAGTTGTTTTATTCCTTCGCTGAGATGGCTTGTAATAAAACTGTCTGAAGTCTTGAGATAAGTTCATTAAACTTTAACAATAATCTCCTGTTGATGGAGTTTTGTGTAAGTAGTTGTTTCACCGACGCTACTTGTTTGTGTGAAGTGTTCATTGAACTGGTAACTCTATTGTTATTGTTGATGAAGTAAGGAGAAAAAGGATGTAAACCAATAGGTAAGCGTAAATTGAATAGACATCCAGTTACATAACTTGATAGAGATGTGTTATGAAGTGGTGGATCGATTGCCCTCTAGCATGGATGCGATGTCTTCATAAGAAAACATCTGAAATATATTAATTTTATATTTTAATAACAACCAAGTTCACTGTACTCGCAGTAGATAAGCCTGAATATGATGGATATGATATACAATAGTTGAGCAAATAATAACTTGGAAGGGTGTGTGTGGATTCTGGTGGAGAGTGAAACAAGCATTAACGAAAATGGGGGCCAAAAGATTTAGAATAAATATCGACTATGATGCAAAATTTTAACTCTGAAGTGTATCCTAGGAAGAGTCCATTCCTTCCCAGAAGATATCAACGTTTGTTCCTTTAGTTGTTTGCTTTGAATCAATTGGTGCTCAACATTCCTGGAGTGAGTGTGGAAACAGTAGATGATACTTCTCTGGGAACTTTGACACTTCCTAAAATAAATGTCAAATATTATATTTTCTAGCATATTCGGCATTTATTGCAGACTGGTTAGCATTCATTACAATATATTTTTAAGTAGATTAAAGTTTTGTTCACAAACTGTAAATTCAAGAAGAGATTGTAAATGTCTAAGAAATGCGCACACACCAAAGAGGACAGTTTATTGCTATAAATAGATTTTAAATGATACTCGAGATTTCAACAGAATAGAGTCGTTGGCCTAAGCTACAAATGGTGGCAAGCATTGAATCAAGAAGGTAAACCTAAAAAAGCTAACAGGACATTATAAAAACTACAATTTGAGCTGATCATAAAATATTTCTGTACTCAGGGGTAGTTTGTGGTAGTTAAACAACAATCTTCACATACATGTATAACACCAATAGACACACAGCTAGACGCTACGTATGAAATATTTTGTAAACCTTTAGCTCAGCTCAAAGAGATGTCCAAAATATTTTTGACATGAACTTTGATGATTTCCATTTAACAGAGTTTCAACTGCAGCAAGCTGCCATACTGAAGGACTTACATAACTTTGAAACTGGTTAAGTGGTTAGAATTATATAAAACCCAAAAGTTGTTTGGCTCAGAATTTTAATATGTTTATCTGTGCAGTTGATCTACTGGAAACTTTGTGTCTTTGTTGCATTATTAAAACCTACTCTCTTTGTAGGTTTGGAAATTCATAACATGGAACCTTTTGAAAACTGCACGAATTTATGGAAACAAATTTTCATAGAGTTTCATTGAACTGCAGTCAATTTTGCCATCACTGATTTACCACGACAGCATGAGCTTCATTGAAACAAAAGTAACTGTAATTATAAAACAATTAGCTGATTATAAGTTTATGAGCTGGTTGGTCGTTGATTCAATCCACAACAAGTGCTCTCTGTGTATTTCTGTATCACAAAACTGTCACATTGATTCAATCCACAACAAGTGCTCTCTGTGTATTTCTGTATCACAAAACTGTCACATTGATTCAATCCACAACAAGTGCTCTCTGTGCATTTCTGTATCACAAAACTGTCACATTGATTCAATCCACAACAAGTGCTCTCTGTGTATTTCTGTATCACAAAACTGTCACATTGATTCAATCCACAACAAGTGCTCTCTGTGTATTTCTGTATCACAAAACTGTCACATTGATTCAATCCACAACAAGTGCTCTCTGTGTATTTCTGTATCACAAAACTGTCACATTGATTCAATCCACAACAAGTGCTCTCTGTGCATTTCTGTATCACCAAACTGTCACATTGATTCAATCCACAACAAGTGCTCTCTGTGTATTTCTGTATCACAAAACTGTCACATTGATTCAATCAAATAACAATATTACTGGCTTTTAATGAGGATAGTGACGGTCTTTCTCAATCGATTCAATTACTGGAAACAGTTTATATTGCTAGATAAACATATATACAAGTGTATGTTTCAGGTTTGTTAATTAATTTGTACTTGAATCCTTTTTGATTTGTGTAAATTGCATTCAGATGAAAGAAAACATATTACTTAATTAGTACAAATTGAAACAAATGACCTGTCAAAGGGATTAAATTAGCAATTTAAACTACTAAAGGGTGACAATATTTTCTGTGTTTTTAAAAAATGAAAGCACATATATCCCTAGATAACATGACCATAGACCTTGAAAGTCATCTATATTTTTATAATTGTAACGTAAAAGCCAAAGACCGTAGTTTATGTAAACTACCCTCTCTGTCATCTTAAAAATAAATGTCACCGATGGGCTCGGAGATGATGTCCCTTGCACCCAATTTAATAGTACTTGTTTTTTTTTTTGGGGGGGGGGGGCAACTTTAGAATTACCAATGGTCCTTAGCCTATTTTTATTTTCAGCCAATAGAATCAATTGCCGAGAAGCTCTAGTGACTTTTGGCGTATGTACTCTTATCGTCACTATCCCCATTGCATGTATCTATAGGCTTTTTGCTATGTCTGTAGTTTAGGGGCCTAGACAGCTTGTGAGAGTTTGGGGCCTTCCATGGGGGTGTTTGCTAGTGGAGCGCCACAAAATCCCACAAGCTGTCTAAGCTCCTAGACTACTACATGTGGGACTAATTCAATTTTTATGATTATGATTATTTGTGTCTCCATGTATTATGTATAGAAGTATTTAACTCTTCACTGAGCGAGCCAAGTATTTTTATTTGTGCTTCTGCTCTGCTAGGGTGACTTCTTTAACAACCACATGAGTTTGTGTGAACAGCACCCTATACGTTAGTTGTAGTCAGCATAGAGTTATCTCCCCCTGTACAGTGCTAATTTGCTCCATATTGGGCACAATTAGATGCCATAATGGAGTGACTGAATTGTTTACTTTGGCAACGAGGCTTCTAGATAATTCTATGGTGGTCAGTTACTCTTCTGATTAGGCAGAAAAAGGCCTTGTACTATTTTGTCTCCTGGTCTCATAACTAGAATACAATCAAGCTAAGGACCATTTTATTCTTTGCTCATATTTGACCAGCAGCAGCAATCAATAAATAAACACGAATACCCAGGTTTGATATTGATATCCCATTCGCAGTGTGAACATTCAATACCATCTGAAATGAGGAATGAGAATTATTTACCGACAAAAAAGGCAGAACAACTAATGGTCGTGTTATTGATTAGTTTTACATCTATATGTATAAGGAAGGGCTGAGAACACTTTTGCTCGACCGTCGAGTTCACTTTAACCAGTAAGCATGTGATTTACTCGTTTCTCTACCAGTTACAAGTACGAAATAGCTTTTTGTAAGCTGAAAGACTTTCTTTGGCACAATGTCCACTAACTCCTCGTTATTACTGCCATGTGAAAACGGAAATGGCGAGTGTAACCCGTATTCATCAGCTACGATTGTGTCTAGTAACATTATCTCTATAGTAGTCAACTTACTTCATCTACTTGTACTAAAACTGATGAACATACAAAAGAAGAACTACTTGCATATTCTAGTCAACATAACTGTATGTGATATCTTTGTGAGTTTGGGGTTTGCCATCAATGGGAGTTGTCTCACCCATGCTTTTGTGGCTGGAAAACCCAAGATATATGGTTCTGCTATCGCTACGCTTACAGAAGCCTCAGCTTACTCCAGATATTTCCAACTTATGGTAGCTTGCATCGACCGATACTTTGCCGTCTGTCGTCCATTTGATTACGATATTTCGTTGTTACCCACAAACCTCGGTATTCTGTCTCCAATTGGATGGTTAATAAATATATTGCTGACGAGTCTTAAATATGTAATCTCACCAAGTAGCGTTTGTACTGGTGACATATTTGCTGCATCTTTTGGAGATGATGTGGCAGACAATAGTTACAGCTACATACTCTCTGCTATAGCATTGTTCCCACCCGCAATAGTTACAGCAATTCTCCTACTCAAAGTCAACAAGGAAATAAAACTAATGAACACAAGAGAAGTGAGAGAAGATAACTCAGAATTAAAATCGGCTACTAGATATATTTTGGTTACTAGTGCAATGTTTTACAGCACAATAATTCCTGTTGCTGTGTTTCTGCCAATATCATTTATTAATATGAGTTATACATTAGACTTCTATTTTGTTATTATTGTAGTGATGTGTCAAACATTGTATGGAGTCTGTAATGTTATTGTATATTCATTTATTTATCCTGGATACAGACAGAAGATAAAGAACATTGTTTGTTTCAGAAAAATGAAAAATAATGTGCATCCAGCGTGAGTTATTTCCATCCATCCAGTAGCTGCTTGTTATTGTTTTATAGTTACTTTTATTTTGTGGAAGTAAATGTTTTACATTTCTGTTGTTTTTTCTGTAACTTTTGCCAAGAGCTCAACATTGTTGCTATGTCATATCTGTCAAAGCTTTGTGGCTGTAGTTTGGTTTTTGTTGTTTGTTTGTTTGTTTTGGGTTTCGAAACTTTTGGATACGATATCGTCACTCAAAGAACACAAATATAATTATTAACATCGTGAAAATAATAAACACCAGCATTGGCATATAAAAGTGTGATGTTAAGATTTATGATAAATCCAAGAAAGTTAGTGTCTGTTTTTAATTTTTACTGTCTAGTAAAAAATAACAACAAAAACCAATTTTTGTGGATTTCCTGTTGCAGTGGATATTATACTCACAATTAAGACAGGATTCTCCATGCAATGCAAGTATAGATGTATATCAACTGTTAGCTTATTGTACATGGACCAATATTTTACAAGGACCAACTTCTTTATATTTCAAAACAATTAAAATTGGTGATCTTAATGGACAGGTAAAAAGAACAATTAGTAGATTACAACTAGTGCAGCTGAGCTATCCCATGTTTATTGCTCCCAAGCGAAATATAGAGATGTTATATTTGATTATCTTTGGTCTTGGCCACCCACAACTCACCTGTAAGTCCTTACTTAAGATTACATAAGTCATTAGTGGGAGTACTCAGTTTTATAGTAGACATACTGCCTTTTATTTAAGTTTCCTACAATCTAGTGCCCGTGGTGCAGTTTACCATAATGCTGTATGAGTATTAAAAAATTAAAAGAATCCCGCAAACCGGATTTGAACCGGTGACCTAAGGATAGCCAGTAACCGACTACAGTCCTCCGCTCTACCAACTGAGCTATCGCGGGTCAGCTGAACAAATTATCATAGAGATCAAAAATAAAAATAACGCATTAAACATCGAAATACTTCTGCTTATTTGTTGAATCTGTTACTTAGCAACAAAAGAAAAAGGAAGCCGTTAACTACGAAAGTGCTTGAATAACTCTGCAAACTACACAGACACGCCCATCTAGTAGGTATGTGTGTGGGTACAGATATTATCTACATAAACCAGTAGCATAAAAGCCACTGCACTGGTGAAGTGTTTTATATGGGACATCACTTTATATCCATTGAATAAAATAAACGCTACATAAACATTTTAGAAAAATCTGAAAAAATCCTGAATGCTTTTTGTGTTTAGACGTTTATTTAAAAAGAAAAAGAACGCACCGATGCTAAGTAAATATTTGGTTGTAAAGCCATGTATGTTCTCTTCGACTTTTGGATCTTTAAAATTTTTAAGTTTATCCATAAACAGCTGCTCCAACTTAAAAAGTGATAACATGATAACATTTAAATGTTTTTACTCAGTGAACAAATTTAAATTGTTTTCTGTATGTAGGCCAAGCTGGCCACATACTAAACTATAGGTGGTTTAATAGTCAAAGTTGTGGCCCATCAATTGCTAAACCAGGATTTAGTAACAGTCAATCAGGTCCTCAATAAACCAGGATTTAGTAACAGTCAATCAGGTCCTCAATAAACCAGGATTTAGTAACAGTCAATCAGGTCCTAATTAAACCTTTCCACAAATATATAAATTAATAATCAAATGAATAGTGGGGATTATTTCCAGTATCATATTAGCCAAAGTGGCACAAGAGCTATTTATTCCATAAAGCATCAAAAAATTCAAAGTCTTTACTAACTTTTCGCTTAGTAACCAAACAGGTGAAGTTTAAAAAGCTATGTTGTCTAATGAAGTTTTGTCTGATCACATAAAATTATTCATGCCTACTTTGGCATAACACGATAGGTTATAACATCTACTATTGAACAAAAATTCTAGAGTATTGATACGCATTTCAAATGCAAGGTTACATAAGCATTCATAAAAACATAGATTAACAGATTATTTCTTGCGCTGGAAATAGACAATATATCATAAAACCAAAATTCAACTAACATAATAAGTTATAATAAAACTTTATTTTGTACTTAAAATTGTATAGCTCGTGATTTCATCCAAAACAGTTTAGCAGAAATACTTTAATACAACAAAACGACTTCCTGAGTTTGTTTTAATAGACTGAAGCCAATATATTACCTCAATGCATGTAATGACATACAATATTCTGTATATGACAAAATTTATTAAAACAAATACTAAAACAGACTAAATGAGACATTGATTTCTTTTGTAAGTAATAGCAAAAGCATTAAAAAAATGGATACTTTGATCAAAACAATCTCCTGAATCGGTAGTGATACCCTTGATGTTGATGTCGCATATCAGATCTTTACACCAACAGGATTTCATGGAGGAGAAATGCGAAATTTGTTTTGTGTTTTTGCTACTCATCTCCAGCCATTCGGACGGTACAAAATGTTCTTGTGCTGGGGAGTATTTTTAAAACATCCTCACCTACGTTATTATTTATTAGGTACATTTTCAATGATAAGTTGTATCAATCAATCATTTGCTTAGCTTAAGTCTTAGGCCAACATTTGAGGCACAATGTGTATCTTGCTTGGAATATGCTGTGAGTTTTTTATTGGGAGTTGCATGCTCCCTTGTTATCTTGGCAACTTTTGAATGGATTTCATTGAGTGATTGCCTTAGTGGACAAAAACCCGCGAACGCCCTATGTTCCGGTGGCTCTATATTCCGGCGGGCCTATGTTCCGGCGAATTTGGCTCTATGTTTAGGTGAATTATTTTTCATAGAAAAACACTATCGTGGAGCGTCTTTGACATTTAAATACAATGAAGCTCAAATGGATTGTATTATTTGATTTCTGGTACTTGGTTTGAAAAAAAACCTTAATGAAAATAGTTTATGATTATTCAACAAGTAATAAATTACTTTTATTAGCAATAAAAACAATGAAAAAAACAAACTTCATTATAAAATAATTTAGTAATAGTTTATTGAAAAAAGTAGCGTCCATTTTGAATAGTGCTCAACAGTAGCATTTTTCTATGAAAAATATTTCACCGAAACATAGAGCTAAAATCACCGGAACATAGACCCACCGGAATATAGAACCACCGGAACATAGAGCTAGACACCAAAAACCACGCCCACTTAAACAATCATCCAATGAAATCCATATAAAGTTGCCAAGATAACAAGGGAGCATGCAACTCCCAATAAAAAACTCACAGCATATTCTAAGCAGAATACACATAATGCCTCAAATGTTGGCCTAAGACTTAGGCTACCATTTGCTATGAATTAGTACACAGCTTTGTTGTTATATCAGTATAAATAAGCAATGAGGACCTGGCAGAGTAGCTAGGCCTTGCTAAAGCCCTACTTAATAACTCTTCAGTGATTCAATAATTATTAGCCATAGAGAAGGCAAAACTGGACTCTGACTCTTCATTGTCAAATTTTCATTTCTATCAGCCATTTTATATATTTAGAATCTTCAAGTCAAGTTTAATCAATTCATTGTATACTTTAGCAATCTTTTACCCTATAATTAAAGGGAAGGTTTTACATCAAGCAAGCGCGACCAGCACCGCGATGTCCTGCAGCCACGTGTCATCCTGACAGCTGTATGCTGACCTTCCAAGTGTATTAATCTATTTCTCATCATTTCTTCCACAGTTAGAACTTTGGAAAATATAATCAAAGGTATATTTATCTGAGTCAGTTACAACATCTCATCTGAGGAGACCACTCCAAAATACAAAGTCAAAAATGTGGGGGTAGAAAACTCCAAAATGTCGGGGAATGTTAAAATAACTGGATCAGCTTAAAAAATCACCCCCATAAAACGCTGGTGGGGAAAAGGGGCAAAAACTGGTATTTTGCGTACTACTTCCGTTGTTTGTTGGGCAGAACATTCTCTATGCATTGTCGAGCAAATTTATTGAGGTGATTGTTTTGACAGCATATTTGTTAATATGCTGATAGTAAATATATATGAGAAACGAGACTCCAACGGTGATCGATTGCAGTGGTGAAGACTTGGCCGATCTTCATTATAGCATTCTGAACTGTATCCTTCTGTAGATTCTTTCTGAGAACCACAGTGTAAGTACGAGATGCTGACTTTGTAGTATTTATAACCCGACGGTGATAGACCCTGGGTTTGCTAGTGACTTTGCATGGTGAAGGGGGCAGCGGGGAGCTGGATTGCCAACCACTGTCAGCGGCGCCATTGCAAGTCCTCCATTCAGCTTCCACCCAGTGACGATTTCACACTTTCTTTTGGCAGTAGGATATCAGGAGCAGATCTCTGAAGTCAAAAAATCAAGATCAAAACATTTTAAACTTGTGAATTGATTTTTCCTTGAAATGATTTTGGTGGCAATCTATTTGTTTGAAATACACACACAACAGCTTTTAAATATGGTGGAAAGGGCTGGATTGAGCGTGGAAGGTTACGACAGTTAGAGCAATTCGTACCATGCTATAAAAAAGTTGGTGGGTGAAGAGCTGGAAAAAAGCTACCATGATACGGATTATAAGTAGTATAATAGAAGCAGATCGCCAATATAACTGTTGTACTGACAGACTTGTAATGGTTGTGTATATCATTGTGTTGATAGCTGAGGGTATATGCACTGTAAAATACTTATTATCTCTTAGTTTTTAGTGAGCAGATATTGGTTAAAAACAGACCTGTCAACATACCATGTTGATCGACTTGTTAAATGGTTGTACTTCAATGTTAAGTACAGTTGATATTTTGGACAGATCTGTCTGATACTTTTTTAATCTTAACTTTTTTAGTATATTAGGTGGATCTCTTGTAAAAAACCGACATGTCAACATACTGTGTTGATAATTTGCTGTCAAATGATAGTGTTGATTGATGTTAATCATAGTTGATACTTTTGCACAGACTTATCAAATAGTTTTTCTATCCCCGCAAAAGTTTTTTTGCGAAACATATTTGAATTTGATGCAGCAGTTGTTCCTCTTGCTTTAGATCCCTGCTGACTTTTCCTTGTGTTACATTGTTTTAAGTTGCATAACTCAGTTGCAATTTTTGTTGAATTTTTTTATCTTTGTAAGATATAATTTATTTGTAGCAGGTAAAATATAATAGGTAGCGTGTTTACAATAGTGGTTATAAATTTTAAGTTCTATTCATATAAATCAACTAATAGTTGTTATGTATGTATAAAGGTTACTGCAATGTGCTATTTAGAGTAGGCCCTAACCATGGCTGCGTATGATATGATATCAGGCTGACGCTGATAAAAATGAATATTAATATGCTTGAGGAACATTACCTCCAGTGTCAGAGTTTTGTTTTGTTTTATTTCAATTGCTTGCTCAGTAACTATATACTGACATGATTTATATGAACTGTACATCGTCAGTATTATAGACCCCATACCCATTTACTGGTCATGAATTGTCAAAACTTTTGATTATCTGGTTGGGAGATAACTCCGACTAGATCCCTTACTAATTCTATGGAGATCCCCTATCAATCGCATTGTAGCGTCATAGAAATCAGCCTTCTGGTTTCTTTACTACTAGCGACATTATAGAATTGCCGTGACCCAGTTGATTCTATTATTCTAAGTGATACATGGAGAAAAAAACTTGCTAATCAACTGTTTGAGAACTTAAACTTGTACCACAGACAACCAGCCACTCATACTGGCAGTTGTCTTCTCATGAGAATAAACCATACAGTATTTCCACCGTTATCTTGGTGCAATCAGGGTAAACAAAGAAATGTTGTGGTGGCACAGCTTGTTGTCTTACTCATTCTGAACTTTACAGCTTTAAATTATGGGCAAGTTTAATGAGGGGCAGTTTGTCTCCTAATAAACTATAACTTATGTAATCTTATGAAAGGACTTACAGGGAGTTGTTGGTGGCCAAAACCAAAGGTAATCAAATATAACATCTCTATATTTCATTTGGGAGCAATAAACATGGGATAGCTCAGCTGCACTAGTTGTAATCTACTAATTGTTCTCCTTACCTGTCCATTAAGATCACTAACTTTAATTATTTTTGTCCTGTCCTGCAATTGAAACTGACCAACCGCAGTGGTTGTTAGACCACAAAACGTAAATTTTCATTTCCTTAGAAAAAGTGAGTAACTTAGGTGTATTGAGCAGAGTTGCAAGAGCAAACGACTCTAACCACATGAACAATATGATCACATGACTCCAGTTATTGCATAAAAAGACCGGAACACATGACTGAGTGAGCAGGCAACTTCCTCTCTTCAAAATACTTCTACAATTTTTCTCACAAAGAGAGCAAGTGGCGTTGAGAAATGTTGTTGTGAGATTTTATATAACGTTAACTGAGCTGTCTTTTACATTACTTCTAAAAGATTAAAGAATTTCAATCGAAAATAAAAGTTATTAAAATGTCACATGTGTGTACAGTGTCACATGTGTGTACAATGTCACATGTGTGCACAATGTCACATGTGTGTACAATGTCACATGAGTGTACAATGTCACATGTGTGTACAATGTCACATGTGTGCACAATGTCATATGTGTGTACAATGTCACAAGTGTACAATGTCACATGTGTACAATTTCACATATATGTACAATGTCACATGTGTGTACAATGTCACAAGTGTGTACAATGTCACACGTGTATACAATGTCACATGTGTGTACAATGTCACATGTGTGTACATTGTCACATCTGTGTACAATGTCACAAGTGTGTACGATGTCACATGTGTGTACAATGTCACAAGTGTGTACAATGTCACATGTGTGTACAATGTCACATGTGTGTACATTGTCACATCTGTGTACAATGTCACAAGTGTGTACAATGTCACATATATGTACAATGTCACAAGTGTGTACAATGTCACATGCGTGTACAATGTCAAATGTGTGTACTGTGTGCTGAGAGTTGACCGGTTTCTGGTAATTTGAGCTGATAGAAAAAGACGTATCCCGTTCCCATCAGCTGAGATTTTAACTCATATAATATTTAAGGCTGTACAAACTACTCTTTAGTAACAATTCAATTAGAGTAACTTTTGCAGGTAGATCAATATTATTCTGCTTGCTCGAAGAATCAAAATTATAATCACTCATTTAGGTGTTATCAAAGTTTTCAATGAGTTCTCAATATTGGAAAAAGATTACATTATGTCAACGTATGTGATATTTTTGAATCAGAAATAGTTTAATTTATTCATTAAACATAAAATAAATAATATAAATATTATAATTAAATTTCAGTCAAATTTTGAGTGAGCACACAATGTAGAAAACATGTGTGTACTAGCGTTGTGCTGTTGTATTGAGTCACACAAAATTTTAGTCTGTGCGAGTGGGTCAGTCACTCCCAGATCTCAATCAATACCAAACTCTGCACACTGAAAATTGCACTTGGGTTGTGGTTAATTCAATAGTGAGTTTGGAGTTGCGTTCTCAACACAAAATAAATGACAATTCCAAAGACTTAGAATTTACTTGCTCCTTGCAGGCATTTGATACAGTAAGCAAAGCTATGAGTAACATTAGATTAAATGTATGTAGCTGAGGCCATAAACTGCAAGTTCAGGTCACCATCATTGTACGCCTGCCTCAATGAGGTCCCGGCAAGTAGTTTCTCTTTGGCAATGCAATCAGAAGTAGTCTAGCGAATCTTATAACTTATCATTAAAAATCCTAACTTGCAAGAATGTTATTTTCATTTGAGACATTTTAAGCAGCTGATATGACAAAAACTGTGTTATTAAGGAAGGTCAAGGGATTAATAAAGCCTTTGAAAACTTTTTTTTAAAATTATTTTTTGTTTGCTCACTTAACAAAAATTAATTAAACATCATACTCATAAATACTACATGGTTGAGCCATAGCTTAATACTTCGAGTTTAATTGATTCCGCCAACAAAAATTAATGACGGTGTGCCCTTGTTGTGGCGCGCTCACACAGTAATGATGTACTGGGATAATTCATAAGAACGGCGCATTGTCAGTATTATACACTCATTTCTCTTTAGTGCTTATCAAAAAAACGTTCATTTATCTGGTTGGGAGGTAACTCTTACAAGATCCTCTGCTAATTCTATGCAGGTCCCCTAATAATAGTATCGTAGTGTCGCAGAAATCACACTTCTGGTTTCTTTACTACTAGCGACATCTATAGAATTGCTGGGAAGTTCTATAGGTGTTGAAATCAACTGTTAGAGAACTTAAATTTGTACCTAGGATAACCAGCCATTCATACTGGCAGTTGTCTTCTCATGAGAATAAACCGTACAGTATTTCCACCGTTATCTAGGTGCAGTCAGGGTAAACAAAGAAATGTTGTGGTAGCGCATCTTGTTGTCTTACTCATGCTGAACTTTACCGCTCTAAATTATGGGCAAGTTTAATGAGGGGCGGATTGTCTCCCAATAAACTGGGTAATTCTCTCCCTAATATCTTATGTAATCTTATGTAAGCACTTACAGGGAGTTGTTGGTGGCCAAAGATAATCAAATATAATATGTCTATATTTCCTTTGGGAGCAATAAACATGGGATAGCTCAGCTGCACTAGTTGTAATCCACTAACTGTTCTTTTTACCTGTCCATTAAGATCACCAGTTTTAATTAATTTGAAATATAAAGAAGTTGGTCATTGTAAAATATTGGTTTATGTACAACAAGATAACAGTTGATATACATCTATACTTGCACTGCATAGAGAATCCTGTCTTAATTGTAAATATAACGTTCACTGCAACAGGAAATCCACAAAAATTGGTTTTTGTTGTTATTTTTTACTAAACAGTAAAAATTAAAAACAGACACTACTTTTCTTGGATTTATCATAAATCTTAACATCACACTTTTATATGCCAATGCTGGTGTTTATTATTTTCACGATGTTAATAATTATATTTGCGTTCTTTGAGTGACGATATCGCGTTCAAAAGTTTCAAAACCCAAAACAAACAAACAGCAAAAACCAAACTACAGCCACAAAGCTTTGACAGATATTACATAGCAACAATGTTGAGCTCTTGGCAAAAGTTACAGAAAAAACAACAGAAATGTAAAACATTTACTTCCACAAAATAAAAGTAACTATAAAACAATAACAAGCAGCTACTGGATGGATGGAAAAAACTCACGCTGGATGCACATTATTGTTCATTTTTCTGAAACAAACAATGTTCTTTATCTTCTCTCTGTATCCAGGATAAATAAATGAATATACAATAACATTACAGACTCCATACAATGTTTGACACATCACTACAATAATAAAAAAATAGAAGTCTAATGTATAACTCAAATTAATAAATGATATTGGCAGAAACACTGCAACAGGAATTATCGTACTGTAAAACATTGCACTAGTAACGAAAATATATCTAGTGGCGGGTTTTTAATTCTGAGTTATCTTCTCTCACTTCTATCGTGTTCATTAGTTTTATTTCCTTGTTGACTTTGAGTAGGAGAATTGCTGTAACTATTGCGGGTGGGAACAATGCTATAGCAGTCAGTACGTAGCTGTAACTATTGTCTGCCACATCATCTCCAAAAGATGCAGCAAATATGTCACCAGTACAAACGCTACTTGGTGAGATGACATATTTAAGACTCGCAAGCAATATATTTATTAACCATCCGATTAGAGACAGAATACCGAGGTTTGTGGGTAACAACGAAATATCGTAATCAAATGGACGACAGACGGCGAAGTATCGGTCGATGCAAGGTAGCATAAGTTGGAAATATCTGGAGTAACCTGAGGCTTCTGTAAGTATAGCGATAACAGCGCCATATATTTTGGGTTTTCCAGCCACAAGAGTATAGGTGAGACAACTTCCACTAATGGCGAACAATAAACTCACAAAGATATCACATACAGTTATGTTGACTAGAATATACAAGTAGTTCTTCTTTTGTATGTTCATCAGTTTTAGTACAAGTAGATGAAATAAGTTGACTCCTATAGAGATAACGTTACTAGACACAATCATAGCTGATGAATACGGGTTACACTCGCCATTTCCGTTTTCACATGGCAGTAACAACGAGGAGTTAGCGGACATTGTGCCAAAAAAAGTCTTTTAGCTTACAAGAAGCTATTCCGTACTTGTAACTGGTAGAGAAACGAGTAAATCACATGCTTACTGGTTAAAGTGAACTCGACGGTTGAGCAAAAGTGTTCTCAGCTCTTCCTTATATATGTAGATGTAAAGCTAATCAATAACACGACCATTAGTTGTTCTGCCTTTTTTGTACATAAATAATCCTCATTCCTCATCTCAGATGGTATTGAATGTTCACACTGCGAATGGGATATCAATATCAAACCTGGGTATTCTTGTTTATTTATTGATTGCTGCTGCTGGTCAAATATGAGCATAGAATAAAATGGTCCTTAGCTCGATTGTATTCTACTTATGAGACCAGGAGACAAAATAGTACAAGGCCTTTTTCTGCCTAATCAGAAGAGTAACTGACTACCTTAGAAGTATCTAGAAGCCTCGTTGCCAAAGTAAACAATTCAGTCACTCCATCATGGCATCTAATTGTGCCCAATATGGAGCAAATTAGCGCTGTACAGGGGGAGATAACTCTATGCTGACTACAACTAACATATAGGGTGCTGTTCACACAAGCTCATGTGGTTGTTAAATAGGTCACCCTGGCAGAGCAGAAGCACAAATGAAAATACTTGGCTCACTCAGTGAAGAGTTAAATGCTTCTATACATAATACATGGAGACACAAATATCCAAAATAATAAAAATTGAATTAGTCCCATATGTAGTAGTCTAGGAGCCTAGACAGCTTGTGGGATCTTGTGGCTCTCCACTAGCAAACACCCCGGTAGAAGGCCCCAAACTCTCTCAAGCTGTCTAGGCCCCTAAACTACAGATATAGTATAAAACCTATAGATACATGCAATGGGGATAGTGACGATAAGAGTACATACGCCAAAAGTCACTAGAGCTTCTCGGCAATTGATTCTATTGGCTGAAAATAAAATTAGGCTAAGGACCGTTGGTAGTTCTCAAGTTGCCCTCCCCCCCCCCAAACAAATACTAATAAATTTGGTGCAAGGGACATCATCTCCGAGCTCATCGGTGACATTTATTTTTAAGATGACAGAGAGGGTAGTTTATATAAACTACGGTCTTTGGCTTTTACGTTACAATTATACAAATATAGATAACTTTCATAGTCTATGGTCATGTTATCTAGGGATATATGTGTTTCTGTTTTTTAAAAACACAGAAATTATTGTCACCCTTTTATAGTTTAAATTGCTAATTTAATCCCTTTGACAGGTCATTTTTTGCAATTTCTACGACTGAAGTAATATATTTTCTTTCATCTGAATGCAATTTACACAAATAAGAAAGGAATTAAGTACAAGCTAAATAACAAACCTGAAACATACACTTGTATATAATTCCATCTAGCGATAAATTGTTTCCAGTAATTGAATCGATTGAGAAAGACCGTCACTATCCTCATTAAAAGCTAGTGATATTGTTATTTGATTGAATCAATGTGACAGTTTTGTGATACAGAAATGCACAGAGAGCACTTGTTGTGGATTGAACCAATTAGTGACAGTTTTGTGATACAGAAATACACAGAGAGCACTTGTTGTGGATTGGATCAATGTGACAGTTTTGTGATACAGAAATGCACAGAGAGCACTTGTTGTGGATTGAATCAATGTGACAGTTTGCTGATACAGAAATACACAGAGAGCACTTGTTGTGGATTGAATCAATGTGACAGTTTTGTGATACAGAAATACACAGAGAGCACTTGTTGTGGATTGAATCAATGTGACAGTTTTGTGATACAGAAATACATAGAGAGCACTTGTTGTGGATTGAATCAACGACCAACCAGCTCATAAACTTATAATCAGCTAATTGTTTTATAATTGGTTCTACAGTTACTTTAGTTCAATGAAGCTCATGCTTTCGTGGCAAATCAGTGATGACAAAATTGACTGCAGTTCAATGAAACTCTATGAAAATTCTTTTCCATAAGTTTGAGCAGTTTTCGAAAAAAAGGTTCCATATTATGAATTTCCAAACCTACAAAGAGAGTAAAAGGTTTTAATAACGCAGCAAAGACACAAAGTTTCTAGTAGATCAACTGTACAGATGAACCTTTTGAAATTTTGAGCCAAACAACTTTTGGGTTTTATATAATTCTAACCGCTTAACCAGTTTCAAAGTTATGTAAGTCCTTCAATATGGCAGCTTGCTGCAGTTGAAACTCTGTTAAACGGAAGTAATCAAAGTTCATGTCAAAAATATTTTAGACATCTCTTTGAACTGAGCTAAACGTTTACAAAATATTTCATAAGTAGCGTCTAGCTGTGTGTCTATTGGTGTTATACATGTAGATGAAGATTGTTGTTTTACTACCACAAACTACCCCTGAGTACAAAAAATGTTTTATGATCAGCTCAAATTGTAGTTATTATAATGATCTTTCAGTTTTCTTAGGTTTACCTTGTTCATTCGATGCTTGCTACCATTTGTAGATTAGGTCGACGACTTTATTCTGTTGAAATCTCGAGTAGCATTTAAAATCTATTTATAGCAATAAAGTGTCCTCTATGGTGTGTGCGCATTCATTAAACTTGGTTGTCATTAAAATATAAAATAATATATTACAAATGTTTTGTTTGATGACATCCCATTCACTTTAGACAGCAATCGATCCACCACTTCATAACACATCTCTATCTAGTTATATAATTGGAGGTCTATTCATTTTACGCTTGGCTGTTGGCCTTCATCCTATTTTCTCCTTATTTCATCAACAAAAACAATAGAGTTACCAGTTCAATGAATACTTCACACTAACAAGTAGCGTCCGTGAAACAACTACTTAGACAAACTCCATCAACAAGAGATTATTGTTAAAGTTTGATGAACTTATCTCAAAACATCAGACAGTTTTATTACAAACCAACTCAGAGCAGGAATAAAACTGTTTTGTAAGTTCTGTTTCATCCAAAACATTATAGTAAACCACATATTACACAGTATGTATCATTTGAATTATTTATGCGTCTGACAAAATCAAATTTTTGATTTCCATCATTACATCCTTCACATAACTTCGGTCTTAATTACATAAAATGTTGGAAGACGGAAGGATGTATTGGGACTTTGGTCACAGTTGACTAATATGCCATAAATAATGCTCATCATAGTAAAAGTGTGATATATAAAGGAAGGTATACTTTTGTGCATAACCTTAGACTACCCACACAGGTGTCTAACTAAAGCTATATGCGTTAGCTAATTCCAAGTAAAAAAATACGTCTTTTGCAACATCTGTTATATACTATTACTCCTATTATTCAGATTGTAAAATAGTTCAGATCTAATCTCATTACAAGTTTTTAGTAAACCTGCAACCTGCACTGACCAACCGCAGTGGTTGTTAGACCACAAAACTCACTCTACTAGCACAGACATTTTCATTTCCTTAGAAAAAGCAAGTAACTCATGTGTGTTGACCAGATTTGCAAGAGCAAACGACTCTAATCACATGACCAATATGATCACATGAATTGTGTTGTTGCATAGAGAGACCGGAATACTTGACTGAGCAGACAATTTGTTCTCTTCAAAATAGCTTTACACTTTTGCTCACAAAGAGAGCAAGTGAAGCTGAGAAATGTTGTTGTGAGATTTTATATAACAATAACTGAGCTGTCTTTAATATTACTTCAAAAAGATCAAAATATCTCGATAGAAAATAAAAGTTATTAAAATGTTGCATGTGTGTACAATTTCACATGTATATACAATGTCACATGTGTGTACAATGTCATATTTGTGTACAATGTCACATTTGTCTACAATGTCACATTTGTCTACAATGTCACAAGTGTGTACAATGTCACAAGTGTGTACAATGCCACATGTATATACAATGTCACATTTGTCTACAATGTCACATTTGTCTACAATGTCACATTAGTCTACAATGTCACAAGTGTGTACAATGTCACAAGTGTGTACAATGCCACATGTATATACAATGTCACAAGTGTGTACAATTTCACATCTGTGTACAATGTCACATTTGTCTACAATGTCACAAGTGTGTACAATGTTACAAGTGTGTACAATGCCACATCTATATACAATGTCACAAGTGTATACAATGCCACATGTGTGTACAATGTCACATTTGTCTACAATGTCACAAGTGTATACAATGTCACATGTGTGTACAATGTCACATTTGTCTACAATGTCACAAGTGTGTACAATGTCACAAGTGTGTACAATTTCACATGTGTATACAATGCCACATATATATGTACAATGTCACATGCATGTACAATGTCACATGTGTGTACAATGCCACATGTGTATACAATGTCACATGTGTATACAATGTCACATGTGTGTACAATGTCACAAGTGTATACAATGCCACAAGTGTGTACAATGTCACATGTGTGTACAATGTCACATGTGTGTACAATGTCACAAGTGTGTACAATGTCACATATATGTACAATGTCACAAGTGTGTACTGTGTGCTGAGAGTTGACCTGTTTCTGGTAATTGGAGCTGATTGAAAAAGACAATCGCCAATCCCATTAGCTGAGATTTTAACTGGTATAATATTTAAGACTGTACAAACTATTCCTCAGTAACAAATCAATTAAAGTAACCTTTGTAAGTACAGTAGATAAATATTTTTCTGCTTGCTTCAAGAATCAAAATTATGAGCACTCATTTAGGTGTTATCAAATTTTTCAATGAGCTCTCAGTATTGGAAAAAGATTATATTATGTCAACGTATGTGACATTTTTGAATCAGAAACAGTTTACTTTATTTATTAAACATAAAATAAATAATACAAATATTTAATTAAATTTCAGTCGAAAGTTTGAGTGAGCACACGACATAGAAAACATGTGTGTGCTGGCGTGGTGCTGTCGTATTGCGTTATACAAAAGTTTAGCCTGTGAGAGTGTGTCAGTCACTTTCACACCCTCAATCAATACTAAACTCTGCACACTGAAAGTTGCACTGAGGATTTGGTGAGTTCATCAATGAGTTTGGAGTTGTGTTCTCAACACAGAGTAAATGACAATTTCAAAAACTGGCTCATTGCAGGCACTTGATACAGTAAGCAACGCTATGAGTAGTATTAGATGTATGTAGCTGAGGCCATAAACTGCAAGTACAGGTCACTGTCATTGTACGCCTGCTTCAATGGTGTCCTGACAGAGTAGTTTCTCTTTGGCAATGCAATCAGAAGTAGTCTAGCGGGTCGTATAACTTATCATTAGAAATCCCAACTTGCAGGATTATTATTTTGATTTGAGACATTTTAAGCAGGCGCCATGACAAAAACTATATCATTGAGGAAGATCAAGGAATTAATAAAGCCTTTGAAAACTTTTTCTTAAAATGATTTTTTGTTTGCTCAATTAACAAAACTTAACTAAACATCATACTCATAAATACTACATGGTTGAGCCATAGCTTAGTACTTCCGGTTTAATTGATCCTGCCAACAAAAATTAATGAGGGTGTGCCCTTGTTGGGGCGCGCTCACACAGTAGCGATGTACTGAGATGATTCATAAGAACGGTGCATTGCCAGTATTATACACCCCAAATCTCTTTAGTGCTTATTAAAAAAAATATTATATTGTCTGGTTGGGAGGTAACTCCTACCAGATCCTCTACTAATTCTATGCAGGTCCCCTAATAATAGTATTGTAGCGTCGTAGAAATCAGGCTTCTGGTTTCTTTACTACTAGCTACACTTATAGAAGTGCCGGGACCCCATTGATTTTATTATTCTAAGTGATGCATGGAGAAAAAATCTCACTAATCAACTATTAGAGAACTCAAACTTGTACCAGTGATAACCAGCCATTCATACTGGCAGTTGTCTTCTCATGAGAATAAATCGTACAGTATTTCCACCGTTATCTTGGCGCAATCAGGATAAACAAAAAATGTTGTGGTGATGTAGCTTGTTGACTGACTCATGCTGATTTTCACCACGCGCACTAAACTATGGGCAAGTTTAATGAGGGGCGGTACTAATAACTTATGTAACCTTACGTAAGACTTACAGGTAAGTTGTTGGTGGCCAAGACCAAAGGTAATTAGATATAACATCTCTATATTTCACTTGGGAGCAATAAACTTGGGATAGCTCAGCTGCACTAGTTGTAGTCTACTAATTGTTCTTTTTACCTGTCCATTAAGATCACCAATTTTAATTATTTTGAAACATAAAGAAGTTGGCTATTGTATGATATTGATCCATGTACAACAAGGTAACAGTAGATATACATTTTACACTTGCATTGCATAGAGAATCCTGTCTTAATTGTAATTATAATATTCACTGCAACAGGAAATCCAAGAAAATTAGCTTTTGTTACTATTTTTTTTACTAAATAGTAAAAATTAAAAAGCAAATACTAATTTTCTTGGATTCATCATAAATGTAAACATCACAATTTTATATGCCAATGCTGGTATTTATTACTTTCATGATGTTAATAATTAAGTTTGTGTTCTCTGAGTGGTGATATCATGTTCAAAAGTTTCAAAACACAAAACAAAAAAGAACCAAAATACAGCCACATGGCTTTGACAAGACATTACATAGCAACAATTTTGAGCACTTGGCAAAAGTTACAACAAAACAACAGGAATGTAAAACATTTACTTCCACAAAATGAAAGTAACTATAAAACAATAACAAGCAGCTACTGGATGGATGGAAATAACTCACGCTGAATGCACATTATTTTTCATTTTTCTGAAACAAACAGTGTTCTTTATCTTCTCTCTGTATCCAGGATAAATATATGAATATACAATAACATTAAAAACTCCATATAATGTTTGACACATCAGTACAATAATAACATTATAGAAATATACTGTATAACTCATACCAAGAAATGACATTGCCAGAAACACTGCAACAGGAATTATCGTACTATAAAATATTACAATAGTAACCAAAATATATGTAGTGGCCGATTTTAATTCTGAGTTTTCTTCTCCCACTTCTCTTTCGTTCATTAGTTTTAACTCCTTGTTGACTTTGACCAAGAGAATTGCTGTAACTATTGCCGGTAATAACATTGCTATTGCAAACAGTACGTAGTTGTAATTGTTGTCTAAATAACCATCCTCAACAGAAGCAGCAAATATGTTACTAACACAAACGCTACTTGGTGAAATAACATATTTAACAATCGCAACCAATATATTTATTAACCATCCAAATAGAGACAGAATACCGAGGTTTGTGGGTAACAACGAAGTACTGTAATCAAATGGACGACAGACGGCAAAGTATCGGTCGATGCAAGCTACCATAAGTTGGGAATATCTGCAGTAACCTGAGGTTTCCGTAAGTATAGCGATAACAGCGCCGAATATTTTGGGTTTTCCAGCCACAAAAGCATAGGTGAGACAACTTCCACTAACGGCGTACCATAAACTCACAAAGATATCACATAAAGTTATGTTGACTAGAATATACAAGTAGTTCTTCTTTTGTATGTTCATCAGTTTTAGTAGAAGTAGATGAAGTAAGTTGACTACTATAGAGATAACGTTACTAGACACAATCATAGCTGATGAATACGGGTTACACTCGCCATTTCCATTTTCGCATGGCAGTAACAACGAGGAGTTAGCGGACATTGTGCCAAAGAAAGTCTTTTAGCTTACAGGAAGCTATTCCGTAATTTTAACTGGTAGAGAAACGAGCAAATCACATGCTTACAGGTTAAAGTGAACTCGACGGTTGAGCAAAAGTGTTCTCAGCTCTTCCTTATATATGTAGATGTAAAACTAATCAATAACATGGCAATTAGTTGTTCTGCCTTTTTTGTACATAAATAATCCTCATTTCTCATTCCTCATTTCATATGGTATTGAATGTTCACACTGTGAATGGGATATCAATATCAAACCTGGGTATTCTTGTTTATTTATTGATTGCTGCTGCTGGTCAAATATGAGCAAAGAATAAAATGGTCCTTAGCTTGATTGTATTCTACTTATGAGACCAGGAGACAAAATAGTACGAGGCCTTTTCTGCGTAATCAGAAGAGTAACTGACTACCATAGAATTATCTAGAAGCGTCGCTGCCAAAGTAAACCATTCAGTCACTTCATCATGGCTTCTAATTGTGCCCAATACATAGCGCAAATTAGCGTTGTACAGGGGGAGATAACTCTATGCTGACTACAACAAACGTATAGGGTGCTGTTCACACAAGCTCATATGGTTGTTAAATAGGTCACCCTGGCAGAGCAGAAGCACAAATGAAAATACTTGGCTCATTCAGTGAAGAGTTAAATGCTTCTATACATAATACATGGAGACACAAATAATCATAATAATAAAAATTGAAACAGTCCGGAGTAGTGTAGGAGCCTACACAGCTTGTGGGATCTTGTGGCTCTCCACTAGCAAACACCCCCATGGAAGGCCCCAAACTCTCACAAGCTGTCTAGGCCCCTAAACTACAGATATAGTATAAAACCTATAGATACATGCAATGGGGATAGCGACGATAAGAGTACATACGCCAAGAGTCACTAGAGCTTCACGGCAATTGATTCTATTGGCTGAAAATAAAAATAGGCTGAGGACCGTTGTTGGTCTTCAAGTAGGACGCCCCAAACAAATACTATTAAATTTGGTGCAAGGGACATCATTACCGTACCCATCGGTGACATTTATTTTTAAGATGACAGAGAGGGTAGTTTACATAAACTACGGTCTTTGGCTTTTACGTTACAATTATAGAAATATAGATAACTTTCAAAGTCTATGGTCATGTTATCTAGGGATATATGTGCTTTCGTTTTTTAAAAACACAGAAAATATTGTCACTTTTTAGTAGTTTAAATTGCTAATTTAATCCCTTTGACAGGTCATTTTGTTCAATTTCTACTAATTAAGTAATATGTTTTCTTTCATCTGAATGCATTTTACACAAATCAAAAAGGATGTAAGAACAAATTAAATAACAAATCTGAAGCATACACTGGTATATAATTCTATCTAGTGATAAACTGTTTCCGTTAATTGATTCAATTGAGAAAGACCGTCACTATCCTCATTAAAAGTCAGTAATATTGTTATTTGATTGAATCAATGTGACAGTTTTGTGATACAGAAATACACAGAGAGCACTTTTTGTGGATTGAATCAACGACCAGCTCATAAACATTATAATCAGCTAATTGTTTCATAATTGGTTCTACAGTTAGTCTTTTTAATGAAGCTCATGTTTTCGTGGTGAATCAGTGATGACAAAATTGACCGCAGTTCAATAAAAGTCTATCAAAATTTTTTTCCATAAGTTTGTGCATTTTTTAAAAGGTTCCATATTATGAATTTCCCAACCTAAAAGAGAGTAAAAGGTTTTAATAATGCAACAAAGACACAAAGTTTCTAGTAGATCAACTGGACAGAAAAACTTTTTGAAATTCTGAGCCAAACAACTTTTGGGTTTTATATAATTCCAACCATTTGACCAGTTTCAAAGTTATGTAAGTCTTTCAACATGGCAGCTTGCTGCAGTTGAAACTCTGTTTAACAAAATTAATCAAGGTTCATGTCAGATATATTTTAGAGATCTCTTTGAACTGAGCTAAACATTTACAAAATATTTCATACGTAGCACCTAGTTATGTGTCTATGGGTCTTATACATGTAGGTGAATATTGTTGTTTTACTACCACAAACTACCCCTGAGTACAAAAATATTTTATGATCAGCTCAAATTGTAGTTTTTATAATGACTTTTTATTTTTTTGGTTTTCCTTGTTCATTCAATGCTTGCGACCATTTGTAGCGTAGGTCGACGACTTTATTCCGTTGAAATCTTGAGTAGCATTTAAAATCTATTTATAGCAATAAAGTGTCCTCTTTGGTGAGTGTGCATATTTCTTAGACATTTACAATCTCTTCTTGAAGTTACAGTTTGTGAACAAAACTTTAATCTACTTAGAAAGATATTGTAATGAATGCTAACCAATCTGCAATGAATGCCGAATATGCTAGGAAATATAATATTAGACATTTATTTTAGGAAATAGTGAACTTTGTTCCCAGAGAAGTATCATCTACTGTTTCCACACTCACTCCAGGAATGTTGACATCACCAATTGATTCAAAGCAAACAACTAAAGGAACAAATGTTGATATGTTATCTTCTGGGAAGGAATGAACTCTTCCTAGGATACACTTCAGAGTTAAAAATTTGCATCATAGTTGACATTTATTCTAAATCTTTTGGCCCCCCACTTTCGTTAATGCTTGTTTCACTCTCCACCAGAATCCACACAGACATCCTTCCAAGTTATTATTTGCTCAATTATTGTATATCATATCCATCATATTCAGACTTGTTTACTGCGAGTACAGTGAACTTGGTTGTCATTAAAATATAAAATAATATATTACAAATGTTTTGTTTGATGACATCCCATTCACTTTAGACAGCAATCGATCCACCACTTTATAACACATCTCTATCTAGTTATATAATTGGAGGTCTATTCATTTTACGCTTGGCTGTTGGTGTTCATCCTATTTTCTCCTTATTTCATCAACAAAAACAATAGAGTTACCAGTTCAATGAATATTTCACACTAACAAGTAGCGTCGGTGAAACAACTGCTTAGACAAAACTCCATCAACAAGAGATTATTGTTAAAGTTTGATGAACTTATCTCAAAACGTCAGACAGTTTTATTACAAACCAACGCAGCGCAGGAATAAAACTGTTTTGTAAGTTTTGTTTCATCCCAAACGTTATAGTGAACCATATAATATTATACAGGACGTATTGTTCTGATTACTAATGCTTCTAACAAAATCAAGTTTTTTTTTATCTCAAACATCACATTCAATTTTGAACAGAAAAATGTTGGAAGACGGAAAGATGTATTGGGAGTTTGGTCACAATTGACTAATATGCCATAAATAATGCTCATCATAGTACAAGTGTGATATATATAGATATGTGTACTTTTGTGTATAACCTTAGACTACCCACACAGATGTCTAACTAAAGCTAAATGCGTTGGATAATTTCAAGTAAAAATAGACGTCTTCTGCAACATCTATTATATACGATTGCACCTATTATTCGGGTTGTAAAATAATTCAGATCTAACCTCATTACAAGTTTTTAATAAACTTGCAATTGAAACTGACCAACCGCAGTGGTTGTTAGACCACAAAACTCACTCTACATAAACATACATTTTCATTTCCTTAGAAAAAGCAAGTAACTCGTGTGTGTTGACCAGATTTGCAAGAGCAAACGACTCTAATCACATGACCAATATGATCACATGACTCCAGTTATTGCATAGAGAGACCGGAACACATGACTGAGCAGGAAAATTGTTCACTTCAAAATAGTTTTACAGCTTTGCTCACAAAGGGAGCAAGTGAGGCTGAGAAATGTTGTTGTGAGATTTTATAAAACGATAACTGAGCTGTCTTTAATATTACTTCAAAAAGATTAAAATATTTCAATGGAAAATAAAAGTTATTAGAATTACAAGTGTGTACAATGTCCCATGTATATACAATGTCACAAGTGTGTACAATGTCACATGTATGTACAATGTCACAAGTGTGTACAATGTCACAAGTGTGTACAATGTCACAAGTGTGTACAATGTCACAAGTGTGTACAATGTCACATGTATGTACAATGTCACAAGTGTGTACAATGTCACAAGTGTGTACAATGTCACAAGTGTGTACAATGTCACATGTGTGTACAATGTCACAAGTGTGTATAATGTCACAGGCGTGTACAATGTCACAAGTGTGTACAATGTCACATGTGTGTACAATGTCACAAGTGTGTATAATGTCACAGGCGTGTACAATGTCACATATGTGTACAATGTCCCATGTATGTACAATGTCACAAGTGTGTATAATGTCACAAGTGTGTACAATATCACATGTGTGTACAATGTCACAGGCATGTACAATGTCACATGTGTGTACAATGTCACAAGTGTGTATAATGTCACAGGCGTGTACAATGTCACATGTGTGTACAATGTCACAAGTGTGTACAATGTCACATGTATGTACAATGTCACATGTGTGTACAATGTCACATGTGTATACAATGTCACATATGTGTACAATGTCACATATATGTACAATGTCACATGGGTGTACTGTGTGCTGAGAGTTGACTTGTTTCTGGTAATTGAAGCCGATTGAAAACGGCAATCGCCATTCCCATTAGCTGTGATTTTAACTTGTATAATATTTAAGGCTGTACAAACTACTCTTCAGTAATAAATCAATTAGAGTAACCTTTGTAAGTACAGTGTGGCAATTTTTGGTGAGTAATAATAGTAAACTGGGAGTTTACTCCACTATCTCCACACCGAATGCGCTAGAGTTCCACCCACAGCCATCGGTAAGTTGCTGTGCCGGTAGTAAAGCCTTACTGTGCCGGTAGCACAGTGTGCAGAGCCGGTAGTGACTCCTGCAGGGCCGGTATTGACCCCTGCCGATCCGGCATGGTGACTCAGGGCCGGTCAAAGATGGCTGCCGTAGCAGAGGACTTCTAAAACCAGTCAGGATCCTGCTCTAAGTCAAGAACCGAAGATACCCTTCGTTGTATCCGAAGTGGTCAAGACCACAAGCTAGCCAGAGCCTTGGGACCCTGTAGGACACTCTGATTGGACAGTAGGAGATAGGACTCTGCCTCAAGCCACTTGGCGCTTATTGTCTTTAATCCCTGTACATTGCATGATTGGTTAGTTATTTATATATGTAATCACATTGGTCTAATTACTTCCTGTGTCTTTACTCTTATATGATTTTATGCTGATTACTTCCTGCCAGCTACCTATAAAAGGGCTGACATTGTTCATATTCTTTGCATTCATTCTCATGTCATGCCAATCAGAGCCTTATATATACGGCCCTGATGCCAATAACCCTAGTGGACTGTCACCCACCCTAGGACTTGGGTTGTTGAGAATAAAACCAGTATTCAAACTGAACGCTGTATTGTTTGTGTGAGCCATGGGCTCTGTCTATACCGGATAATTCGGTTGCATTACACAGTTGTCACTGTCGAGCAGCACAGTGTCCCCTCTGGAGAAAGGTATAATACTTGAGAATAGTGAATATCTGTGGAAACCAGACCGGAATCCATTACAATAGTAAATAAATATTATTCTGCTTGCTCAAAGAATCAAAATTATGAGCTCTCATTTAGGTGCTATCAAAATTATTTGAACTGCTGACCCAGGGACGGCGACCAACTCACTACAGTCCTCCACTCTATCAACTGAGCTATTGCAGGTCAACAGGTAATGCTGAAAAAGATGAACATTAGAAATCAAAATAAGTCATGAATCATCAATAAACTCAACTTCTCCATTAATCTATCACTTAAAGACTAGAAAATAAGTTGTGAAAAAGGATGTCAGTTTTTGAGTGGCACATTTAATACTTCACATGCCTACCGTGTTGTAACAGTATAAACAATAATAATTAAAAGAAAGACACAAATAATTAACCAAAAACACTTTAATGCAACCAAAGAGCTTCAAGTGTTTGTTTAAATAAATAAATACAAACAAATATTTTATCGTCATCAACCTATACTCCAGGTAAGTAGTATAATAGGAGCAGTTCTACATGAATAGTATCCATAAGGATTATGTAATGGCATTCAGCATTCTGTGTATGGCAAAATGTATAAAAACACAACAACTATGTGACAAAAAGTGAAACATTGATAATTGTAACCAGGAGACTTACAGTAATACAACAGACCCTTACAGCCCTACACCATCAATTATTTAACCAAAGATGCTGCATTTTATTGTTGCAACTCATCTCCAATCAGTAGGATGCTAAAAATATTTATTTGTTGACGATATTTCAGGAATTACCTCACCTTTGTTGTAATTGACTGGACATATTTGCATTGATAAGTTGCTACAATCAACTATACAATCACCAATTAGTATACTTATACTGTTGTTTATACCAGCATAAATTTGTAATTGAATATTGGTAAAAATTTTTGGTAATTAGTTGTAAATAAAACTAACTGATTTGTTTACAAAATTTAGAAACATCGAAAGCCGTGAGGTCGTATTTCTGCTTGTTCCAGAGCATTCTTTTCCTCAAAGACAACAGAAAGTTCATGTTTTTTTAAATCTTCGAAACTTTTGATTTTTTAAGCTTTTTAAAGACACATTCAAACCTCAAAACTGCTAGGTATTGAATCAAAGGTTTTGAATTCCTAGGTGGTGTACTTTACACAACAATAAATCAGTTTGGTTGTTTATGGGTTGATAGTCAAAGTAGATTTATAAATCGTAGGTACAATCATTTAAAATTTTTGAGATTTCTTGCTTCATTTTTCTTTTGTTGTTAAGCAACAGTTTAAACAGGAAGGGAGAAATATTTTGATGTTTTATGAGTTATTCTCATTGTTGATGAAATGTTGAAACAGCTCACCAACGACAGCTCAGTTGGTAGAATGGTGGACTGTAGTTGGTAATTTAAACTTGAAATTTAGCAATTACAGGTACTTGAATTTCTATTTGAATTCAAATGTTAGCAAATATGTGTATTTGAATTTTTTTGACTTTGTTATTAAAATTGGTCTTCTCCCTGGCTGCGTATGATATTAGGCTGATGTTGATAAAGATGAATATCAATATGATTGACGAACATTACCTCCAGCGTCAGAGTTTTGTGAGAGAATGATATAAATGTTTTACATTAATTTCGATAGGAGTTTTGACTGAAGACAGTAAGTGGAAAACATGTGTGTGCTGGCGAGGTACTGTTTTATTGTGTTATAATAGAAGTTTAGCCTGTGAGAGTGTGTCAGTCACCCTCACACCCTCAATCAATACTAAACTGTGCACACTGAAAGTTACATATGGGTTGTGGTAAACTCACTAGTCAGTTTGGAGTTGTGTTCTCAACACAGAATAAATGAAAATTCCATAGAATTAGTAGTTACTGGCTCACTGTAAGCATTTGTTATAGTAAGCAAAGCTATGAGTAGTATTAGATGTATGTAGCTGAGACCATAAACTGCATGTACAGGTCACTGTCACTGTATGCCTACTAGCTACATCTATGGAATTGCCAGCACCCCATTGTTTCTATTATTCCAAGTGATGCGTGGAGAAAAAATCTTCCTAATCAACTATTAGAGAACTTAAACTTGTACCAAGAATAATTAGCCATTCATACTGGCAGTTGTCTTCTCATGAGAATAAACCATACAGTATTTCCATTTATACCTTGGTGCAATCAAGGTAAACAAAGAAATGTTGTGGTGATCTAGCTTGTCTTACTCATGTTGAACTTTACCGCTCTCCAAATTGTGTGCAAGTTTAATGAGGGGCAGTTTGCCTCTTAAAAAACTGAGTGGTTCTCTCCCTAATAACTTATGTAATCTGATGAAAGGACGTACAGGTAAGTTGTTGGTTACCAAAGGTAATCAGATATAACATCTCTATACTTCACTAGGGAGCAATAAACGTGGGATAGCTCAGCTACACTAGTTGTAATCTGCTAATTGTTCTTTTTACCTGTCCATTAAGATCACCAATTTTAATTATTTTGAAACTTATGAATAATTTAGTCATTGTATGATATTGCTCCATGTACAACAAGCTAACAGTAGATACACATTTACACTTGCACTGCATAGAGAATCCTGTCTTAATTGTAATTATAATATCCATTGCAACTGGAAATCCAAGAAAACTAGTTTTTGTGATTATTTTTTACAAAACAGTAAAAATTAAAAACAATTACTAATTTTCTTTCGAATTGTCATAAATCTAAACATCACATTCTATTTGCTGCTGCTGGTATTTATTACTTCCACGATGTTAATAATTATGTTTGTGTTTTTTGAGTGATAACATCGTGTTTAAAAGTTTCAAAACGAAAAACAAACAAACAACAAAAACCAAACTACAGCCACAAAGCTTTGACAGATATTACATAGCAACAATTTTGAGCGCTTGGCAAAAGTTACAACAAAATAACAGAAATGTAAAACATTTACTGCCACAAAATGAAAGTAACTATAGAACGACAACTAGCAGTTAGTGGATGGATGGAAATAACTCACGCTGGATGCACATTATTTTTCATTTTTCTGAAACAAACAATGTTCTTTATCTTCTCTCTGTATCCAGGATAAATATATGAATATACAATAACATTAACAACTCCATATAATGCTTGACACATCAGTACAATAATAGCACTATAGAAATATACTGTATAACCCATACCAAGAAATGACATCGCCAGAAACACTGCGATAGGAATTATCGTACTGTAAAATAATACACTAGTAACCAAAATATATCTAGTGGCCGATTTTAATTCTGAGTTATCTTCTCTCACTTCACTTTTGTTCATTCGTCCTATTTCCTTGTTGACTTTGAGTAAGAGAATAGCTGTAACTATTGCCGGTAGTAACATTGCTATAGCAGACAGTACGTAGTTGTAACTGTTGTCGAAAAAGCCGTCTTCAGACGTAGCAGCAAATATGCTACTAACACAAAAGCTACTTGGTGAGATGACATATTTAAAAATCACAAGCACTATGTTTATTAACCATCCAATTAGAGACAGAATACCGAGGTTTGTGGGTAACAACGAAGTACTGTAATCAAATGGACGACAGACGGCAAAGTATCGGTCAATGCAAGCTAACATAAGTTGGGAATATCTGCAGTAACTTGAGGCTTCCGTAAGTATAGCGATAGCGGCGCCATATATTTTGGGTTTTCCAGCCACAAAAGCATAGGTGAGACAACTTCCACTAACGGCGAACCCTAAACTCACAAAGATATCACATACAGTTATGTTGACTAGAATATACAAGTAGTTCTTCTTTTGTATGTTCATCAGTTTTAGTACAAGTAGATGGAATAAGTTGACTACAATAGAGATAACGTTACTAGACACAATCATAGCTGATGAATACGGGTTACACTCGCCATTTCCGTTTTCACATGGCAGTAACAACGAGGAGTTAGCGGACATTGTGCCAAAGAAAGAAAGTCTTTTAGCTTACAAGAAGCTATTCCGTAATTGTAACTGATCGAGAAGCGAGCAAATCACATGTTTACGAGTTAAAGTGAACTCGACGGTTGAGCAAAAATGTTCTCAACTCTTCCTTATATACATAGATGTAAAACTAATCAATAACACGACCATTAGTTGTTCCGCCTTTTTTGCACGTGAATAATCCTCATTTCTTATTCTCATTCCTCATTTCATATGGTATTGAATGTTCACACTGTGAATGGGATATCAATATCAAACCTGGGTATTCTTGTTTATTTATTGATTGCTGCTGCTGGTCAAATATGAGCATAGAATAAAATGGTCCTTAGCTCGATTGTATTCTACTTATGAGACCAGGAGACAAAATAGTACGAGGCCTTTTCTGCGTAATCAGAAGAGTAACTGACTACCATAGAATTATCTAGAAGCGTCGCTGCCAAAGTAAACCATTCAGTCACTTCATCATGGCATCTAATTGTGCCCAATACATAGCGCAAATTAGCGCTGTACAGGGGGAGATAACTCTATGTTGACTACAACTAACATATAGGGTGCTGTTCACACAAGCTCATATGGTTGTTAAATAGGTCACCCTGGCAGAGCAGAAGCACAAATGAAAATACTTGGCTCATTCAGTGAAGAGTTAAATGCTTCTATCCATAATACATGGAGACACAAATAATCATAATAATAAAAATTGAAACAGTCCGGAGTAGTGTAGGAGCCTAGACAGCTTGTGGGATTTTGTGGCGCTCCACTAGCAAACACCCCCATGGAAGGCCCCAAACTCCCACAAGCTGTCTAGGCCCACAAACTACAGACACAGTAAAAGACCTATAGATAAATGCAATGGGGATAGTGACGATAAGAGTACATACGCCAAGAGTCACTAGAGCTTCTCGGCAATTGATTCTATTGGCTGAAAATAAAAATAGGCTGAGGACCGTTGTCGGTCTTCAAGTAGGACGCCCCAAACAAATACTAATAAATTGGGTGCAAGGGACATCATTACCGTACCTATCGGTGACATTTATTTTTAAGATGACAGAGAGGGTAGTTTACATAAACTACGGTCTTTGGCTTTTACATTACAATTATACAAATATAGATAACTTTCCAAGTCTATGGTCATGTTATCTAGGGATATATGGGCTTTCGTTTTTTAAAAACACGGAAAATATTGTCACTTTTTAGTAGTTTAAATTGCTAATTTAATCCCTTTGACAGGTCATTTTGTTAAATTTCTACTAATTAAGTAATACGTTTTCTTTCGTCTTAATGCATTTTACACAAATCAAAAAGGATGTAAGAACAAGCTAAATAACAAATCTCAAACATACACTTGTATATAATTTCATCTAGCGATAAGCTGTTTCCAGTAATTGAATCCATTGAGAAAGACCGTCACTATCCTCATTAAAAGTCAGTAATATTTTTATTTGATTGATTCAATGTGACAGTTTTGTGATACAGAAATGCACAGAGAGCACTTGTTGTGGATTGAATCAATGTGACAGTTTGCTGATACAGAAATACACAGAGAGCACTTGCTGTGGATGGAATCAATGTGACAGTTTGGTGATACAGAAATACACAGAGAGCACTTTTTGTGGATTGAATCATCGACCAGCTCATAAACATTATAATCAGCTAACTGTTTCATAATTGGTTCTACAGTTAGTCTTTTTAATGAAGCTCATGTTTTCGTGGTGAATCAGTGATGACAAAATTGACCGCAGTTCAATGAAATTCTATCAAAATGTTTTTCCATAACTTTGTGCATTTTTTAAAAGGTTCCATATTATGAATTTCCAAACCTACAAAGAGAGTAAAAGGTTTTAATAATGCAACAAAGACACAAAGTTTCTAGTAGATCAACTGGACAGAAAAACTTTTTGAAATTCTGAGCCAAACAACTTTTGGGTTTTATATAATTCCAACCATTTGACCAGTTTCAAAGTTATGTAAGTCCTTCAACATGGCAGCTTGCTGCAGTTGAAACTCCGTTTAACAAAATTAATCAAGGTTCATGTCAGATATATTTTAGAGATCTCTTTGAACTGAGCTAAACATTTACAAAATGTTTTATACGTAGCGTCTAGCTGTGTGTCTATTGGTGTTATACATCTAGGTGAATATTGTTGTTTTACTACCACAAACTACCCCTGAGTACAAAAATATTTTATGATCAGCTCAAATTGTAGTTTTTATAACGACTTTTTATTTTTTTGGTTTTCCTTGTTCATTCAATGCTTGCGACCATTTGTAGCGTAGGTCGACGACTTTATTCCGTTGAAATCTCCAGTAGCATTTAAAATCTATTTATAGCAATAAAGTGTCCTCTTTGGTGAGTGTGCATATTTCTTAGACATTTACAATCTCTTCTTGAAGTTACAGTTTGTGAACAAAACTTTAATCTACTTAGAAAAATATTGTAATGAATGCTAACCAATCTGCAATGAATGCCAAATATGCTGGGAAATATAATATTAGACATTTATTTTAGGAAATAGTGAACTTTGTTCCCAGAGAAGTATCATCTACTGTTTCCACACTCACTCCAGGAATGTTGACATCACCAATTGATTCAAAGCAAACAACTAAAGGAACAAATGTTGATATGTTATCTTCTGGGAAGGAATGAACTCTTCCTAGGATACACTTCAGAGTTAAAAATTTGCATCATAGTCGACATTTATTCTAAATCTTTTTGCACCCATTTTCGTTAATGCTTGTTTCACTCTCCACCAGAATCCACACAGACATCCTTACAAGTTATTATTTGCTCAATTATTGTATATCATATCCATCATATTCAGACTTGTTTACTGCGAGTACAGTGAACTTGGTTGTCATTAAAATATAAAATAATATATTACAAATGTTTTGTTTGATGACATCCCATTCACTTTAGACAGCAATCGATCCACCACTTCATAACACATCTCTATCTAGTTATATAATTGGATGTTTATTCATTTTACGCTTGGCTATTGGTTTTCATCCTATTTTCTTGTTATTTCATCAACAAAAACAATAGAGTTACCAGTTCAATGAATACTTCACACTAACAAGTAGCGTCAGTGAAACAACTACTGAGACAAAACTCCATCAACAAGAGATTATTGTTAAAGTTGAATGAACTTATCCCAAAACGTCAGACAGTATTATTACAAACCAACGCAGCGCAGGAATAAAACTGTTTTGTAAGTTTTGTTTCATCCCAAACGTTATAGTGAACCACACACTACGCAGCATGTATCATTTGAATTATTAATGCGTCTAAAAAAACCAAATTTTTGATTTACATCATTACATCCTTCACATAACTTCGGTCTTAATTACATAAAATGTTGGAAGACGAAAGGTTGTATTGGGACCTTGGTCACAATTGACTAATACGCCATAAATAATGCTCATCATAGTAAAAGTGTGATATATATAGATATGTGTACTTTTGTGTATAACCTTAGGCTACACACACAGATGTCTAACTAAAGCTAAATGCGTAAGCTAATTTCAAGTAAAAAAAAGACGTCTTTCGCAACATCTGTTATATACGATTACTCCTATCAATCAACTTGTAAAATAGTTCAGATTTAATCTCATTACAAATTTTTAGTAAACCTGCAATTAAAACTGACCAAGTGCAGTGGTTGTTAGACCACAAAACTCATTCTACATGAACATACATTTTCATTTCCTTGGAAAAAGCAAGTAACTCGTGTGTGTTGACCAGATTTGCAAGAGCAAACGACTCTAATCACATGACCAATATGATCACATGATTTGTGTTATGGCATAGAGAGACGGAACACATGATTGAGCAGGCAATTTGTTCTCTTCAAAATAGTTTTACAATTTTGCTCACAAAGAGAGCAAGTGGGGTTGAGAAATGTTGTTGTGAGATTTTATATGACGATAACTGAGCTGTCTTTTATATTACTTCAAAAAGATCAAAATATCTCGACAGAAAATAAAAGTTATTAAAATGTTGCATGTGTGTACAATGTCACATGTGTGTACAATGTCACATGTGTGTACAATGTCACATGTGTGTACAATGTCACATGTGTGTACAATGTCACATGTGTGTACAATGTCACATGTGTCTACAATGTCACAAGTGTGTACAATGTCACAAGTGTGTACAATGTCACATATATGTACAATGTCATATTTGTGTACAATGTCACATTTGTCTACAATGTCACAAGTGTGTACAACGTCATAAGTGTGTACAATGTCACATGTGTGTACAATGTCACATATATGTACAATGTCACATGTGTGTACAATGTCACATGTGTGTACAATGTCACATGTGTGTACAATGTCACATGTGTGTACAATGTCACATGTGTCTACAATGTCACAAGTGTGTACAATGTCACAAGTGTGTACAATGTCACAAGTGTGTACAATGTCACATATATGTACAATGTCATATTTGTGTACAATGTCACATTTGTCTACAATGTCACAAGTGTGTACAACGTCATAAGTGTGTACAATGTCACATGTGTGTACAATGTCACATATATGTACAATGTCACATGTGTGTACAATGTCACATTTGTGTACAATGTCACACGTGTGTACAATGTCACATGTGTGTACAGTGTCACATGTGTGTGCAATGTCACAAGTGTGTACTGTGTGCTGAGAGTTGACCTGTTTCTGGTAATTGGAGTTGATTGAAACAGGCAATCGCCGTTCCCATTAGCTGAGATTTTAACTTGTATAATATTTAAGGCTGTACAAACTACTCTTCAGTAATAATTCAATTAGAGTAACCTTTGTAAGTACAGTAGATCAATATTATTCTGCTTGCTCAAAGAATCAAAATTATGAGCTCTCATTTAGGTGTTATCAAAATTATTTGAACTGCTGACCTAGGGACAGCGACCAACTCACTACTGTCCTCCGCTCTATCAACTGAGCCTTTGCAGGTCAACAGATAATGTTGAAAAAGATGAATATTACAAATCAAAATAAGTCTTGATTCATCGATAAACTCAATTTCTCCATCAATCTATCACTTAAAGACTAGAAAATAAGTTGTGAAAATGGATGCCAATTTTTGAGTGGCACATTTAATACTTCACACGCCTACCGCGTTGTGACAGTATAAACAATAATAATTAAAAAAAGACAAAGTAGTTAAACAAAAACACTTTAATGCAACCAAAGAGCTTCAAGTGTTTATTTAAATAAATACAAACAAATATTTTGTTGTCATCAACCTATACTCCAGGTAGGTAGTATAATAGGAGCAGTTCTACATGAGTAGTATCCATAAGTATTATGTAATAGCATTCAGCATTCTGTATATGGCAAAACGTATAAAAAATAACAAATAACAGATGAGAACAAAAGTGTTATATTGATAACTGTAACCAGGAGACTTACAGTGATACAACAAACCTTTACAGCCCTACACCATCAATCATTCAACCAAAAATGCTGCATTTTATTGTTGCGACTCATCTCCAATCAGTAGGATGCTAAAAATATTTATTTGTTGACGATATTTCAGGAATTACCTCACCTTTGTTGTAATTGACTGGACATATGTGCATTGATAAGTTGCTGCAATTAGTATACTTGTATTATTGTTTATACCAGCATAAATTTGTAATTGAGTATTGGTAAAAATTTTCGGTAATCATTTTGTAAATAAAACTAACTGATTTGTTTACAAAATTTAGAAACATCTAAAGCCTGGAGGTCATATTTTGCTTGTGCCAGAGCATTCTTTTCCTGTAAGACAGCAGAAAGTTCATGCTTCAATAAAACTTTCAAACTTTTGATTTTTTAAGCTTTTTAAAAAAGAATTCAAACTTCAAACCTGGTAGGTATTGAATCAAAGGTTTTGAATTCCTAGGTGGTGTACTTTACACAACAATAAATCAGTTTGGTTGTTAATAGGTTGATAGTTAAAGTAGATTTATGAATCGTAGGTACAATCATTTAAACTTTTTGAGATTTCTAGCTTCATTTCTTTTTGTTGCTAAGTAACAGTTTAAACAGGAAGGAAGAAATATTTTGATGTTTTATGAGTTATTCTTATTGTTGATGAAATGTTGAAGCAGCTCACCAATGACACCTCAATTGGTAGAATGGTGGACTGTAGTTGGTAATTTAAACTTGAAGTTTAGCAATTACAGGTATTTGAATTTATATTTGACTTCAAATGTTAGCAAATATATGTATTTGACTTTTCTTTGACGTTGGTATTAAAATTGGGCTTCTCCCTGGCTGCGTATGATATTAGGCTGATGTTGATTAAGATGAATATTAATATGATTGACGAACATTACCTCCAGCGTCAGAGTTTTGTGAGAGAATGATATAAATATTTTACATTAATTTCAGTAGGAGTTTTGACTGAAGACAGTAAGTGAAAAACATGTGTGTGCTGGCGTGGTGCTGTTTTATTGTGTTATAATAGAAGTTTAGCCTGTGAGAGTGTGTCAGTCACCCTCACACCCTCATTCAATACTAAACTGTGCACACTGAAAGTTACACATGGGTTGTGGTAAACTCACTAGTCAGTTTGGAGTTGTGTTCTCAACACAAAATAAATGAAAATTCCATAGAATTAGTAGTTACTGGCTCACTGTAAGCATTTGTTATAGTAAGCAAAGCTATGAGTAGTATTAGATGTATGTAGCTGAGGCCATAAACTGTAAGTACAGGTCACTGTCACTGTATGCCTACTAGCTACATCTATGAAATTGCCAGGACCCCATTGTTTCTATTATTCCAAGTGATGCGTGGAGAAAAAATCTCACTAATCAACTATTAGAGAACTCAAACTTGTACCGAGGATAACCAGCCATTCATACTGGCAGTTGTCTTCTCATGAGAATAAACCATACAGTATTTCCATTTATACCTTGGTGCAGTCAGGGTAAACAAAGAAATGTTGTGGTAGCGCAGCTTGTTGTCTTACTCATGTTGAACTTTACCGCTCTAAATTATGGGCAAGTTTAATGAGGGGCAGTTTATCTCTTAAAAAACTGAGTGATTCTCTCCCTAATATCTTATGTAATCTGATGAAAGGACGTACAGGTAAGTTGTTGGTTACCAAAGGTAATCACATATAACATCTCTATACTTCACTTGGGAGCAATAAACATGGGATAGGTCAGCTGCACTAGTTGTAATCTACTAATTGTTCTTTTTACTTTTCCATTAAGATCACCAATTTTAATTATTTTGGAACATAAAGAAGTTGGCTATTGTATGATATTGATCCATGTACAACAAGGTAACAGTAGATATACATTTATACTTGCACTGCATAGAGAATCCTGTCTTAATTGTAAATATAATATTCACTGTAACAGGAAATCCAAGAAAATTAGATTTTGTTATTATTTTTTACTAAATAGTAAAGATTAAAAACAAATACTAATTTTCTTGGATTTGTAATAAATCTAAACATCACAGTTTTGTTTGCTGCTGCTGGTATTTATTACTTTCACGATGTTAATAATTATGTTTGGGTTCTTTGAGTGACGATATCATGTTCAAAATTTTTAAAACCCAAAACAAACAAACAACAAAAACCAAACGACAGCCACAAAGCTTTGGCAAGACATTACATAGCAACAATTTTGAGCACTTGGCAAAAGTTACAACAAAAACAACAGAAATGTAAAACATTTACTGCCACAAAATGAAAGTAACTATAAAACAATAACTAGCAGCTAGTGGATTGAAGAAAATAACTCACGCTGGATGCACATTATTTTTCATTTTTCTGAAACAAACAATGTTCTTTATCTTCTCTCTGTATCCAGGATAAATATATGAATATACAATAACATTAAAGACTCCATACAATGTTTGGCACATCAGTACAATAATAGTATTATAGAAGTACACTGTATAACTCATACCAAGAAATGACATCGCCAGAAACACTGCAACAGGAATTATCGTACTGTAAAATATTACACTAGTAACCAAAATATATCTAGTGGCCGATTTTAATTCCGAGTTATCTTCTCTCACCACTCTTGTGTTCATTAGTTTTAATTCCTTGTTGACTTTGAGTAGGAGAATTGCTGTAACTATTGCAGGTAATAACACTGCTATTGCAGACAGTAAGTAGTTATAATGATTGCCTAAATAACCGTCCTCAAAAGAAGCAGACAATATACCGCCAGTACAAACGGCACTTGGTGAGATGACGTATTTAACGATTACAAGCAATATGTTTATTAACCATCCAATTAGAGACAGAATACCGAGGTTTGTGGGTAACAACGAAGTACTGTAAGCAAATGGCTGACAGACGGCAAAGTATCGATCGATGCAAGCTAACATAAGTTGGAAATATCTGCAGTAATTTGAGGCTTCCGTAAGTATAGCGATAACAGCGCCGAATATTTTGGGTTTTCCAGCCACAAGAGCATAGGTGAGACAACTTCCACTAATGGCGAACAATAAACTCACAAAGATATCACATACAGTTATGTTGACTAGAATATACAAGTAGTTCTTCTTTTGTATGTTCATCAGTTTTAGTACAAGTAGATGAAGTAAGTTGACTACTATAGAAATAACGTTACTAGACACAATCATAGCTGATGAATACGGGTTACACTCGCCATTCCCGTTTTCACATGGCAGTAACAACGAGGAGTTAGCGGACATTGTGCCAAAGAAAGTCTTCTAGCTTACAGTAAGCTATTCCATACTTGTAACTGATAGAGAATTGAGCAAATAGCATGCTTACAGGTTAAAGTGAACTCGATGTTCGATCAAAAGTGTTCTCAGCTCTTTCTTATATATGTAGATGAAAAAGCTAATCAATAACACGGCCATTAGTTGTTCTGCCTTTGTTGTACATAAATAATCCTCCATTCTATAAAAACCAACAGCCACATGTAGTACATATTATTCAGAAATGATACATAAGTCTATTTAATATTATAATAAGATATTATTTTGTATTTACTTATATGATAATAAATAAGTATTTTTTTAACAACAAGACAGTGAAAAATTGATCAACACTAAAGCGTACACGACACTCAATTCTACATATACAACAGTATTCAATTCAAAAAGTTGTTATATTATATAATAAACGATGTAATAGAATCTCCACATTTTCAAGGACTCTTGAAAATAGTTATTGTATCTAAATTTTATTACTAAGTACATTCTTGGCTTTTTAAAGAAAGTTTTACTTTATTGAGCCGCCAGTCTAACTACCTCACTGCCAGTCTAACTACCTCACCGCCAGTCTAACTACCTCACTGCCAGTCTAACTACCTCACTGCCAGTCTAACTACCTCACTGCCAGTCTAGCTACCTCACTGCCAGTCTAACTACCTCACTGCCAGTCTAACTACCTCACTGCCAGTCTAACTACCTCACTGCCAGTCTAACTACCTCACTGCCAGTCTAACTACCTCACAGCCAGTATAACTACCTCACTGACAGTACAACTACCTCACTGCTTGGTATGCATCAGATTAGATAATCAAGAGAAAAGTCAATCAAGTGATGCTATGCAGCATTCATTAGGTCATACATCACACATTCGTTAGACATTTACAATCTCTTCTTGAATTTACAGTTTGTGAACAAAACTTTAATGTACTTAAAAATATATTGTAACGAATGCTAACCAATCTGCAATGAATGCTGAATATGCTAGAAAATATGATATCTGACATTTATTCTAGGAAATAGTGAACTTTGTTCCCAGAGAAGTATCATCTGCTGTTTCCACACTCACTCCAGGAATGTTGACATCACCAATTGATTTAAAGCAAACAACTAAAGGAACAAACGTTGATATGTTATCTTCTGGGAAGGAATGGACTCTTCCTAGGATACACTTCAGAGTTAAAATTTTTGCATCACAGTCAACATTTATTCTAGATCTTTTTGCACCGATTTTTGTTGATGCTTGTTTCACTCTCCACCAGAATCCACACAGACATCCTTTCAAGTTATTATTTGCTCAACTATTGTATATCATGTCCATTTCAGGCTTATCTACTGCGAGTATAGTGAACTTGCTTGTCATTAAAATATAAAATAATATATTACAAATGTTTTGTTTGATGACATCCCATTCACTTTAGACAGCAATCGATCCACCACTTCATAACACATCTCTATCTAGTTATATAATTGGATGTCTATTCATTTTAAGCTTGGCTGTTGGTCTTCATCCTATTTTCTACTTATTTTATCAACAAAAACAATAGAGTTACCAGTTCAATGAATACTTCACTCTGACAAGTAGCGTCAGTGAAACAACTACTTAGACAAAACTCCATCAACAAGAGACTATTGTTAAAGTTGAATGAACTTATCTCAAAACGTCAGACAGTTTTATTACAAACCAACTCAGAGCAGGAATAAAATTGTTTTGTAAGTTTTGATTCATCCCAAACGTTATAGTGAACCATATAATATTATACAGGACGTATTGTTCTGATTATTAATGCTTCTAACAAAATCAAGTTGTTTTTAGCTTGAACATCACATTCAATTTTGAACAAAAAAATGTTGGAAGACGGAAGGATGTATTGGGATTTTGGTGACGGTTGACTAATACATCATAAATAATGCTCATCATAGTACAAGCGTGATATATATAGATATGTGTACTTTTGTGTGTAACCTTAGGCTACACACAAATGTCTAAAGCTTTATGACTTAGCTATAATTAAGTTTTCACTTTCAAATAAAATAAAAATTCTTTTGCAACATCTATTACATACTACTTGTTACCCTTATTATTCGGCTTGTAAAATAGTTCAGATCTAATCTCATTACAAGTTTTTAATAAACCTGCAATAGAAACTGGCCAACCGCAGTCGTTGTTAGACAAGAAAAGTCCGTCTACACGAACATACATTTTCATTTCCTTAGAAAAAGCAAGTAACTCGTGTGTGTTGACCAGATTTGCAAGAGCAAACGACTCTAATCACATGAACAATATGATCACATGACTTGTGTTACTGCATAGAGAGACCGGAACACATGACTGAGCAGGAAAATTGTTCACTTCAAAATAGTTTTACACTTTTGCTCACAAAGAGAGCAAGTGAGGTTGAGAAATGTTGTTGAGAGATTTTATATGACGATAACTGAGCTATCTTTTGTATTACTTCAAAAAGATTAAAATATTTCAATGGAAAATAAAAGTTATTAGAATTACACATGTATGTACAATGTCACATGTGTGTACAATGTCACATGTGTGTACAATGTCACATGCATGTACAATGTCACATGTGTGTACAATGTAACATGTGTGTACAATGTCACATGCATGTACAATGTCACATGTGTACAATGTCACAAGTGTGTACAATGTCACATGTGTACAATGTCACAATTGTGTACAATGTGACATGTGTGTAAAATGTCACATGTGTGTAAAATGTCACATGTATGTACAATGTCACATGTGTACAATGTCACAAGTGTGTACAATGTGACATGTGTGTAAAATGCCACATGTGTGTAAAATGTCACATGTATGTACAATGTCACATGTGTGTACAATGTCACATGTATGTATAATGTCACAAGTGTGTACAATGTCACATGTATGTACAATGTCACACGTGTGTACAATGTCACATGTGTGTATAATGTCACAAGTGTGTACAATGTCACATGTGTGTACAATGTCACAAGTGTGTATAATGTCAAAAGTGTGTATAATGTCACACGTGTGTACAATGTCACATACATGTACAATGTTACATATATATGTATAATGTCACATGTGTGTACAATGTCACACATGTGCACAATGTCACAAGTGTGTACAATGTCACATGCATGTACAATGTCACATGTGTGTACAATGTCACATGTGTGTACAATGTCACATGTGTGTACAATGTCACATGCATGTACAATGTCACATATGTGTACAATGTCACATGTGTGTACAATGTCATATGTATGTACAATGTCACATGTGTGTACAATGTCACATGTGTGTACAATGTCACCTGTGTGTACAATGTCACATATGTGTACAATGTCACATGGGTGTACAATGTCACATGTGTGTACAATGTCACATGTGTGTACAATGTCATATGTGTACAATGTCACATATATGTACAATGTCACATGGGTGTACTGTGTGCTGAGAGTTGACCTGTTTGTGGTAATTGGAGCTGATTGAAAAAGACAATCGCCATTCCCAGTAGCTGAGATTTTAACTTGTATAATGTACAAACTGCTCTTCAGTAATAAATCAATTAGAGTAACCTTTGTAAGTATAGTGTGGCAATTTTTGGTGAATAATAATAGTAAACTGGGAGTTTACTACACTATCTCCACACCGAATGCGTTAGAGCGCCACCCACAGCCATCGGTAAGATGCTGTGCCGGGAGTAAAGCCTTACTGTGCCGGTAGCACAGTGTGCAGGGCTGGTAGGGACTCCTGCAGGGCGGTATTGACCCCTGCCGACCCGGTATGTTGACTCAGGGACGGTCAAGGATGGCTGCCATAGCAAAGGACTTCTACAATCAGTCAGGATCCTGCTTTAAGTCAAGAACCGGAGATACCTTTCCTTGTAACCGAAGTGGAGCCTTGGGACCCTGTAGGAAACTCTGATTGGACAGTAGGAGATAGGACTCCGCCTCTAGCCACTTGGCGCTTATTTCATTTAATCCTTGTACATTGCATGATTGGTTAGTTATTTATTATATGTAATCTCATTGGTCTAATTACTTCCTGTGCCTTTACTGTTATATGATTTTATGCTGATTACTTTCTGCCAGCTACCTATAAAAGGGCTGGCATTGTTGATATTCTTTGCATTCATTCTCATGTCATGCCAATAACTCTAGTGGATTGACACCCTAGGACTTTGGTTGTTGAGAATAAAGCCAGTATTCAAACTGCACCTGTGTTGTTGCCATGGGCTCTGTCTATACCGCATAATTCGGTTGCATTACACAGTTGTCACGGTCGAGCAGCACAGTGTCCCCTCTGGAGAGAGGCATAAGACTTGAGAATAGTGAATAACCGTGGAAACCAGACCGGAATCCATTACAATAGTCAATAAATATTATTCTGCTTGCTCAAAGAATCAAAATTATGAGCTCTCATTTAGGTGTTATCAAAATTATTTGAACTGCTGACCTAGGTACAGCGACCAACTCACTACTGTTCTCCACTCTATCAACTGAGCCTTTGCAGGTCAACAGGTAATGTTGAAAAAGATGAATATTACAAATCAAAGTAAGTCATGATTCATCAATAAACTCAACTTCTCCATTAATCTATCACTTAAAGACTAGAAAATAAGTTGTGAAAAAGAATGTTGATTTTTGAGTGGCACATTTAATACTTCACATGCCTACTGTGTTGTAACAGTATAAACAATAATAATTAAAAGAAAGACACAATTAACCAAAAACACTTTAATGCAACCAAAGAGCTTCAAGTGTTTGTTTAAATAAATACAAACAAATATTTTATCGTCATCAACCTATACTCCAGTTAAGTAGTATAATAGGAGCAGTTCTACATGAATAGTATCCATAAGTATTATGTAATGGCATTCAGCATTCTGTGTATAGCAAAATGTATAAAAATAAAACAACAAATGAGACAAAAAGTGAGACATTGATAATTGTAACCAGGAGACTTACAGTGATACAACAAACACTTACAGCCCTACACCATCAGTCATTCAACCAAAAATGCTGCATTTTATTGTTGCGACTCATCTCCAATCAGTAGGATGCTAAAAATATATATTTGTTGACAATATTTCAGGAATTACCTCACCTTTGTTGTAATTGACTGGACATATTTGGATTGATAAGTTGCTGCAATCAACTATACAATCACCAATTAGTATACTTATACTGTTGTTTATACCAGCATAAATTTGTAAGTAAATATTGGTAAAGTTTTTCGGTAATCATTTTGTAAATAAAACTGATTTGTTTACAAAATTTAGAAAAATCTAGAGCCTGGAGGTCCCATTTTTGCTTGTGCCAGAGCATTCTTTTCCTCAAAGACAGCAGAAATTTCAAGTTTTGTTAAAACTTGGAAATTTTTTATTTTTCAAGTTTTTTAAAGAAAAATTCAAACCGCAACACTAGTAGGTATTGAATCAAAGTTTTGGGTTTCTAGGTGGTGTACTTTACATAACAATAAGTCAGCTTGGTTGTTAATAGGTTGATAGTCAAAGTAGATTTATAAATCGTAGGTACAATCATTTAAAATTTTTGAAATTTCTAGCTTCATTTCTTTTGTTGCTAAGTAACAGTTTAAACAGAAAGGGAAAAATATTTGGATGTTTTATGAGTTATTCTCATTATTGATGAAATGTTGAAGCAGCTCACCAATGACAGCTCAGTTGGTGGAATGGTGGACTGTAGTTGGTGGAGTGGTGGACTGTAGTTGGTAGAGTGGTGGACTGTAGTTGGTAGAGTGGTGGACTGTAGTTGGTAGAGTGGTGGACTGTAGTTGGTAGAGTGGTGGACTGTAGTTGGTAGAGTGGTGGACTGTAGTTGGTAGAATGGTGGACTGTAGTTGGTTATTTGAATTTGAAATTTAGCAATTACAGGTATTTAAATTTCTATTTGAACCTGAATGTTAGCAATTACAGGTATTTGAATTTTCTTTAAATATGTTATTAAATTTGGTCTTCTCCCTGGCTGCGTATGATATTAGGCTGATGTTGATTAAGATGAATATCAATATGATTGACGAACATTACCTCCAGCGTCAAAGTTTTGTGAAAGAATGATATAAATATTTTACATTAATTTCGATAGGAGTTTTGACTGAAGACAGTAAGTGAAAAACATGTGTGCTGGCGTGGTGCTGTTTTATTGTGTTATAATAGAAGTTTGGCCTGTGAGAGTGTGTCAGTCACTCTCACACCCTCAATCAATACTAAACTCTGCACACTGAATGAAAGTTACGCATGGGTTGTGGTAAACTCATTAGTCAGTTTGGAGTTGTATTCTCAACACAGAATAAATGAAAATTCCATAGAACTAGTAGTTACTGGCTCACTGTAAGCATTTGTTATAGTAAGCAAAGCAATGAGTAGCATTAGATGTATGTAGCTGAGGTCATAAACTGCAATACAGGTCACTGTCACTGTATTCCTACTAGCTACATCTATGGAATTGCCAGGACCCTGTTTCTATTATTCCAAGTGATGCGTGGAGAAAAAATCTTCCTAATCAACTATTAGAAAACTTAAACTTGTACCTAGGATAACCAGCCATTCATACTGGCAGTTGTCTTCTCATGAGAATAAACCGTACAGTATTTCCATTGGTATCTGGGTGCAATCAGGGTAAACAATGATGTAGGTTGTTGACTGACTCATGCTGATTTTCATCACGGAGCACTAAATTATGGGCAGGTTTAATGAGGGGCAGTACTAATAACTTATGTAATCTTATGTAAGCACTTACAGGGAGTTGTTGGTGGCCAAGACCAAAGATAATGAAACATAACATCTCTATATTTCACTTGGGAGCAATAAACTTGGGATAGCTCAGCTGCACTAGTTGTAATCCACTAATTGTTTTTTTTACCTGTCCATTAAGATCACTAATTTTAATTGAAGTGAAACTTATGAATAAGTTGGTCATTGTAAAATATTGGTCCATGTACAACAAGCTAACAGTAGATACACATTTATACTTGCACTGCATAGAGAATCCTGTCTTAATTGTAAATATAATATTCACTGCAACAGGAAATCCAAGAAAATTAGATTTTGTTATTATTTTTTTTTTAAACAACAAAATTAAAAACAAATACTAATTTTCTGGGATTTATCATAAATCTAAACATCACAATTTTATATGCCAATGCTGGTGTTTATTACATTCATGATGTTAATAATTATGTTTGTGTTCAAAACAAAACCCAAAACAACCCAACCCAAAACAAACAAACAACAAAAACCAAACTACAGCCACAAAGCTTTGACAGACATTACATAGCAACAATTTTGAGCACTTGGCAAAAGTTACAACAAAAACAACAAAAATGTAAAACATTTACTGCCATAAAATGAAGGTAACTATAAAACAATAACTAGCAGCTACTGGATGGATGGAATAAACTCACGCTGGATGCACATTATTGTTCATTTTTCTGAAACAAACAATGTTCTTTATCTTCTCTCTGTATCCAGGATAAATATATGAATATACAATAACATTACAGACTCCATACAATGTTTGACACATCAGTACAATAATAGTATTATAGAAGTACACTGTATAACTCATACCGAGAAATGCCATCGCCAGAAACACTGCAACAGGAATTATCGTACTGTAAAATATTACACTAGTAACCAAAATATATCTAGTGGCCGATTTTAATTCTGAGTTATCTTCTCTCACTTCTCTTGTGTTCATTAGTTTTATTTCCTTGTTGACTTTGACCAAGAGAATTGCTGTAACTATTGCCAATAGTAACATTGCTATTGCAGACAGTACAGACAGTTGTAACTGTTGTCTAAAAAACCGTCTTCAAACGAAGCAGAAAATATGTCGCCAATGCAAACAGTACTTGGTGCGATGACATATTTAACAACCACAAGCACTATATTTATTAACCATCCAATTAAAAACAAAACACCGAGATTTTTGGGTAACAACGAAATATCGTAATCAAATGGACGACAGACGGCAAAGTATCGGTCGATGCAAGCTACCATAAGTTGGAAATGTCTGGAGTAAGCTGAGGTTTCTGTAAATATAGCGATAGCAGCGCCATATATTTTGGGTTTTCCAGCCACAAGAACATAGGTGAGACAACTCCCATTGATGGCGAACAATACACCCACAAAGATATCGCATAAAGTTATGTTGACTAGAATATACAAGTAGTTCTTCTTTTGTATGTTCATCAGTTTTAGTACAAGTAGATGAAGTAGGTTGACTCCTATAGAGATAACGTTACTAGACACAATCATAGCTGATGAATACGGGTTACACTCGCCATTTCCATTTTCGCATGGCAGTAACAACGAGGAATTAGCGGACATTGTGCTAATATAAGTCTTCTGGCTTTCCAAAAACTACTCAGTACTTGTAACAGAGAGAGAAAGTCTTTTAACTAACAGGAAGCTATTCTGTAATTGTAACTGATAGAGAAACAAGCAAATCACATGCTTACTGGTTAAAGTGAACTCAACGGTTGATCAAAAATGTTCTCAGCTCTTCCTTATATATATAGATGTAAAACTAATCAATAACACGACCATTAGTTGTTTTGCCTTTTCTTTACGTAAATAATTCTCATTTCTATAAAAGCCAACCGCTACATGTAGTGCATATTATTAAGAAACGATACATAAGTCTATTATTTTGTATTTACTTATATGATAATAAATAAGTAATTTGTTAACAACAAGATGGTGAAAAACTGATCAACACTTGAAAGTACACTAAACTCAACTCTACATATATGACAGTGCTCACTTCAAAAGTTGTTATATTATATAATAAATTATGTAATAGCATCTCCACAATTCCAAGAACGCTTGAAAATAGTTATTGTATCTAAATTTTATTACGATGTACATTTTTTACTTTTTAAAGAAAGTTTTACTTTATTGAGCCTCCCGTCAAACCACCTCACTGCCAGTCTAACTACCTCACTGCCAGTCTAACTACCTCACTGCCAGTCTAACTACCTCACTGACAGTCTAACTACCTCACTGCCAGTCTAACAACCTCACTGCCAGTCTAACAACCTCACTGCCAGTCTAACCACCTCACTGCCAGTCTAACTACCTCACTGCCAGTCTAACTACCTCACTGCCAGTTTAACTACCTCACTGCCAGTCTAACTACCTCACTGCCAGTTTAACTACCTCACTGCCAGTCTAACTACCTCACTGCCAGTCTAACTACCTCACTGCCAGTCTAATTACCTCACTGCCAGTCTAACTACCTCACTGCCAGTCTAACTACCTCACTGCCAGTCTAACTACCTCACTGCCAGTCTAATTACCTCACTGCCAGTTTAACTACCTCACTGCCAGTCTAACCACCTCACTGCCAGTCTAACTACCTCACTGCCAGTTTAACTACCTCACTGCCAGTTTAACTACCTCACTGCCAGTCTAACCACCTCACTGCCAGTCTAACTACCTCACTGCCAGTTTAACTACCTCACTGCCATTTTAACTCCCTCACTGCCAGTCTAACTACCTCACTGCCAGTCTAACTACCTCACTGCCAGTTTAACTACCTCACTGACAGTCTAACTACCTCACTGCCAGTTTAACTACCTCACTGCCAGTTTAACTCCCTCACTGCCAGTCTAACTACCTCACTGCCAGTCTAACTACCTCACTGCCAGTCTAACTACCTCACTGCCAGTCCGTGCTTGGTGTGCAACAGATTTGGTTTTCAAGAGACAAGTCAATCAAGTGATGCTATGTAGCATTCATTAGGTCATACATTACACTGTGAACACCACAAAGTTTTTACTGTGTCATATCGTTTTTTATCAAAAATCTCCAGATTTGATAGCAAAACAAGCAGCAGCTCTGCGACTGAGCAATTGACTTGATGCATATTACATCTCACAAGAGTTGACTGCTTTCTACATCATTCTTAAAAAATCAATAAAAGTTTTCCTATTTTGACATGATTTAACTTCTGGTGACCTGTTTAGTTAAGCTGGTAAGGTAAGGGTGCAGAAGTGTGTTAGATCTAAACATTTGACTTGAATAAATTTTATTTTGTTCAGCTTATTATACCATGGCAACAAACCATTTTTAATTTCAATGTACAAAGTTCAAAAGCAGTATATAGAAAAATTAGAATGTTAAAGGAAACACCATTCATGTTTTGTAACCTATATTTGTATTTAAAGTGAAAATCGTTGTTCGTTTGTCTGTTTATTTGTCCATCTAAGAGTCTCATGCATGTATCACTATTATACTACACTGAGAGAGTTGAAAACTGTTGGACCATCTATATGTAAGGTCAAGGTCTTAGTTTGTTTTTTGTTTCCAAGCCGAACATTTTTTGTCCTTTTAGTTGTTTTTTCACTAATGTAGGGGGAGGTAAATCATATAAACTGCGTTTTGCTAATATTATAGCGGACGACTAAGTATTGAATAGGCAGTTTTGTGTTGATTTATGACTGATGTCTTCCAGTATGCATAGTTGTGTGTTTATTTGTCTGATTGGTGAAAAGTTTAGTTTCACCAGCACAAACTACCTCTAATGTAAAAAATATTTTATGTTCAGCTCAAACTGTAGCTTTTTATAATGATTTTCTATTTCTTTTTGGGTTTCCTTGTCCATTCAATGTTTGTTACCATTTGTAGCATGTTTCGACTTTATTCTGTCGAAATCTCGAGTATCATTTAAAATTTAAATACTGAATTAAAACATTCTAGTCGGTCTGAGTGCAATTGTTAGACATTTACAATCTCTTCTTGAATTTACAGTTTATGGACAAAACTTTAATCTACTTAAAAAGATATTGTAACTAATGCTAACCAATCTGCATTTAATGCCGAATATGCTAGAAAATACAATATTGGACATTTATTCTAGGAAATAGTGAACTTTGTTCCCAGAGAAGTATCATCTGCTGTTTCCACACTCAACCCAGAAATGTTGACATCACCAATTGATTCAAAGCAAACAACTAAAGGAACAAACGTTGATATGTTATCTTCTGGGAAGGAATGGACTCTTCCTAGGATACACTTCAGAGTTAAAATATTGCATCATAGTCGATATTTATTCTAAACTTTTTAGCCCCCATTTTCGTTAATGCTTGTTTCACTCTCCACCAGAATCCACACAGACATCCTTACAAGTTATTATTTGCTCAACTATTGTATATCATATCCATTATATTCAGACTTGTTTACTGCGAGTATAGTGAACTTGGTTGTTATTAAAATATAAAATAATATATTACAAATGTTTTGTTTGATGACATCCCATTCACTTTAGACAGCAATCGATCCACCACTTCATAACACATCTCTATCTAGTTATATAATTGGATGTCTATTCATTTTACGCTAGGCTGTTGGTCTTCATCCTATTTTCTACTTATTTTATCAACAAAAACAATAGAGTTACAAGTTCAATGAACACTTCACACTAACACGTAGCGTCAGTGAAACAACTACTTAGACAAAACTCCATCAACAAGAGACTATTGTTAAAGTTGAATGAACTTATCTCAAAACGTCAGACAGTTTTATTACAAACCAACTCAGCGCAGAAATAAAACTGTTTTGTAAGTTTTGTTTTATCCCAAACGTTATAGTGAACCAAATAATATTATACAGTATGTACTGCTCTCATTATTAATGCATCAAACGAAATCAAATTTTATATATCTCCAACATCACATTCAATTTTGAACAAAAAAATGTTGGAAGGCGTAAAGATGTATGACGAATTAGGTGACGGTTGACTAATACACCATAAATAATGCTCACCATAGTACAAAGATATATAAAGGTATGTGTACTATTGTGTATAACCTTAGGCTACACACACACACACACGCTCACAAACGCACACACATAGATGTCTAACTAAAGCTAAATGTGTTGGATAATCTTAAGTAAAAATGACGTCTATTGCAACATCTATTATATAGTATTACTCCTATTATTCAGGTTGTAACATAGTTCAAATCAAATCTCATTACAAAGTTTTAGTAAACCTGCAATTAAAGCTGACCAACCGCAGTGGTTGTTAGACCAGAAAACTCACTCTACACTAACATACATTTTCATTTCCTTGGAAAAAGCAGGTGTGTGTCGATCAGATTTGCAAGAGCAAACGACTCTAATTACATGACCAATATGATCACAAGACTTCGGTTATTGCATAGAGAGACCGGAACACATGACTGACCAGGCAATTTTTTCTCGTCAAAATGGTTTTACAATTTTGCTCATGAAGACAGCATATGAGGTTGAGAAATTTTGTTGTGAGATTTTATATGACCTTAACCCAGCTGTCTGTTATATTACTTCAAAAAAGATTAAAATAACTCAATGGAAAATAAAACTTATTAAAATTTCGCATGTGTGTACAATGTCACATATATGTACAATGTCACATGTGCGTACAATCTCACATGTGTGTACAATGTCACATGTACAATGTCACATGTGAGTACAATGCCACAAGTGTGCAATGTCACAAGCGTGTACAATGTCACATATATGTACATACAATGTCACAAGTGTACAATGTCACATGTGTGTACAATGTCACATGTGTGTACAATGTCACATGTGTGTACAATGTCACATATATGTACAATGTCACAAGTTTTTACAATGTCACAAGTGTGTACAATGTCACATGTGTGTACAATCTCACATATATGTATAAGGTCACATGTGTGTACAATGTCACATAGAGAACTATAAGCTTTGTAAATGGTTATAACCGCTCCTAATTATATCAACTAGAAATGAAAAAATAAATTTCAAACAAGTAAACATCAATGTTTGTCTGACATCAATTTTGTGAACAAAAAAGTGACGATATAAACTATTGAGCACACATCTCTACATCTATGTATGGCACCATACATCTCTACATCTATGTATGGCACCATACATCTCTACACCTATGTATGGCACCATACTTCTTTCACAGCTCGGCTAAATATCAATTGAAAAAGTCTTTGATGGTAAATTGTAACTGTGATTGACTCCCAGAAATCTTTGCGGTTTTCTTCGGTTTATAAACACTGGACAGGACTTTTCTTGGCTTCCATGGAGCTAAAAGAGTTGTGGGTAAAAATTAATTGTTGCTTACTGCAGAAACCAAAGAAATATGTAAACGTTTTGGTGTATGGTATTACCAGAACAAAAACATTGAACTAAATTCAAATATCAAGCTTGATGAAGTTTAAAATGGCGCTTCAAATCGAATCCAGTTTTAGTAACAAAACCTGGACAAAATTGCTAAAAGACGTGTGGAAAGCAGAATACTAGTATTGACCTACATGTCGTGGGTTGAGATCTGGTAGCCTGCCAAACAACGCTGATATCTTCATCTTCCTGCACTGGCAATCTACTTTGTTTTTGAGAAGCTGACATCAACATTTCACCAGACTTGTGACTAAATTCTCCGTCTTCTGATGAGTGTCGTGATTGGTTGGATTGGTCGCATAGCGTCCAATGATTGATGGATGGTGACGTAGGGGTCTGACTAGAAGATTTGTTTAACTGATGGAAAAGCCTTTGCTCTTGTTCAATCGCCTCAAAAAATGACAGCTCTGCTTCTCCGCCTGATTTCGACGGCACCTGTTCAGGTGTATTTAGCGAATATTCGTCATGTTCCTCATCACCCTCCTCTCTCCATATTTCTATGACATCATCTAAAAACTCACCCTCCTTCTGTGGCGACACCTTTGGAGAGACAGGAGATTCTGTAGCTGTAGTTCTGTAGCGGAAGATGAGAGGGCAGGAACTACTCATTGAGGTGGCACCAGGGATTGTTAATTTCAGTGAAGGAGAAATTGTTTCTGATGACGGCAGAGAAGACTTTGTAGTGGAGTCTGACATTGGAATTACAGATGAAGGGGTTATTGAACCATCAGGTTGTCCTCTCCTTGAGCAATTATTTGATGAGAGATCAAGCATGGAGGTAGACGCATCATTGCCTTCACAAGTATCATCTGACAACAAAGTTCTAACATGAGCAGGCTGAGTTGTGTCTCCTTGGGTTCCATCTATTTCATTTGCTAAAGTGATGACATGATTTTCATTTGCACCATTTGACTGCCTCCGCTTTGGCAAAAGACCAACATCGGTGTCTGTTTCATCTAAAATATCATCGTCTATGGCGCAAGTAATAGGATTATACAGCTTATGTACTGTCCCCTTCCACTCTTTGGGTCTGGTGTTAACAAAATAACTCATAAGACCTTGACGGGGAACTGTCTTCTTTTTAGGACTCGGAGCGAGACAGGCGAAAGGATCTACAGAGACGTTGTTTGACAAATAAGATTTGATATTAGAAGTTTGAGATGTGTCGACTTTCTCAGAGTGAGGTTTCGGATTAAGAGAAAAGTCTAGCTGTTTGAATGGATCAACTGTTGCAGCACTAGTGGTAAAAGACGTCATATCGACAGTATGTTTTGCAGGACTTGGTTGACCTAGCGGTTTGTTAGGCACCGTTTCACTGTCACACACTCGGGGATACGTCTTAGCGAGTATCTCAAATGGATCGTCCAATGCTGCTGTAGATACGAAGGACTTGATATCACAGCCAGCTGTTGATTTGTTAGAAGCCGTTGTTACAGGCCCAAGGTCACGAGAAGGTGAAGCTGGCAAGGCATCAAATGGACTTTTGTAAGTGGAATTGTCTATAAAAGACTTTATATTGCATACAGGTTTAGCCGGAGTGGAAGGATTTGATTGTCGTGTGGGCGAACTCATTGGCTTGAATGGATCTACTAATGAGGAGTTGTCTCCTTTTTGCTTTTGGAAATAATTATTGAGATTCTGACCTTCAATGTCTTCAAATTTACCAGCGGAAAGGCCTAAAACAAACCAGTCCTGACTTAATCAACCGGTCAACTTGCAACTCACCAAGACCAAAATATTTCTCACGCCTTGAGCTATATTTTAATCACGAGAAAAGGCAACTCCATGTATAAATCCTACCTAAACTGTTGATACCAGGCTCAATCTTATCACCACAGAGTTTGGTGAGCGCTGCCATTGCCGCTGACTCGATGGCTTGCTGGGAGTAGCGTGGGATGGGTATAGCTCTGGTCACAGACTGCCAGTCACAAAACCTGGACCGCAGAGCAAATACATAACATTATATCACGTCTGCACAGCATCGGGTGCAACAAAACTAGTAAAATCGCTCATAACATTTCAGTGAGCGTTTTAATTCAGCCAACTTCTGGTTTTCCCATTTAGTAATATCCAGTAATGGATACTTACCTGACACTTAGTGACAAGCTCTTGGATGTTCGACTATTCTGTTCTCGATCTTTTACTAGCCTCTCCTCCATTTCTTCTGACAATTGATGGACCCAGTGGCGTGCCTGTGACAGAAGAGCTCAAGCAGTAGACTTTCACTCGTAATAATTAACATTTGCTTTCCTTTTAATGAAAACTATGACTTAACAGTGTGCAAAAATCCCTGAAAAATTGTTTTGAAAATGTAATTGAGGGTTGACTTGAAATGATATTTTATGATGTATGCTTCAAATGGGAAAACTTTTTTTCCTATATGAATAGTTTTACAAAAACTTTCATTCAATAAAATAAAGACCTTTAATGAAAAAAGTCAAAAAAGTTATCATTTACAATTCGCCGCTCGGACGAGAGAAAAGCAGACAATGAAATGGAGGAGACGATCTATTGCTGGCGGGAGATGACCAACTGCTGTGTGTACCAACCTTCTTGTAAGTTGTGATGACCGCAGGTCCTCGGAAATTTTTGCTGCAGCCAACTGATTGGACGAGACGCCTGCTGTTTACTGGTTCAGGGTCGTGACCTCTACACAAGTCATATAGAAAGTTGGCAGTTTTTTCTCCATATTCCGAGAGTAGCTCCTTCAATAGAAAAACAATAATTAGATTGTAGGAAGACAATTGTGCGCGGTAATCGTAGAATTGATGCACATTCAGAGAGTCTTTCATTAAAAATTACTTGGTAATAAAATAATACAAGCCGCAAAAGATATTTTGAAAAAATATTAAAAAATTCAAAAAAAATATTCTTGCAGCAAGCAGAAGACAGAGATAACAGCTATTAAATAACTCATTCATCGAGAATGAACAAGAAATATTTTTTTAGTCAACTTTTCGTACCTAAACAAAAAGACTTGATATGCACATGTATTTAGAAGCCTGAAACATAAATTCATCTATCAACAACAAGTAATACATTATTTTGTAAGAGATTCAATGTCAATGAAAGAAAAAGAAGTAAAAAGAAAAATAATTTCACCAGAAACATTCAGAAGGTACAAAATTATGTTTGTGCAAAAACAAATAATAAAAACGTGTCAGATAATTCTCTTTGACAATTCGTCGTGCAGCAGTCGTAGAAAGAGTAAGAGATACCAACCTCTTTGCTTATCCTACAGATGTCACCCATAAACTGTATACTGTGTTCCTCCACAAGTCTCTTGCCCAGCTTACCACCTAGATGTCTCACTTTGTGTATTGGCAGAGAGGCAAACAGTTCACCTACTGAATTTATACCCAGTATTGTCTGCTTTTGTGGCTTGTGTAGACCACAGGCTAGCTTGGACAAAACCTAAACAACGCACAAAATTTTCACAAGTACTGCCGTAGCTACTATTGCTGCTACTATTGCTGCTACTATTGCTGCTACTGCTACTACTACTGCTACTACTACTGCCACTACTGCTACTACTACTATTACTACTACTACTATTACCACTACTGCTACTGCTACTACTACTGCTGCTGCTGCTGCTACTGCTACTACTGCTGCCACTACAGCTATTACTATTACTGCTACTACTACTGCTACTACTGCCACTACTACTGCCACTACTACTGCCACTACTACCGCCACTACTACCACCACCACCACCACCACCACCACCACCACCACCACCACCACCACCACCACCACCACCACCACCACCACCACCACCACCACCACCACCACCACCACCACCACCACTACCACCACTACTACTACTACTACTACTACTACTATTAATACCACTATGACTACTAGTCACTACCACAACTAATGCCAGAGTTGCTCCACTCTACTACCACTGATGCTCTCACTGATGTTACAAGCAGAACACAGACAACAGCACCTTGTTGTGTGAGATTCCAGCTGAACAGTTAAACCCAGTCTTTTCTTTCACAGCCTGCCTCATTCTCTCCACCAGTACAGCTGCACAGGCTAGCCTGCTGTCATTGTATGCATCTAGACAGTCGGGGCTTCGTATGAACTCCAGCCACTCCTTCACAGAACCCTCTCTATCATCTAAACAAATATTATGGCAAAGAAGAACACATACTGGAAACTATGGGGAGACTTCATGCAGTCTTATATCCTTTGTAATATTGCATAGAACGTGAAAAAAATAAAGGTGCTTCATTTTCATCTATTTATAATCGTTATGAAAGAACCTAAATAGACATAGGTTAAAGTTCATCGTAAACTCTGTCAATAAACAGAAGTCAATGCCCAAAAGCTGAGATTCTCTTTGTAACTACTTGCTGCAGATATTCCATGCCAGCTTTAATCAATAATTTCTTTGTAAACTGTTTTATATAACAAATGTGTGACCTCTGGCTATTCCATAAATATACTTTGTTACAACCAAATCTGAGCTGTACAGGTGGTTGGGAATATTATAACTAAACCAAAATTTACTCCAATGATGTATGTGGACAATAACTGCATTAATTTTGGAGTTGTCTTTCCAATATTAAATATATACAAAGTTGCGTTTGTGCTGTTGGAAATGATAGAGTATATGTGTGGACTATGATCATTTTGATTTGTACAAATGACAAAAGATTGGAGAGATCAAATACAGTTTTATACACCAGCAGTTTAGAAACATAGATTGGGGAGAAATGTTTTTGTTCTCGCTTTGTCACCTGATGGGTATAAAGAACAGTAAGATTAGCAAGTTGGAGGGGGATAAACAATATATTGTGTAAATCTTCAAAATTAGCTATGGAAAATATTTCCCAGCGGATCAGTCAATACTACCAGGTAACACAGTGCAGAAATTAATCTTACCAGCATTAGTTCCAACTACGTATGTATTGGGTAGCTGATCGCTGGTGACAGTGGGTGACCTTGACATCATATCCTGTATTTCATCAGTCATATCTATATAGGCCTCATCTACACTGGCTCTCTCTACTAGACAATTACCAAACTGTGAAAGTACAGCAATCACTTCGGCCCCTGCCTCTCTATAGCGAGTCAAATCAGCCTTACCTGTAAAACAGAGTTTGGAAAAGCTAAGGCTATCAGGCTTTGGTAGAAAACATGCACAACTTACCGACATTGTACACGATGTACAGCCAATCTACCAAACACTGACCTCTAACTTCTGGCACTTTGAATAACTTGATATCTGGACAGACTTCCTTGGCGTCCTCTCCTCTCATCCCTCTTCTTTGTACTCCCATAGCCCTAGCTTCATAACCCACAGCTATGATTCCTCCTCCTATAACAAATAGATGATGGGATACACTCCCCCGACTCCATTCTTGCTCATAATTCAACAACCACAACTATACATATCAGCAATACTTTGGGATTTGTCCCCTCTTGCTTCGTCGCATAGTAATTTATGTAGAGGCTCAGAAAGCGAATGTTTTCGCATTTAAAAGCATCTGGAAACATTAAAAGTAATCTAAATACTTTGCTTACTTTTGAAACAAATTAAAAAGATTCAACAAGAAGCTGCATCACGATAGGGGCTTAGCAGGGTCAACCAATTAAAATCCTCCTTGCTTGATGCAAAGCTTCATGCGATAAAACTGCATTTCCCGACTAACAACCATAAAGTTTTGCAAACTTTTCAGATGCTTGTTCTAATCGAAAAATGCGAAACGTTCTGAGCCACCGAAAATTTATTCAGTAGCTCAGTATCGTGTTGCATTGTTAGTAGTATCAATAGTACAACCAACAGTAAGGGTCACCTTTCCACTCATTGTACTGCACAACGGCACAAGGTTTCCCTTTCCATTCTGGAGCAAGCCTCTGTTCCACTTGAACATAGAAACAGTCCATGTCAATCAGTGCCACTATTCTGCTCTGTATATCCCTACAGCGTTGAGCAATACTTTGCAGAGGAAAAAATGCTTTAAAAATAGAGTCTTGAGACAACTATAATTGAAAACCATAAACATTAAAAAAAGAAGTATTACATTTACTGTTGATAGGCAACCAATTCCAGAGTGTTGGTTTATTAGGGAAAAACAAACAACCTGAAAAAGTTTTCAAATAGTGGGGAAACCCCAATTAATTACGGGGATTTTGGATTTCGCCCATTGATTTATATAAGGACACAGCCATAATTTTTTGGGCTTCCCCAGTAACAAAAAGTTTGCTCAGGTTGCGCATTTTTCTCTATTACTAGTAGTTACAAAAAGAAAATGTGATTTTCCAGCTCATGGCTAACCAAATAATTAGTGAGCTGAGTAATGTTACCTGATAGAGCTACGGCTAGACTTCTCTAGGCCAGCAGATCTCCCAAAGATCTCTGAGTGGCTCATTTTTTTTTAATTTGTTGAATAGTATGAATTAATGCATAAAGAGCTCCATTCAAAATATCTACAGCTTGCACTCTGGTATAGCATCTACAACTTTGAGAAAGAAAGTTTGATAAAATTTGAAAGATATTTCCAACCTATATACTGGGATAGTATGTCAAATTCTATTCATTTTTGCTATGATGTTCTTGTAATCTTTTTTCATAAAAGTTGGAAAAATATTAACTCTATCATAACAGCAATCTAAAGTATTATTATAGCTTAAAAATGATGAACAAAGGGCAGCAGGAGATGCAGCAAAAAATGTAAAAGCTTCAGAAATTCATAAGAAAAAAAAAATACAGCAAGCAATGGGATTGGATTCCATTTTAAAGGTAGATTAACTTTTTTGAGGAGCGTATACCGTTATGGAAATCAACTCCAAAAGTAGATACAAAATGGTGCTCATGAGGGTTTCTTACGATCAACCGGAGCACATAAGAATTAAAAACTACGTAAAATATCTATAATCTAACTTCTAATAATTTGATAAAAAGTAGAAAACTCATAAAAACCCTACTGGCATATGTTTGGTAGATTGACTCAGTTATATAAAAGTTAAATCAGCGTATCAAAAAAAAGGTAGCTAAATGAACCCTTTTGGTTGGTGGCTGGCTTTGTCCCTAGTCTCAGGTCTTTATTTATTTTGAGATTGAGAATACTTGTGATGAGCCACATATGGATGTTTATTCTCTTTCTTTCAGCAACACTGGTAAATGTTGTTGCAAGATTAATAATCACTGTTTAAATTCGCTATTCGCAAGTCATCAATTAGTAATTTTAGTATTTCCCTTAGTTTGATTTGTGACCCCTGAAATGGCCAGTAACCGCTAACACAAATCGCTGATCCCTCAGTCAGCACTAGAAAGTTATAAGTGCATAGCGAACTGTTACTTTTCAAGAGTAGTCATGCAATTCGAGCACCAATTTATTAATTCATTGGTGGACCACAATCACCTTGGTTTCATCCTACTGGAAGAAAATCACATTTTACATAAACACATTTCACTTGCGAAATCATGTACCAATGCCCAATAGACGATAATATATTACAACAGTTTTGCCATACAAATCTTAATTGAGAAAACATCTCTATTGAATTTAAATAAAATAAATAAGTCGGCGATATTGACAGCAGAAAGTCTAGAAACTCACGGGCTCTACAAATTTTGGCATTTTCATGTCTTATATTGTGTTAAAATTAGTGAAAATGATTCAACTTCTAGTTCATCTAGCAACCACTCCCAACCTTGGTTGGGTGGTGATGGACAGTTATGAGTGCATCAAAAGCAAGGGAGTGGAGTCTTGCAAGGATCTATACCAGAGAAAGCTGCCATGACTAGTTGATCTGTTTGTCCTCAAGGAGATATTTGTGGCGTCGGCGATGCGTAGCCTTATTGGCAGATTCGTTATGTAGCATGTAGCCTGGTTTTGAAAGTGCCAGTGTCAACTGGATCCCAAAAGATGTTACCATATTCAAAGACTGATCTGCACAAGCTGGTATGGATCAAAAGCTTGAACTTTTCCACAGCTTCAGCAATAGAGTAATTAATGCTCACCAAATATTTTTTGATAGATTCAACTTTGGTTGTGACGAGTTTTCAAACTTTGGGTTTAATTGCACTTTTACTCTCGGGTAATCAGTCTCTGCTATACAATTGTCAGGGATTCATCAAGATTATAGCATGAGTTTGGTTTCGGTCACAATGCAAGACAATAACTTCACATTCGGCGATGTTGAATACCATTTTATACCTGTTAGATCGATCAAATTAATTGTAGCACATTTGGAAGATCCGCAAAACATTATAAAGGCCGACTCTGCAGTTGACTGCCAATGGTATTTCGTTGATGTATATTAGAAATAGAGACTCAAGGCACCTTTAAAGTGTCGGGAAAATAGAAGAATTTTTGTCCTGTACTAGACCCACTGGTTTCTATTAAACAGGATATTGCTCATTGTTATAGAAGTAGTAGGTGTTGTTAAATATTGTATAGAACGTAGACAGGAATGAACGTTAAAAAGATATTTCATACTTCACCGAGAACGAGTCTTCACATATCCGAGAATGAGCGAAATTTTCTTCATCATAACATAGTTGACATTTATTCCAGGTCAGTCAACATTCATTCCAGGGAGGGTCCACATTCATTTTAGCTATGTCTGCATTCATTCCTGTTGACGTTCACTTCTGTCGACATTTGTTCCAATCCCCATGCTGTTTATTATTTATCCGTATATTTCATTGTTCAACTCGGACAGATATTTAAAATCACATAGACATAATTCGACCTTGTATAATTCAATAATTTGTTTAATTTAATGTAACAATCAAGGTCCCAACAATCAGCCATTAAAAATAGCTTTACATAGTTATCTCTAATTCAATGTAGAATTTTGCAGCTTTTCAAATTGAAATACTGTGGCGGACGGCGCCATGACAGTTCTATTAATCGTTCTATGGTGACAATCCAATTATATTTACTCTATGTTTCATCTATGTATTGCCTTGCCATTTACCAGTATAATCAAACATGTGCTACTCACTCATCTGTATCATTAAAGCCAACCCACTACTGTTTTGATTTGCCAAAGCTATTCACATCAGGCGTGGCCTGCAGTACACCTTTAGTATTTTGTCTAGCCTTTGTTTGCCACTATTATAAATATGGATGTAAATCATAAATAAAGTGAGAGTTAAGCCTAGCACACTCTCAGAAGTTCTTTGTCCAATAAACAATAGCTTCAATTGCGCACCAGTACATGCACGTACATTCAAAGCACTGCACTACAAGTAGTAATAGATAAGCAGTACCCCGAACCTCTGCTGGTCAGAAATAGCACTAGCTAATTCGACCTTCAATGTTCGACTGTTACCGCGATCTAGGATAGTCAACGCAACCAGTCAGCTCGACCCTGTCGACAGTAGCTATGCAGCACTGTTAAAGGAGGCAGTCGACCTGTAGCTAGTTGTTGTTGCTATCGGAGCACTAGTAAAGCCATCACCGAACTGGAGAGGTTGTGCAGGTCAACCCAGCTATCACTCACACACGCACGCACAGTGAAATCCTGCACAATACGTTAATAACTTGCAGGCTACAAATTTTTTGGACGATGCTTAGTTTGAAAGACATAGTTTTATATTGCATTTGTACAGAAACACTGAAGTGATGACAAAAATTTCTGGATAACTAACTCATTAGGTTTTGAAACCTTCCAAGACAAAACCAAACAAGTTAATGAGCAGAAGCCTAACACACTGCTGTAATATATGAAGTGCTAGCAAGCGAATGTAAGAAAAATGAAAAAGAAATCCATCTACACAATATTAATCTTCTTCTGTTTTTGGGTGTAAGAAGGCAAAGATCGCAACATCAGAAACAGCGGACAAGGAAATTACTGTAACCTGTTGTGATAACTACTTACCGAAGCAAAGAGGCGTCAACTTGAAACTCTTTTAATTAAGATGTAGCTTTTATAATAATAGTTAATGAATGATTTAAGTTCTGGTAGGAAATCATTTACTTGAATACAACTCATTGAACTTTGATTGTATTCTACTAAATATTTATTACCCTCAAAATTTCCTGAAGCAAGTTTGTGTAATTCAATACTATCCATAGTTCAATGTAATTTCTTCGTCCCTTAAAAAATGGATTATTCAGGTTTCACTGTATATTTATGACTATTCTTTGTCTATTATAATTATTAATTATTATAATTCCTTAACATGCTCCAGGAAAATAAGTTACAGCAACTTGTCCAATAGCCCACACATATATATGGCAACACGCTGGACCTGATATCTACAAACACAGAACGCCTCGTTAAGAACATTGATGTCATGTCCCCAGGTCTGCATAATCATTTTATGATCACTGCTAAGTTAAATCAATGCAAGCCAACTGAATTGAAGATACAATCAAAAACTATCAAACTCTACAAGCAAGTTAAATCAGAACAACATCATTAATCCATGCATGCGATAGCAGATAACCTAGCTGAGATGCTAGACCCTGATGAGATGTGGAATCATTTTATGGTGAAGCTATCTCTGAAGCTCAAAAAGCACACATACCCACAAAGATTTTATCACCACAAAATAAAAAAAAATATGCCAGAGTGGATGGACAAACTCACTCAAAAACAAAAGAAGACCGGAAGATACCGAGAGGCTGGTGACAAGTTTTTCCTGATGAAATCTCCAGAGAGAGGCGAATCAGCAAAAAAAGAGTGTAGTCGCAGGAAAAGAGAGTACCTTGTTGAAAAAGTCTGCAAACCACAGAAAGAGGCAACTTAAAATCTTTCTACAAGCACCTGAGACATACCAGGTCAAATGATGAGCCTCACACATGGCTTATCAATAATAAAGGTGATACCATCAAATATAACTTACAGTGTGCTGAGATTCTGAACAAATGTTTTCAAGATCAGTTCAGCCAAGAACAACAACTAGTAGAGACCAAGTGATTGGAGACTCCCATCAATGATTTGACTGAGATTACCACTGATGGCCTAATCAAGCTCATTCAAAATCTCAAAAATACAATATCTCCAGGTCCAGATACTATAAGGAAACTCACCGGAAGCAGGGAAACTCCCTACAAAATGGAAACTGGCATATGTCACCCCGATACATAAAGAGGGTGATAAAAAGGCGGAAAACAACTATCGCCCTATATCTCTTACTGGTATTCCATGTAACATGATGGAACATCATACTTCACTACTCGAACCAAAAATTGAATGATTTTCTCTACTCAGGCAACATGGATTTAGGAGAAAGCCAACTGTGCTGTACTTTCCATAAGCTAGCTAAGACAGCTGAGTCATCCAAAACTACACACGCTGTAGTAGCTGACTTCACAAAAGCTTTTGACATAGTCCCACACAATCTACTGATGCAGAAGCTCAGAGATGTTCCTGATCTACAACCTCAACTGGTCCCAAGATTTCCTAACTGACAGAAGACAAAAAGTTATCATCAAACGACAAGCTTGTTCAGAGATGACAGTTACCTCAGGAGTCCCCCAGGGTTCAATCCTCGGCCCAACACTGATCTTGATATATTTGAATGATCTACCAGCAGCTGTGAATTGCAGCGTGTCTTTATGCTGATGAAACTTTATTACATCAAAAGGCTGCCACTCATACTGATGCTGCCAGATTTCAAACAAATATCGATGCTGTTTACAAATAGTCTGTACAATTGAAAATGCCCTTTAATGACACAAAATGTCATATGATTGCCTTAGGAGTTCAGAAGTGAAAACATCAGCACCAACTAGGAGATAAAATTATGGAATGGGCCAGTACCACAAAGTAGGGGAGAGTGGGGGAACGTGAACACTTTTTTAAATTCTGAGCTACAGGAAAATGTTTTTGAGATACTTTGACCAAGATTGGTTTCTAGACAAGTACTTTAGGTATTTCAAACATGTATTGCACTCGTTGCATTCGCATAATTTATATTTGTGTTATGTTACAGACGCATTTGTAATTTGAGTTGTTGTTCATACTACCCTCGCTAGCTGGGTTTTTTTTGGTCATGTTAATGTGTGAATCTACCACAACTATTATTAAAAAAAACCTTTTCTTGGTAAAGTAGTTCATATTTCCATGCACCCAACTGAATATTTCAACTGAAAGTTGGTTCCTAACAAATAATTTACTGAAAATTTTTTGTCAATTTCAAAGTAGCTAGCATAATTTTACGGCTATGGGGCTAATGTGAACACTATGTTCACAGTACCCCATTTGCAGTTGTTCGTAATACCCCATCATAAACTTATTTACTAATCATAGATTTTCTTTACAATACACACGAGCTCATCTTTAAATCATTGTTAGTAGTTACATTCCACCACAAGTATGCAATAGAATAAATACCAGCTAGATTGCAGTTATATTTCCTGGTTTAACAAGCACATTATGACAATTAATTTATGGACATCAATTAGAAAAGTACTTATTATTTTGATGTGAAACGATGTATGCTTGTCAAACCAGTAAGAAAGCCGCTAAAAAATTAAGTGAAAGTTGATAGACAGAAATAAAATGGCAAAGCCATGATACCTTAGCATACAAAGATGGTGTTCACATTACCCAACAGTTCACATTTCCCCACTCTCCCATACCTAGGAGTTATTATGCATCCTGATCTAAAATTCAACCAACATATGACAATTGTGAGAGAAAAAACCTTGAAAACTGTTGGTTCCATCAAACACATTCTAGATGAAGCCTCTAAACAATGTCGTCTGCTAGCTTATACAAGTCTATGCCACCCAATACTACAGTATGCTAATACAGTATGAATTCCAACACTTATCAAAGATATTGAGCCTCTTGAGATGATCCAGCATCGTGCAGCCAGGTTCAAGAGCTGACTCAGATGAAGGGTGAGTTTCTCTGAAGTCTGCTCTAAATTTAACCTATAGACATTTAAACAATGGAGAAAAAAATCACAGACTAGCCCTCCTTATAAACATTCTACAGAATGAAAAGCGACAAAATACACTGGCTCTGGCCTATGATGAAATCTCCCAAGACCATCAAAGCATGTCTATGACAACTAGATCCACTGCCCGAGGTGAATTGACCTCCATGTAAGCATTATCACAAGTTTGCCATGGTAGCTTCTCACAAAGACCATCAGAGACACCAGAGGAAGCACAGAGTGAATATTTAAAACACAGCTCTTAACTAAATCAAAAGGGTGGTAGCTCCTACACCTTTATTATCAAGTGGTAAAAAATAAACAGCAAGTTGTTGCTGTAACCCATGCAGCCATATAGATTAACACACCAACTTACATCAACTTACATCAATATCTGCAGAAGGGGGGCAGAAGGGGCATGCCTGATTTTTTCTTATTTGTTACCAGGGTTTGGGTACTTTTTTCCAAGAGTTTGAAGCCAAGGTTAGCCATTCAAGGACAGGTGGATACATTGTATCCATCCATATGGAATAACTAGGCCAAGGCCAGCATCTTTTGACACATCATGATTCCTGAGGTCCCGTATAGTGCGGGGAATAAAACTGTTGTGGAAGGAGTTGCCATTCGCTTGGATAGATCGTGAAACTCCGCGGGATTGTGCTCTAGTTTTGATTGTAGATTCTGACCGAGTCATAGCTCATCATATGATTTACAAAGGGCGGGATGAGCCTCTTCTCTGGACAGGACTTGTGCAGTAGTCTGATCTGACATATCTTCCTTCTTTCCTGGAGTGGTTGCAACTTAAGCTTTTCCTTTGCCTCAGTTACTCCTCTCCTTCCTTTGATATCGCATATCATCTGTACTCCGCGGTTCTGTACTAGCTCAAGTGCTTCAATGTCTTTGGTGGAGGAGGGATCCCATGTACAACAGGCATACTCAAGATGAGATAGACAAAGTGTTTTTTAAGCTGTGAGTTTTGCATTCTCAGGGGCCTAATATAGAGCACGATGGATCATTCCGATCTGTTTCTTGGCCTTGCAGATCTTCTCAGCTATGTGTACATCAAATTTCAGAGCAGACTGTAGGGTTACACCAAGGTACTTATTACCGTGGTCTGTGTTTTCCAGGATAGTTAGGTAACTAATGAGGCACTCCTTTTACTGTAACTTTACGCTGCTGAGTGAGTGTTTATTCAATGTCTTCAAAGGTATTCAAAGGTAAAGGTAGTTTACAACACTAATAATAACTAATAATAATAATCATCATTGTTGTTGTTAAACTTCTTGTTCATTATTATTATCATCATTATGATTATTATCATTATTATTATTATTATTATTATTATTATTATTATTATTATTATTATTATTATTATTATTATCATTTTTATGATTATTATCATTATTATTATAACAAAAATAATAGTAATTGTTGTTGTTGTTTGTTGTTATAATAAATAAATAATAAATGCATTATTATTATTGGTGATCATTATTATTTATTATGATTATGATTATTATTATTATTATTATTATTATTATTATTATTATTATTATTATTATTATTATTATTATTATTATTATTATTATTATTATTATTATTATTATTATTAATTATTATTATTATTATTATTATTACAGATAACAACAACAAAGCATAAAAAATTGTAATAATAATAAATAATTTTGAATGATCAAAATTTTTTCATTTTATTTATTAATAATAATAAATAATAAATTATTAATTAATAATAATTAATTAATAATAATAATAACCAACTTTTTTTCAAATTATTTTTGTCACTGTTAATCAATTATATTATTATAATAATAATAATTATTATTTGAAACTTTTTCTTCAAATTCAATTCATCATCATCATTCATTCTTCATCATCATCGTGACCGGCATCATCAATGAATGAATGAATCTTCTTCTTCTCTCTCTGGAGAAGATGAATCAGCAAATGATGATATAATATTATGAATTAAACTACTAGAAGTCAACTTAGGCATACTTTTTTGTGAAACAAAAGACTATTTTTTTACAGGGTAATCATTATTATGATTATTCTCTTACCCTGAAAAGAAATGTGATGTGATAAAAAAAAAACAAGTGTTGAGTTGTGTAATGATGAATTATTATTATTATTACAATTCGCGCATTTATTGGTGGTTTAATATTTTGCGCTACATTTAAAGAAAGTAATAAGCGCGACACGCTAGAATTGTGCGTAATTTGCCGAATTAGAACTGCTGTTACATGACAATTTTATCCAATTATTGTAAATATATCTTTTTGAAGCTGTGTTTTATTGGCTGTTGGCAGCGTGGGTTTTGTGCGGGACTACAACTGTTTCGAAGATCAACAAAAGTTCTCGGCATTTTTCAAACACATTTTCCAACAACAGATCACAGGTGTTCTTTTTGAAAGTTCTTTTGTCATACTTTGTGGCACTGTTTCAAATCATAACTGAATAATATGGTAAGTAATGCATTTCTTAGATGTTCCTATGTACTGTGATGTGTGTTAATTACTATAAATAATAATTAACAACAAGTAGTAATTATTAGTAGTAACAATAATAATAATTAATTAATAATAATAAATAAAAAATAGTAGTAGTAGTTTAGTAAGTAGTAGTAATAAATTAAACCTCCTGCCTGGGGATGATGATGTTGGTGGATGGATGGATGATCGATGGTGGGTGGGTGATGAGGACTTTTTATGGTAATAATGATCATAATAATGATTATAATAATAATGATGATTATTATTATAATAATTATAATTATTATTATTATTATTAAATTTAATTATATTAAAATTATTAAAATTCGATAAATAATAATGATAATGTGTATGTTGTTTGTTTATTAATGTTAATTGTTATTTTAATTGGTAAATTATTGCACTGTTTCATCTGCACTGTGGAAAAACAATAATAGTTAGTGAAAGTTAGTAAAAAAATAAGTAGTGGTTATCAATTATTATTTATTATAATTAATAATATAATAAATATATATATAATAATAAATTAATAAAATGTTATTATTATTATAAATAAAATTATTACTAATATTGTTGCTGTTGGAACAACCAGAGCCAGAGTGAATAACCCGGTAACATGGGGTCCATTTTTGACACATCCAAAACAGGCATTGTCATCATCATTATTATTAGTAACTATAGTAGTGTGCAGGAATTGGGTGGCAAGTGGTAGCCACACCGTTCTAGAGTAGCATTCACCTGCACATGCCTTATTATTATAGCTACCCGGCTAACAACTGTGAGTCGGCTGGCTATAGATCAGACAAAGCGTCAGACACCTAAGTCAGTAGTGATTGCTTTGATATTGGCAGCAAAACCGTATCAGCGTATCAAGCCTTGTAACTTGGAATTATCTATTCATGCTAGCTAATTGGAGTTGCCCTCTTTTCCATTTTATGTAGAGGACCACTCACTGTAAAGGGGTGTGGCCTCGGGTATATAAGTAGATACAAGCCATTCACTACTTATTATATTTTATGCCTTCATGCAATACATTAAATCAACACTACAACTTGTTTTGTTTACTACTAATCTGAATACATGTATATATGTGTGCGCATGTTCATAAAATCAACAAAGCAAAGTTAACGCTGGGTTAAGTTGATACCCAGAGCAGCATTCATCAAGCATCAAGGAACTTGATATGCTACCGCATCAAGGTATCAAAGATTATTAAAATCAAGGACTGCAATCAAATATATGCACCAAGTTATTTACGGTTCCTAGGTAGAAGCTTGAGCTGTGGAAAGACTACTCCAGTGATTGAGATTTCTGTAAATACTTAGAACTCCAGCAAAGCATTACAATTCTGATTGGGCCAAGTCCCCAGGTACTAGCGTAAGACGACATCCGGGTCGTCCAGTACAGCTTGACATGCTCAGACCAAGTCTGACCACTTGCTGGTCCTGCTTGACGCTACACCCTACTAGGTTGTAGGCACTTGTTACTTTTAGTGAGTTTGCGGATTCTTCATGTTTTTGCAATTTATCACAGAACTTCAACTTAGTTGTGTCGTGCAAGAAAGAAAGCTGTAGAGAGTTATTCTTCAACTTTTTATTAGGCTTCAGTCATCTGGCTGAGCTCTTCCTGCTACTCTGATTATGAAAGGCCTATAGCCAGTTTATATACACAAAAGGTGCCCTGATGACATAACAGTTGTAATCTTAAAAGTATAGAATAAAAGTTTGGAATGATTTTGAAAGGAATATGATGCACAATTGTTGTCAAGAATATTAGTGATGTCAAATGTCTTGGGATAGATTGTCATAATTTTTTAAATAGTCCTAAAAATTCATTTTCTTTCATTCCGATGTCAATTGTTATGAAAAAGAGCAAATTTCTGTAAGTAGTTTAGAAATTATCTCTTCTTCATAACAGTAAGTAGTTAAGAAATGCATATAATTTGAATTGTCCCGGTCGTTTCCTGCACAATAGGAAGGCAAACAACCGCTAAATCTAATCCTACAAAAATTTCATCTTTTTTTCCAATTCTTTCTAACTCACTTAGCCATAAAATCTTTGCTACTAGAATCCCTAACAGAGCTATTATTTTTACTACGAGTAATCCTATTGCCACCACTGCTGTTTCAACTTTATCTCTCTTAATTTTTAGATACTTCCCATATTATGTAGTAGACTAGCCATTGAAAACGCTACAAGCCTCCATACCACCGTAACACTCACCATAATGACCCTATAACAACTAACACATTGAAAGTATCCTAAAACAATAAATAATAAACACTCACCTGGCACCAATGTAACAACAATGATGATTATTGGTAATTAATCGCAAACCCTGATGTTATTATCTCCACCAACACAAACTCTTTAATAAACCGACCCACCACAAGATGGAACAATCTGTCTTTCCTGTTTGTTTGCTGTATGAATAGAAGACACAGCACGACCAACACCATCGATCATCACTCCAAAAGTACCTTGATCTTCTCAATCATGTTTATCTACATTTTGTAACGACCTCCTTAGCCTTGAACTTATGCCAACCTAATTGGTACATTGTGCACGTAATAGTTGATGACGATGATGATTATTGTTGTAGTGTTGTTGTTTTTTTATTTTCTTTTGTTATTGGTTTATTTTAATTTTAGACCTTCTAACTTATTTTGTCAGTCGGTATTGTTTCAAGTATGATTTTGTTTTGATTAAAGCAATTTAGTTTGGTCCCCGAAGTTGGTATATTTTTTGTAAAATTTAAGAATAAATGTCATCTTTTATTTTTTAGGTTTTAAATTACAACGCTGTCAAAACTTGGTCAATAGTAGCTTGGTGTGCTGTAAGATGAATCGTTGATATTGGTTCATTAATCCTCTAGGTAAAACAGCAAATGATTATTGTTGTAGCCTCTGATTGTTGCACTTTATTTTGCAGTCTTATAGAAAGCCAAATGTTGGGGGTGGTGCTAAAAAAAAAGCTGGTCCAAAACCCGAGCTAACCGAAGAACAAAAACAGGAAATTCGGGAAGCTTTTGATTTATTTGATGTCGATGGATCAGGAACTATAGACGCTAAAGAACTGAAGGTCGGTCCGCTGACCTTTGTTCTTGTAGCAGATACACTTATAATTTGTTTATATTTTATTTCAGTCATCTGTGTAATATTGGTCGGAACTGCAAGTGTCCTTTCTAATTGCAGGTGGCGATGAGGGCTCTTGGCTTTGAGCCAAAGAAGGAAGAAATTAAGAAAATGATAGCGGATATTGACAAAGAAGGCTCAGGTTTGTCTCCTTGTCCGATATTACTGATCAATACCAATGGTTGCTGGTCTCTGCAGTACGCGACTCTCTGCTCTTACAGGCACCATAGACTTCAATGATTTCCTCACATTGATGACACAAAAGATGAGCGAGAAGGACTCAAAAGAAGAAATTCTGAAAGCTTTTAGATTATTTGACGATGACACAACTGGCAAAATATCTTTTAAGAATCTCAAAAGGGTTGCAAAAGAGTTGGGAGAGAATCTAACAGATGAGGAACTACAAGTAAGTGTTGGTTGTACTGTTGAATAAGATTCTATAGAACAGGTTTAACTTCAAAATTTTACTAGTTTGTTCTCTACTGTTTTCTTCCCTCATTATTATTTTCTTCACATTTAAAAATCGTGCGGACATAGAAGGTGTATTCGCCAACAGGATCGATCCATACAATAAATTAAATAAATAATATTTCTCGCAATTTATTTAATGCAAATGGGTCGGTAGCTATACTATAAGTGGATCACAAAATACCATCCCCGACGGAAAAAATAAAATTTATTTGCGAGGACCCATACTCATAGGTCTCGGACACTACCCATCCATAACATAAAATTAATACATAGTCTTACGGTTGGCATTTATTTCCGAGCAGTTCATTCCCGGTATTATTATTTTATTATTATTTACTAATAATATAAATTATATGTATTGTTTATTTTTTTAATTGTTGCGATTATCATATACTATAGTAATATAATATAAATGAATTGATCATCATAATAAAAGGCAGAGCCAATAAGAGTATTCGCGACCTCTGTTCGCCGAACACATTGCAATAAAAATAATCAGACCGGCAATAAATTTAATCAATTAATAATCATTTTGTTCGGAACTCGTGGGTCAACAAAAAGTAGCTCACTGAATAAAAAAAATAATCAACGAGTATTTATTTATATTGTTCGTAGGTCGCGAATGAAACTGAACAATAAATAAATAACAATGAGCGAGTTGATTTTTTTCATTTTCATAGACCGGTTTTATCTCCGTGAAAAATAATTTAAAATAATCGTGAGGATTCAAAATTTACTAAATTGAAGGGCAGCTTGACGAATTATTCTAGTTTGTAGCAGTTCAAGTTTTATTATTTTCTTGATATTTTGAAAATTAGGAGTTATCTTCTTTATGATTTGTTCGATAAACTATAACAATTCATTGAATATTTGTGTTGTTCTAAACTAATGTTCCGTTGCATACGCGACATATTGAATTACGAACACATATTATTTTTGTATTTTGTTCGACGAACAGGTCGCGAATACTCTTATTTTGTTAAAACAATAAAAATAATTGTTGTAGTTACTGAAGAATAAATTGCTTCGAAATAAACATCACCAACAGGACAAGTTGAAAATTTTTTATTCTTTGACTCGCTATCACTATCTGCTACCTCCTGTAACATCACGCTCTGAGTACCAATAAGGAATCAACGACCCAATAATCATTGTTGATGAAATGCTTATACATGTGAAAATAATTATGCTCGCTGCAATGCCCACGGGAATTTTATGTCTTCACAAATTGATGTGAATCGAAGGATATAATTTCTTATTATTATCTAATAAAATGTAACATCCTCGATCGATGCTTCTGCCGCCCGCCGAAGTAATCTCCAAATAAGAAGAATAGCAGCCCTTCATTGATCCAGGCTGCGAATACACCTACAATGGTAGTTATGGCAATATATCAGTATATTTGATGCCTTGTTTTAGGAAATGATTGATGAAGCTGACAGAGACGGTGATGGAGAGATCAATGAAGCCGAATTTCTTAAAATAATGAAGAAGACGAGTTTATATTAGTCAGCAGCTTCTGGCATCAGCATTCCTTCCTAAACACTAAAATAATATTTGCTAACACCTTTGGATTGTACAGGTGCTTGACATTGCAAATTCTCTGCCATCTGTCTGTGCGACCAGAGCCAGCATCAAGTGGTCGTGGGGCTGGCAGCGTGTATATGCAGCTTTTCCTGTGATCTAGCTGTTTGTCTATAACTTCTTATCTCTTTTTATTTTGGTTATGTAACGAGCGCATGTGAAATGTAAATAAACTTGTGCATTTATAATTTCTATGGCATGTGGTTTGGTAGTGTGAGGCTTTAGAGATGGCACACATGATCGGGCTGTCAGTTATTCAGGCTTAATGCTGGTTTGTAAACACCAGAGTAATGACTTTGTCATTAGTACAAATGAATTGTAAGCCCATTTATTTCGTAGAGGATTCAAACAAAAATATTTCAGAAATGTTTAGTTGAAGAGCTCACTGTGGTGCGTTTGGATTTGGTGGGTAATGTAATGCCATCAAATCAATTGGTTGGTTTATAAACTAGCCACAATCCAGCTGGTTTCAGTTTTTCTTGAAGAATTATGAATTACTTTTTTAGTATCCGACAATTAACTACGATGCTGTGACAAGTTACAGGTTTACAACTCACTGACTTCTGTCAACGCTCTCATTGTGTTAGCCAGGGCATCCCTCAAGGGCGGGCACCCAGGCTAATTTGTGTTCTTGATGCACTTGGATTTATCTCCCTTAATTTTTGAGCAGACAACTCTTAAATCATGTAACACTGACCTTATATAAGAGTGCATGAGATGACGTTATACAGCAGTACAAAGCATATAACACCTAAAATGATACAATGTAATACAATAGTAGTATATGACATATAAAATTGTACTATGGTTTATGATGCTGTATAACACAATAGTAAAGTCTTATACAACAGTATATATGTATCTTAACACGCAATCAATCAGTAAGTCAATGAGTCGCCAATTTAAAACAAATAATTCATCTTATTTGTCAGTGATTTATTGATATAAAATTTGTTTTGTGCTGCGATTGCTTCAGTTTCATATTGTATTAGTAGTACATGAATTTACTATGATGTTTACCAATCAGTTCAGATGTAAATAACTTTTTGTGTACTGTTTACTGATTGGGTCAATGATACATAAAAGTTTGTGTACTGTTTACTGATTGGTTCAGTAGAACATAAACCTTTGTGTGCTGTTTACTGATTGGTAGTCGGTCAAAGGCACCAATAATACAGATATGGCAGTCAGTCAAGGTCTGGCAGCACAAGAATCTTTCACTCCTCCACCAAAACCTTACCTGTCTGCTGCCAATTAACAGCTAATACAGGCAAGAGAGAGATCTCGTTATTTAGAGGATGCCGAGTGAATTGAGGAAATCCCAATTGTGAAATCATTGAAATCCCAATTAGGTTGATAAGATATCTTTTAAATCCCATCTTCCCATCGGTAGACTTTCATCAAATTGTCAATAAACCAAATCACTTGAGCACCCCAGTAGGTCAAATCAAGTCAACTTTTTGGTTTGGTTTGAAGTGAACCAAATAACTTTCGTTATGGTACACGGTTATGTGACATCATAAAATAGATCAAGGGAATGCAAGAAAATGGGGATGACGACCGTCGTTGTCAATCAGTTCAATAACCGGAAATAGTTCATCGCCGGATTAAATTATACACAAGGGTATGTTATTTAATTTATTTTTATTCCTTGTTTATTTGTTTTAAATGTATTTAGAAGAAAGAACACATATTAATCTCAAAGCAGAAACTAACAAACGAAAATAAAAAAAAAACTTGCTAAAGTATTTAAACTAGCAGTTTTGATCGATACAAAAGTAGCAATATTTTTGTATTTTTAAGAAGCCGAAACGCATCTTTCCTCAGATACTGTGACCAAAGACTTTGAAAAGTTATCTATAATGTATGACTGTGACATCAATGCCAAAGACGGCAGTTTATGTAAACTACCCTCTCCGTCATCATAGAAATAAACGTCACCAATGGGCTTAGAGATGATATACTTTGCACTTGATTCAATAGCTTTTGTTTGGGGCGTTCTACTTGAAAACTGGCCAAAATCCTCAGTCTAATCATATTTTCAGCCAATAGAATCAATTAACTCAAAATCTTGCGACTCCTGGCGTATGTACTCTTATCGGCGCTACCCCTATTGTTTGTTTAGTCAAGAGAGGGCAACTTCATCAGATTTTTTGACTCGGTGTTAATCCTCCATGGGAATATAGTAACTGTAAATCAATATCAATTATACCGATTTTCCAACATTTAGTAATAGATTTTTGTGATGTTGGTCAATGCGATCAAATATTTGTGTGTGCAAACAACTTTAGATGTATCTAAGTATCAATGTCTATGCTGTATCTGGTTTGTTAGCGTAGAACTCTGCTTACAAAAGTCTACACCAGTAAGGATCAATAACTCAGCCATAATAGAGCGTGGGCATGCAATAGCTAGCTCTGTACCACCTTCCCCCACATGCTTTCTTTCCCAGCTGTCACATTATTGAGAGCTAATATTTATAGCTGCATAAATTTAGCATTAGTAGTGCAGTAGTACTTCGCATTTCGTCCAATACACAGATGTTCGTCTCATTAGTATTTTCTAGAAATTGTAGCTTGCTTCATCTTCTCCTAGCAGCAAAATTATGAGATAGATTATTTTGCCGTCATAATGATTTACTTTAGTGCGAAGATGACATCACTGTACATACCAGTTTTCTTCGAACAAGGGGAATGTCTACATATTTAATGACTGCGATGTGAGTTGTTATGCAGGTACCATTTCTGTCCTGGTGTACTTAGGCCTAAGAGTGACAAAGCGGTTCTCAATTGCGTCCGTACCACAATATTACCTTAAAACTTTTCAAGTTGAAACAAACATCGATCATCCTTTTACGCCTGAGTGAGTCAATAACTTCAAGATTTAATACTGGTACGAGGAGTTGCACCATTGGAGCTGCACCTACTAGGGGGTTAGGTGAGTTTGGTTACCTTGTTTGATTTGTCTCTGTTTCTACATGATATCAGCTATGTTTGATTGTAATTACAAGTTGATGTAACGGTTGAGATGTGTAGCCTTAGCACTTGTAGAAGATGATGTACGTACATCCACAGGTTCAAACCCCAGTTAATTACGAGTTCTTTTTTCACTGTATTGGGAATACTTCTTCATGACTCTTCACAAATGAAGTATTTATACTAAAAATCAGACATGAAAATAATGACCAATATATATGCAAGAAACTACAAATACATGAGCAATTCAGTGCCCCCACATAACGACTATTTATCCACCAGAGACGAACTGTCTCAATATTTCTCTCCTTAGCGGCCATCTTGCTTCAGACCAGTTTTATTGCAGTGCATCACACAACCACATGGCAGATGTAATAGGATTTGCCAAAGTATTTGCTTACTTGTGCCTGGCCATTGTTCTACTGGTGATTGCAGCCGCCAATTTAGTGTGAGTGTCTAGCATTACCGCTCAGTTTTTGTGAGCAAATGCTTTATCTTTTAATATAATTTGGTTCCACAAGCTGTAGTTTTAGTTGTTATGTACAGTTCACCGTATCACAAATGCTTTTTACACATTACAGTAAGAAGAAACACACCAGATCTCTTATCAAATGGCTGAAGAAGAATCTTTGCATTGACCGATTTTGCACAAATCGTTCAAAAAAAGGTACGAAAAGTTTTTTGTTTATTTTGTTATTGCTGGATTGAACTCTAGATGAACTATAATGTCTTGTTACCATGACGACTAGATACCCAGCACTAGATACCCAGCACTCTGAAAACCACACAGTTAAGTTTAGTAGTACCACCAGTCATTGTAAAGCATCAGGGAATTTTTGCTTGAGTGAAGAAGTTTAGTAAAATAATGTTAAAAAAGCCTTTAGACTGAAACAGAAAATGAAGTTCGTAGATTTCTCTATCCAACACCGAACAGCTAGACACTGAGCCTTTCATGTAAATAAAACACCAATTGTGTCCTGGCAATGTTTATTGTTATAGATCTCGCAGCAAGACAAAAAAAGTACCAAAAAGGTAATTTGAAGAAATACTATTTTGTGGAGACTGAGCTAGATCAAGTTGATGCTGCCAAAGACTGTGTTCTTACTGGCAGCAAAGCAATAGATGATGAATCTCACAAGAATAGCAAGCTTATTTTTTCTACAAGTCTAGATGAAAAAAATAATTATGACCGAGGTGTAAATGTTGACGTTGAACTTGGTGAGGATACAAAACTCCTTAGTCACGAAGATACTCAAACAAATGGACAAACAACGGAAAGTAACACAAACTCTGAGAATAAAACTGAAGTCTCTGATGACAGAAGTCCTGAAGGTATAGCCTTAGCAAAGCAGGAATCCATCAATGACCCAAGGGTAGAGATTGAAGAAAGGATTGTGAAAGAAGACGTCAAGTTGTCCCATGCTCCTGTCAGACATATCTCTGAGACAAGTTCAAGAACAAAAGCGCCGCTAAAAAGAGGCACTTCATTCGTATCAAATGGTAAGTTTGCATGCATTTTTCTACATTTCATCATTTTTTATTATTTTTTATTTATTGTTTGCTAGTTTCTCTAATATTTTTTTCCCGCTGTTGTATGTAGAATTATATCATTGAATTGCAGCGACAACTAAGGAGATTGTAGAGAGTGACGGTGTTTTCCAGGTAATTGTCTTTCAAACACATCACTACCATTTTGTTTGAATTTTGGAGAAAAACATGGAATAATTTTCTTTTACGTATTGCAGATATACGTGGGAGAGAGAGCTGTGTATTTGTACAGTTATAAAGGTACAATTGATAATTAAATTGACAGAAAATGTTTTGTACTCTTTTTTTGTGTCTATGTAATATTTAGTGTGTGACGATAATATTTCTGTAGTTTTGTGTTGTAGAAAAGTTTTTGGGTTGTGAATTACTGTGCCAGTTTAAAGCAGATGCTGTCATCCGATTCTACCACCCGTCAGATTACACGGTTAGCCTTAGTACATTCCATTTTATTATAAATTTGTTACTATTGAAGTTGATGAATGTAAATAATTAAGGTGAGTTATCAATCCTCTCCCTTCTCTACTTCTCATCCCTGGGACCCACAGCTAAGTTACATTACAGTTCTAAAACTTTATTATTTGGAATGACAACTCCTTATCTGAATTTCATAAGTAGCCAAAGATCTGTGTTATGTTTGTAGCTGTTGCAGTACCCCCCTCACCCAGGGCTTTACGATATGACAACTACAGCATACAGTGTAGATGATAGAACGGTTGATAAAAGCTGTCTCTTTGAGTCTGGTATTATAACAATAGAGGTGAGCTCTCACTCAACAATTTGTCCAGAAATATTGGGCGTCAGTAAATTTACTTCCAGTGTTAAAAAACTACAATTTTGTAGCAAAATGGAACGGGGCAAATACTTGAGATGGAATCGTTCACCGTACCTCAGTGGGGTTTCTACCAAGACACAGACTACTACAGCACGCTGTTGTTAGATGAAAGGCTCAAGAACATGGCACTGAAGAGACCTCTGGAGAAGTTAAAGATCATAATTTACTCAAAGTTTGTACCAATTTTCACTTCATCAAGTTTTAATGCTAACGGTGCAATTTTGGATAATAACTTTTATATCGATTTTTAAAGTAAATTTTCTCTGTTTTTCGCTCTTTTTTCATTTAGATACATACAGCAGCAATTACAGTGATTTCTTATTTTGAAAAACGAAAATAGCGACTTTTTCCAATTGCAGTGTTTACCCTTGAAAACAGTAGGAGTTGCCCTATCAAAAATGAGGCAGCAACAAGATTACTGCTGTTGGTGCTCAGAACTGACTTTATCTGAACAGCAGCAAAGATAGATATTTGAAACAAAGTCAATTGTCCCGATAACCATTTTAGTGAATCACTGTACGTCTCCACTATCGCCATGTTGGAGAGCTTGGAGTATCTAGAAGATTCTACCAAACCTGTTGAAGTTATTCATAAAATTAAAGAAATCCATAACTTACGAATCAATGAGGTAAGCATATATCTATGAGAATAACGAAAATATATTAGTAGGTCAATGGATATGTCTATGGATAAGTCTATGGATATCTAATGATTAACTCACAGTTTTTATACTTTAGAGCGCTTCATTTATTCATGCATCTCATCCAGTGATCTCTACCTTAATATATTTCAACCACTGATCTCTACACAGGCATACTACAACACATTACTATAGTCAAATTGATTTGTTACAGAAAGATCAAAATTTTGTGCTGGACAAATTGATGCATTGTCGTAAGCAAGCAATAGAACGAGTGAGCCTGCAGTCTTTTGTGACATCACATCCTGTATCGAGCCTGGACACAGAGTTTTGCAGAACAGTTGTGGAGAGGTTGAGAGAGATTGTACCAGATATGGATTTATCTATGTGTGTGTCAGCGGTGCAGTACCAAAACAGGATGTTGAACAGAAGGTGTACAATACTTCCAAGTAAGTGGGAGTTGTCCAACCCTTTGATTTTTTAGATGTTGCTGATAAATGGTACATGTACATCTACCGATTCCCAACCAACTGAGGATTTTTCCGTTTCCGTTGAGAACTGATAAAACACTTGGTAGCTTTTTATTAGAGGCTATTGGTGGGATATGATGGTAATGAAAAACTGATAGACCATTCAACCAATCATATCACCTCTCATAGAGCCAAAGTTTCCAATAAAATAATTTCTCACAAGCAAGTATTTCTGCAAAAATGCTGTTGATAGACGCCCTTGTTGTTGTTGTAAAGTATAATATCGCTTAAGTTGACATCACTTGCAGCGATTTTAGCCGCAATTGCGTGAGAATGGAGAGAAAAAGAAATTAAGAGAAACACACTCTTGTCATTTCTGATCGGCGGAAGCAAATTGGTAGCTAATTGGTGCGTGTACATGTTGCATTAGTGTGGTATTGAGCTATTCAAAGTTGGTTTTGAAGTTATATAAAGATTATTTTGTATCAGAAAAGTAGTCAATGGAGGAAACACATGATTGTGATTGACACGCCTGCTACGATATGATGTTTAACAGCACTATAAAGTTAATGACAAATGCATGATTTATTGCCAGTGGATTCTGAAAGACCTTTCTTGGGTGGTCCCAGTGTATCTCCTTTGGAATGTGACTACATCAATGCATCCTTCATCAAGGTACACATCATACCTGGCCATGTTGTATCACATGACTACTGTGTATGACACATGATTGTTAATGCTGGTCACATGAGTAATAATATAGATCACATACCTGCTAGTGTATGTCACATGACTGCTAGCATAGATCACATGACTGCTAGTGTATGTCACATGACTTCTAGCATAGATCACATGACTGCTAGTGTATGTCACATGACTGCTAGCATAGATCACATGACTGCTAGTGTATGTCACATGACTGCTAGCATAGATCACATGACTGCTAGTATAGGTCAGATGACCACTAGTGTAGGTAACACGACTCCTAGTGTATGTCACACGATTGCTGGTGTATGTCACACGATTGCTAGTGTATGTCACACAATTGCTAGTGTATGTCACACGATTGCTAGTGTATGTCACACGATTGCTGTTTGCAGGGTCCCCTCAGTGCTTATCAGTTCGTTGTCACAGAGTGGCCCCAGCAGCAGACGATTCCATTGTTTTGGAGGCTGATTCATCGATACGATATTTCTACAATTATAGTAATTGGATCTCAAAGACCTTTGAAGGTAAAGACATTCATAGCATATTCCTGGATAAAATATTGTGTAACTGTCAAGGTTGTTATTAAACAATTTTTTACAAAAACAGTTGTGGACTCTACCTAGATTCTGCACCATACACAAAATTCGATGCAATAGTGTGAATGGCAAATGAGTTTTGCATAGCCCTAATTTGAAAATATCATTCTAAATTTATTTTAGGCAATGTTGAATTAAAAGTTTTGATCGGTTCCAAAATTGAATTTAGAGAAAAAGTTGAAGTTAAAAAACTGTAAAGAGATTGGAAAAAAAACAATACAAACGGAACATGGATAGACATTAGTTAGCATCAAGTAATAACGCTGAAGTAAACCACCTATTATATAATGTTTTTTATGCTGTAGCTGTCGGGATACCCATTTTTCTGGCCCACGGGTAGAGCAAGAAACAAGATTAAAAAATATGGCAGGTACGTGGTAAAACGGACCTCTAAGAGCTTTGGGGGGCTTGACATGGTAGGAAAGAACAGTCTGCAAATTGTAGAACACAGGGTTAGTAGTGAACGCACTAATTGTATGCGTTTGTCTTATACAAATTACATCATGAAAATTATTCATTCTTTGCTGTTTTGTAATGAATTTTAGTTGGGAGAAGTTTTAGAACACAACTGCAAACTTCACTATATTCCTCAATGGCCGGGTTTCCTGCGACCCGTGGATGATGTATTTATCAACAGCGTGTTTCAGTTGGTGCTTAAAGAATGGCAGCAGCAACAAGACAGGGGTAAGTCAGCAGCAGAATACGATGGTAAGGTGCTGTGACAACATAGAATGTGCAGTTTATTATCACGTTTGTAATAAGAGTGAGGAAGAGTTAGTTGGTTTGTTATTCCTTGAGCAGACGAGGGTACAAGGCTGTGTGTGGTCTCAACTGACGGTGCTGGAAAGTGTGGAGTGATACTTGGTGTGTGGTCCATACTTGATCAACTCCTCATCTCAGGTACTCACTTTTTTACTTTCATCTTTATAGATCAACTTTATTGCTACATTTGTAAAATTTAAAAACAAATAAAACCGATGTTTTAGAGCCGAGAGTGTTCGACTACATAAATACTATGAGGCTGATAAAACTAAACCGTCCCATGATGCTCAGCTCCCCTGATGAAATAGAAATACTTTACAAAATCATTCACAAGATCTACCAGGAGAGACATGAACTAGATGCTTCTAGAATGTTTTCTAGTAAGTCTAAAGCTTCTCTGAGCTCCTACAAATGTGCGCTCAGTTCTCCAGACTTTACTGCCACTTCTTGATCTCTACCAGCACTCAGCCTGCGGCAGCAGTTCATGGCGTTCAGCTAGGTTTGAAACCTAACCCCGCTGGTTCTTCCAACATCGCTAATGCAAATAACCGCCAGAGAATTATTTAGCTTTGCAAGATACAGAAACTAAAACCAAAGGTATTGTAAAATGTGCTCCTTTTTAAAGAAATGATGTATTTGTTATGTTTACATTACTAGAATATTAATCGCTGAGTTATTGTTCATTTTTAACAATTTTTTTGCCGTAACCTCCGGGAAAACCAAATCAATGATTGTTAAATGCTGCTGTCACTTTTTCAATGCTAATTATCTAACAACAAACTTCAAGTCAGCCACAAAATATACATTATTTCACATGGCAATGTCAATTTTTATGCACACATTTATTGTATTTGTCAGGGACAGGAAGTAATAATTTACTGAATAAATTAACTGCAGGTAGTAAGTAATACAATGTTCATGAAGATTTATTGATTATTGATTAAAGCTATCACAGACAAAGGTATAGAAAAGAACTGGTGGTAATATAAAGCAACCAGGTAGCTACTTGTTCTACTCAACTAATTGGTTGCCAGTTTTGTGGAAAACTAACAAACTGGGTGGCAATAAACATTCTTCCAAAAATTGAAAACATGAACACAAAATGGCGGTAGCACCTTTTACATTTTTTTTTCATCTTTCATTAGTTCGAGATAAAAATCGAAACTTATATCAATTCTATCAATGCAATATAACCAACAGCTGGCTTTATTTGAAATAAAATATAGTTCAAGCCACTTTTTTTAAGCTAATTTGGAAACTAAAAAGATTCACAAATATTGTTTCAGTGACAATAGTGTTGTTATAGAAGCTGCTTGCTTTACCTGAACTCAATTTTAGCCTACCTGAGCAGTCGATGAACCCTGCACAGGCATCTGTCGGCACGCTTGTTTGTGGGAAATTGTTTTATGTTGGGTCCACTGTAGCAACCCAAAAAATACATTGAGATACATCGACGTGAATTTCAACAAATAGATGGATTTATTTTTAAAGGCTTTTGGTTGGTTGAGCTGAAAATAAGCTTCCTCAGGACCTGAGGCTCAGATTATGCGCTAAAGCTACTAATGTTTTACAAAATAAATTTGGGAAAGTTAACAAATTTATCACATCTAGAAAACTAATTTGTCTAAATAAACTGTTTATTTTTGTTTAGTACTAGCAGAATGGAGTGAGAACAAAGGAAACTTGAGTGCATTTTTAATCTGATTCATTCGAAAAGTGAGAGATAAAAATGAATTTAACATGTGCAGACTAGGCGACACTTTATAGATTTACGTAAGTATTACAACTTTGTTTATTTTGTTGAGATATTAATTATATATTCATCATAAACCACATTTTTGAACAATAATAAAACACTAAAAACTATAATAAACAGCAAAACAATTTTTATTTAAATGAAAAACACAAAAATAAACCAGCTGGCGAGCTCAAAAGCTTTATGCATAAGTGTACATAAACTAATTGGTTGAGACGCCTCATTATTCTATAGCCTTGGTTTCCTTGATGTAGGGCAACTTCAGCTGTTCTTTTTGCATCGTCTGATCTTTGAGGTAGGGTGACTTACCACTCCAACCACCAATTCCACCTTGTAGCTTCTCTAAGGCTAGAAGTCTCCTTTTCTCTAGCCGAAGATACTCTGCTGAAAACTTACTAGCGGTGCGCACCAGGGCAGGAAGGACTAGGTGGTCAACGTGAGAGGTTTTTCCTTTGGCTGTTTTAATTTGTCTTGCACTTGATACCTTGGACCAGTGCCTGGGGCTACCAGATGATTTAGAGAGACGACCCAACTCAGGAGCACTGGATGGCAGGACACTTGGGCTAGGGATATTGTTAACTGGTACAACGAGAGAGTTGTATGGATCCGTCCAAGCTCCTTTTACTACCAGTTGGTTGTCTTGCCAGGCGGAGATACTGTCTCCATATTGACTCTTCCCATTCTCGGCGAAATCTGTAATTTCATTGTTACCATTTGTACTTACAAGATCTCTCTCAATCGCTGGTAGTACAGTCAGCCTTCCATAACTTTCGCGCATATGACCATTTGAAGAATTTTGGGGCGCTGTTTTAATGTCCATTTCCTGTTCAGCATTAGCCGTCCTTTTAGGTGGGACCTCATTTTTTACATCCGATTTAGAAGGAAGGTGAGTGTGCTCAAACTGCTGCTCTTTTTCAGAGCAAAATACACCATTTCCTGTCGAGCCCTCGTCATCCATTGGATGGGCTCCTTGCTCATTTATCACTCTACCCTCAACAACAAACGATATTTCCGGTACGTGTTTGAGGCTATAATTGCGACCTTTTTTGGGCTCAATGGATTCCTTCGGCTCAAGCTCTTCCAGCTGTCTGGACAGAGATTCTGCAGAACAATGGCTCGTTGCTTTAGATCGAAGGGAGTCTTTGTGTTTATGTTTTGCTCCAAAATTGGCAGCACTGGTGTTTACACCTGAGTCTCTCGTGTGACTTCTCTTTGACTTCTTCGCTATGCAGAGTAGAACTACTAGTAGCGCAACTGCCGCCATGACGCATGCTACAAGCATTAAAACTAGGCAATATTTGTGATTACAGTAAGCAACTAGGGTCAAGGTTTTCTAATAAAGCTGGTAATATAAATTTTTAGTGTATTGGCTAAAGAGGGTGAGAATTTTTTTTACTATCACTTATCATAGGAAAAGCCTTAAATCTTACCCAGTGTGACGGCTATATAAACACCAGTGAGAGTGGCAGGCTTCTCTGTGCTAAGGACCCTACAAACAAACCCAAGCTTACATATAGTATAGTCAGTGGCACCAACCAGTGGCACCAACCAGTGGCACCAACCAGTGAACCTCAGTTATTTTTAAAATATGAAGCAAAATTCAAGTGGAATAAAGGAAAAGGGTACAGAGGATGGTTTGACATACGGTTGGGTTTAGGCTAAAAGGCACCACATAGACGCAGAGATACGAAGAAGAAATGATGCAATTGATAAAGAAAGGCTGTGAGTGCGAGAAATAATTGTTGTGATTTCATTCAATCTGTATTTATTTCATGGATATAGAAAGTTACAAATTATGATAGTACATAAAATATTAATTAACAAAAACAGAAAGAAATAATGTTCAAAAATACAGCTTTAATAAAAGTTATATTTTCGGAACTGGAATTAAAATGAGGTAAAAAACAAATCCCCTTTTTAGCAATCTGTTAGCAAAGCATTTGACTCTATTTATTAGTAATGAACACTCAAAGTAGTGCTACTCTCTGTTTCGAAGGCTAAGCCACCGGAACTAGACTATTCATCGGCATCTCTTCAGATCCATTGCTATTTTCTGACAGCAAGCTCGTCTCCGTCCCTTTCCTAAATGAGGCACAAAAAAGTGACCAACAGAAATAATTTGAGACTAAATACAACTACCGTTTATAACAAGTGTGGTGGCTTTACAACAACAGCCGAAAAAATCATGCATCTTTTGGTGAGCTCAATATACAATAAGTAGCCGAGCAGACAACTCCAAATAGACCATTGAAAACAGCGTCACTGCAAGTAATCAATGTCTAATGAGAAATACCTTTCTTGCATTACTTCATATATCTTTGGGTCTCTTTCATTGATTGGGTCTACAGCTCTTTGTTTCTTCTTGTAGAGGCATAAGGCTGTGGTGACAACAACTCCCACAAGCACTGCAATCCCTGTATGTTGTACAACACACTATTGAAATGAAAGAATATTACACCAGGGCCAGGCAAACATTCTTAAAAACTGCCGCAATTGTAATTTTCCACATCATTTTTCATGACTGCTGAAACATAGATTAATAGATTATGTAAAGAGCCCAATGCTGTTATTACATAATACTTCATGTTCGTGAAGCTCCAAACACTTGCCAATGACATGGATCATCAAGTAATTGTAACTTGTTAGGAGGTTATTATGAATAACTCACCTGTCCCCAATCCAAAATACAACCAGATGCCTGATGAAGCAAGGCTACCTGCTCTACAACCAAGAATATCACTTCAACCACTGAACTCTATACGAGTTTTTGCTAATTGTAGCGAGTGGACAACTCCAATGTTTGTACATCAAAATGAGCACTGGTTTTTCTTTGTAATAGTGATAAAATGATGGTGTAAAAATATGAATATGAACGAGAGAGGAGGAGAAAGCAACAAAAATTGGAATAAGTGACAATGCGCAGGTTCATAAACATCAGACAAATTGTGTGAATAGCCAAAGACGAGCAATAACTGTTTCCATAAGTTATAATGGCTGCCACACAAGGTATAGCACGTAACATGCAAAGAGGGTGCGATATGTATATAATAGGTAACACGCGATAGATTACATGATATAAGGTATAGCGAACTTACACAGAGCTGGTGTTCAATGCTAAATTGGTAAGATTTTGTGTCATTAGAAGGCACAAACACTGACTTCAAAAGTCTATTTAATCATTATGCACCAAGACAATAACACCAAAATAGGGAGAAAATATGTACCTGAAGATGTGGTGGAAGTTGGAGACAGCGTGGTGGTAATAGCATCAGTAGTTGTGGTAGGTAAAGTTGTGGTAGATAAAGTTGTGGTAGGTAAAGTTGTTGTGGTGGTCCACAGAGTGGTTGCCGTAGCTGTTGTGGAAAAAGTGCCCGTTGTACTCCTAGGGGTTGTAGTACTAGTGGTGCTGGTGGTAGTACTAGTGGTACTGGTGGTAGTACTAGTGGTACTGGTGGTAGTACTAGTACTACTAGTAGTGCTAGTGGTAGAGGTAGTGGTAGTTGAAAGATCGCAGGCATCGTTTGTACCTGAACATATCGAAGAGTCATAAAATAATAAAAATCTGCCATTTTATGTGCACTATTTGTATAGGTTGACTCATTCCCTGTGTCACCACTTATAAATCACCCTTGTTTGTGTTCAATCCACCCCAGTTTATACTCAATCTACCACTATTTGTGTTCAATCAACCATGTTTGTGTTTGATTCATCCCTATTTATGTTTAATCCACCCCTACTCAACTGCACTATATTTATATCAATCCACCCCTGTTTACACTCAATCCACCCCTATCTATATCCAATCCACCCCTGTATATAACACAAGTAGATCATCAATCAAATGTTACACTTACTATTCACAGTGCATGTTGGTTCAGCCACACAGAAGTATCCGGTCTCATGTGTATTAGAGCAGCTGTGTGGATACCAGTAATTGTCTGCCCCTAGTTCTACGTTACAAAACTCTGGAGTTGTGTTGCTAACAAATGCTCTGTATGACCCTAGGAATGTCGTGTCAGCAATCCACCATGACAGCACTCCAGATTCATGAGCTTTCATCAATCCAATCCAACCCGCCTGAGCTGTACCATTATTTCCTGTCGATAATATATATTTATTTCTGTATTAAAATTATAGAAATTGTACAAATGAAAAACAGATGCACGCAATTAAAACTCCTGCAGATCGAAAATAAAACTACCCAAAACCTCCAAACTTTGATGTACTTTCATCTCACAATGTGCAACAGTTTTAAATGATTTGAACGATCTTTTTCATTTTGCTGTCTTATACCGTCTCTTGAAAAAGTTTTTTCATAAGCAACAGCTTTGATGTTATTATTATTGCATTTTTAAAAATGTATCTGATTAACCAAAACACCTTTAGGAGCTATAAAAATTTGAACTTTCGCCAATGTGTGAACATGGAACAATCGCACACATACTGGGCAGTAAATGGCACACATACTGGTAGGTAAGTGGCACACATACTGGTAGGTAAGTGGCACACATACTGGTAAGTAAGTGGCACACATACTGGTAGGTAAGTGGTACACATACTGGTAAGTAAGTGGCACACATACTGGTAGGTAAGTGGCACACATACTGGGCAGTAAGTGGCACACATACTGGTAGGTAAGTGGCACACATACTGGGCAGTAAGTGGCACACATACTGGTAGGTAAGTGGCACACATACTGGTAAGTGTCACACATACTGGTAGGTAAGTGTCACACATACTGGTAGGTAAGTGGCACACATACTGGTAGGTAAGTGGCACACATACTGGTAGGTAAGTGGCACACATACTGGTAGGTAAATGGCACACATACTGGTAAGTAAGTGGCACACATACTGGTAAGTAAGTGGCACACATACTGGTAGGTAAGTGGCACACATACTGGTAGGTAAGTGGCACACATACTGGTAAGTAAGTGGCACACATACTGGTAAGTGTCACACATACTGGTAGGTAAGTGGCACACATACTGGTAGGTAAGTGGCACACATACTGGTAGGTAAATGGCACACATACTGGTAAGTAAGTGGCACACATACTGGTAGGTAAATGGCACACATACTGGTAAGTGGCACACATACTGGTAGGTAAATGGCACACATATTGGTAGGTAAGTGGCACACATACTGGTAAGTAAGTGGCACACATACTGGTAGGTAAGTGGCACACATACTGGTAGGTAAGTGGCACACATACTGGTAAGTAAGTGGCACACATACTGGTAGGTAAGTGGCACACATACTGGTAGGTAAGTGGCACACATACTGGTAGGTAAGTGGCACACATACTGGTAGGTAAGTGGCACACATACTGGTAGGTAAATGGCACACATACTGGTAGGTAAGTGGCACACATACTGGTAGGTAAATGGCACACATACTGGTAGGTAAGTGGCACACATACTGGTAAGTGTCACACATACTGGTAGGTAAGTGGCACACATACTGGTAAGTAAGTGGCACACATACTGGTAGGTAAGTGGCACACATACTGGTAAGTGTCACACATACTGGTAGGTAAGTGGCACACATACTGGTAGGTAAATGGCACACATACTGGTAGGTAAGTGGCACACATACTGGTAAGTGTCACACATACTGGTAGGTAAGTGGCACACATACTGGTAAGTAAGTGGCACACATACTGGTAGGTAAGTGGCACACATACTGGTAGGTAAGTGGCACACATACTGGTAAGTAAGTGGCACACATACTGGTAAGTAAATGGCACACATACTGGTAGGTAAGTGGCACACATACTGGTAGGTAAGTGGCACACATACTGGTAAGTAAGTGGCACACATACTGGTAGGTAAATGGCACACATACTGGTAAGTAAGTGGCACACATACTGGTAGGTAAGTGGCACACATACTGGTAGGTAAGTGGCACACATACTGGTAAGTGTCACACATACTGGTAGGTAAGTGGCACACATACTGGTAGGTAAGTGGCACACATACTGGTAGGTAAATGGCACACATACTGGTAAGTAAGTGGCACACATACTGGTAGGTAAATGGCACACATACTGGTAAGTAAGTGGCACACATACTGGTAGGTAAGTGGCACACATACTGGTAAGTGTCACACATACTGGTAGGTAAGTGGCACACATACTGGTAAGTAAGTGGCACACATACTGGTAAGTAAATGGCACACATACTGGTAGGTAAGTGGCACACATACTGGTAGGTAAGTGGCACACATACTGGTAAGTAAGTGGCACACATACTGGTAGGTAAGTGGCACACATACTGGTAGGTAAGTGGCACACATACTGGTAGGTAAGTGGCACACATACTGGTAAGTAAGTGGCACACATACTGGTAGGTAAATGGCACACATACTGGTAGGTAAATGGCACACATACTGGTAGGTAAATGGCACACATACTGGTAGGTAAGTGGCACACATACTGGTAGGTAAGTGGCACACATACTGGTAAGTAAGTGGCACACATACTGGTAGGTAAGTGGCACACATACTGGTAAGTGTCACACATACTGGTAGGTAAGTGGCACACATACTGGTAAGTAAGTGGCACACATACTGGTAAGTAAATGGCACACATACTGGTAGGTAAGTGGCACACATACTGGTAGGTAAGTGGCACACATACTGGTAAGTAAGTGGCACACATACTGGTAGGTAAGTGGCACACATACTGGGCAGTAAATGGCACACCTTTACTGATATTGTGGAGAAACTGTTGCTGATCGGCAGTCTCTGCACTGGCTAAGCTGCCAGCTGTGTCAAAGCAGTTCTGTACCGCAAAACTCCAAGTGACGGGGGTGGAGTAATAGATGTAACACAGGCTATCAACTGCATACGTTTCATACTGCTTTTCACAATAGAAGTTGCTTCCACCTACACATTAAAACATTTGGTTTAGCACCAAACAGTAACAAAAACACTTTTGTAATCGTGCTTAAACAAATTTTTGTGAATTAATGAATCGGGGCCAAGTGCCGTCTGGCAAAGTAGACTGGAATTCGAAGCTTACACTTCCAAGAAAAAACAAACCACATTTTATCGTACGATGCTTAGCGTACTTAATGCAAACACAATACAAACCGTGTTGTTTAGAGGTCTTTAAGATATTAAATAAAAAAGTAATTCCAAAAAAAATTGCAAAATATTTCTGGAATTTTGTTGTCACTTACCAACGAGTGAAAAGCCCGAGAGAAATATTACCATCGATATGAAAGTCTGATGAGCGTTCATGGTGGTGCAGCATCAGTGAGTCAAACGTACGAACTGCTCGGCGTTGGGTCAGATGTATTATATATGGTCATGTGACACTATCAAGTGGGCCAATACAGCCAATCACAGAACATTCATATCATCATTACACGATTGTGTCTTTCTTTTATTAGGAACGAAATAAATGTAAATTAAATTTAACAATAAACAGTGAAAGTGGAAAAGGCTAGCTATGCCGTGCAATGTTTAGTGACTTACCTAATTACAAAGCAAAACATCATCTAATTTCATATTGACCCATAGTACAAAAGGTCAACACACGGGCGGGTGTGATAAACACAAATACATGAAACTATAACCACAAAAGGGTAATTTAAAAATTGATTGGTAGAAAAAGCAAACAGTGGAGTAAAGAATACCGTGTGGAAAGAAGGAAAATGGTTAACAGAGCTGAAATATGCCACTTGATCTCTAACTAAACGTGTGCATACAAAACTATATAAATAGCACTTGTATAATATATTAGTATAAGTATTAACTTTAAGTAATAAACCGAGTATAACTTCACTCGCATGTAGCCATAGTGGGAACCAAACAAGGTGGGGACAACTCCTCAGTTCACTTTAATCATTCTGTAAATACCGCGTCAGTTCTCATCTAGCATTCTGGTAAAAAAAACCAACACCAAATAACATAAAACATTAACAGAAGGCAACGAGGTCTAAAATTATCTAGGTATAGACAAATAAGACATACGTCAAGAGAGATCAATGGGAAGATGATGCACTCTGGTGAATGGGAGGCTGAAAACACCTGACATGCTCTACAGGCATGCTGTCACCATCTGACGACTTCAAGTACTTGTTCAATGTAGCGAATATCTGGTTATTCAGTATCTGAAACTTTCTAATTCTGTCAACCATCTTCTTCAAAGCCTGTCAACAGGTGGCGCTAACTGCAGTTAGTAGAAGAAACGTATTTGAACTTGACAATTTGCTTTTTCATAGTAGGATTTAAAGACAAAAAAGTTGCCTGCAACTTTTTAAGGCTTTTTTCTAGGACACTTCAATACAGCGCTGAGTGAGCCAATGCTGGTAACATAAATAATAGCCATAGGTTAGATATAGCCTGTGAAACTCAACTATTGTGTCTGTAAGCAAGAAATGAACGCACGCAGTGCCATAGAATCATAATAGACATGTATGAGAGCTGTCATTTAATAAAGCAATATAAAGCAAGCTACTTAATCACGTCTATGATTATACACAGTAATTCACCAGTCCTTCTCCAGTCAGCTGTGAGTACAAGACAATCATGTGTTAGATAGAACTATGGTGACACTCAAGGACACAGTAACAATGCAACACCACAATGATCGATATATCAGCTCTTGTACTTACACACCTTAAAACATGAATAGATCAATAATTCTTGTTTGTAAAACCAATACACTTTTTCTGTGTTCTCACGTATTAAAATATTTCATTTAAAATTGTCTTCTCATGATGTTAGAAAAACAACAATTACTTCAGTGTGAGAAGATAACTCTAACTAAAACGGAATGAAGATGAGAGAAGATAACTCTTACTATGAAGGAATGAAGATGAGAGAAGATAACTCTTACTATAAAGGAATGAAGATGAGAGAAGATAACTCTTACTATAAAGGAATAAAGATGGAGAAGATAACTCTTACTATAAAGAAATGAATATGAGAGAAGATAACTCTAACTATAAAGGAATGAAGATGAGAGAAGATAACTCTAACTATAAAGGAATGAAGATGAGAGAACAGTGACGACAGTTATGCGGAAGCCAGTAGTGATTGGTCACAGTCAAGATATGAAATGCAGCAATCAATCACCGAGTCATCAGACCAATCGTGAGCCTCATCATCGGTAGCTCAACAAAATTTCTGTAAGATTTACTGGAGCAAGCCTGAGATCAGGACATACTAAGATGTTCTGGGTGAGGGACAGAGGGAGGGGGGATGGACCAGGTGACCCAGAACTAAGGAAATCTAAGGAGGGTGAACAAGGACTCCCAAGCCGAGCAGGCCAACGCTGGTATCTCACAGCGAGCACACCTGACTAGACTTGTCGTGGAGGACTGGATATTTCCACGCCAGTCAAACATTGTGAAGGTGTCCATCGACTGTCGTCAAACTAGCACCATTTCTGCGACACCAAACAGTTCACAGGGTTAGCTGCGACTCTGATGTAGGAAACGTGGTTTCGACGTCGACCGCGATGTATGCCACCCAATTGACACTGATCACATGCCCGATTGACAAGATGTCAATAAAGTGTGCCACGGGTGGAGCATGCAAGGGCACCTGTTAGCTCATAGTCACTGCCGCATGGACTAGAGGCAGCAACAAGAGCCCACCTGACTCACGCAGTCAGTATCGCCAAAGATAGAGAAGAGGACGCGATTTACACAGGGGAACCTCAGGAGACCTTCACATCAGATTTGCCAGTTAATTCCTACAGAGGATTGGAACCACCTCGGCTGCACTTCGATGTCATCATGTGACTGGTGTGTGGCAGATATGTGACACGTGACAGGCATGTGACAAGTGACAAGCCTGTGACAGCTAATTGACAGTAGGTGTGACAGGTGAAGTGATTGAGAACTCAGGAGCAATTCAGACAAGTATGACTTGGTGACAGGTGAGTTTGATAAAAGGAATAGATACAAGCATATCCAGCAAAAAGGATGTATGTGGAGAAAGGCACTGTACTGCACTTACCACTCCGTCAACTGCTTCATTGGCACCATCCACCCTGTTGACTTTGAGCAGGTGGTAGCAGAAGTCTAACATCTCAAACCTCCTCTGCTGGCCAAGCAGGACAATAAGTAGACACCCGCCCCAATTGAGGCCTTCGCCGTACATGAGCCTGTAATATACACACTAATACATCAATCTGTCATACACATACAGTAATATATCCACCTGCCACACACATACAGTAATATATCCACCTGTCATACACATACAGTAATATATCCACCTGTCATACGCATACAGTAATACATCCACCTGTCATACACATACAGTAATATATCCACCTGTCACACACATACAGTAATATATCCACCTGTCATACACATACAGTAATATATCCACCTGTCATACACATACAGTAATATATCCACCTGTCATACGCATACAGTAATATATACACATACAGTAATATATCCACCTGTCATACGCATACAGTAATATATCCACCTGTCATACACATACAGTAATATATCCACATGTCATACACATACAGTAATATATCCACCTGTCATACATATGCAATGATACATCTACCGGACGTATACCACAAGCTAAACACCATAAAAATCAAGACTACGACACTCACTCCACTGAGAATTCATTCTCTTTCACAGGTCTGCAGAACACAAATTGCATGGCAGACCAAATTCTATGAAACTCCTGCGTATCCTCAATATGCATAACTCCATTCTTGGGAGCTTCGCCGTGCCACAAGGGCGAATCTAGGAAACCTTTAATTCTGGTCAGTACAATCTCAAACATGGAGAGTCCACAGCAGAGCCGCTCCTTTGTTAGAAGATCTCCTACAGCAGTTGAGGTCACACAGCACAATGTACTATCAGCGGATAAAGAAAGATGAATAGTTAGTGAAATGAACATGAAGGGTGTATTTCTCATGTCTATTGGTTAAAAATCCACCACACACATCGACTCATCTAGGGATAACATGTTAGTAGAACTGTGGGCGCACATCGATATGAGATGGAATGAACTGTTACCTAGTAGAGGATGTGTGCACGGTGAAGAATACAAACTCTCTATGAAATATCAATGGCATCCATTCTGTAACTGTACAATGCTAAGCGAGAGCAAAAAAGGAGCACGACTCCCACAGCTTGAATTGAAAGTAGAAAACTTCATAGACAAAAAATAAGATGAGACATGAGACATGCAGTGAAAGAAGACAACTCCTACATGCAAATATGAGAGGAAGACAACTACAACATGCTATAAATACTTGTAGAAAGAACACAAGTCTTACATGCAAATATAAAGCTATGTTCACACTATACGATTCTCAGCAATGTGATTATCGGGAGGAATCGGGAGTTGCTCTCTATTATTTACAAGAGTTTAAATTTGCGGTTATTTTTCAGGCCCGATATTGTATGGCCTTGACAGTTGTCAAGAGACCGCATTTCATTGATAAATACATAACATCAAATTCTTATTAATATTATAATAATATAGCTTATATTACCAGAAATTTCAATAAACTATGGCATTTCTTCACTCATCAATAATAGGAAATAAATTACAAATAAAAATACATAATTGTAAGTATATTATTTAATTATAATGATGATAAATAAATGATAATAACTTTTTTCAATACAATTATTTATTATAATCACAGAGCATGTAGTTGTGTTTGCTATATTGATAATAATTAGTTAGCCCATATTTATATTTTACTTATAAACAAGACTTGCAATTGATCGGGGAAACATTAAAAAATATTCTGAAATTGATTAAATAATAATTATCCAGCAGCTGCAAGTTTCTTGAAAAGTATTAAATTGAAAAGCTGTGATGTGGATGCTGATTGGCTACACAGGCCGAGAATCGTACAAAGCTCCATCACTGCCCGATGAAAAAAAACCTGCAACCGATTGTGAAATATTTAAGATTGCACTGTTCTCACTTGAGAGCAGATTTTGGGCTCCGCTCACTCATACGAGAACTGCATAATGTAAACGTAGCTTAAGAAATTGAAGACAACTACAACACGCATTAAATACTGATAGACAGAGGACAACTCCCACACACAGACTTTACCTTCAGCAGCAATGTCAGCCTGTTGCTCCTGCCCTATCTTAGAAATGATAGGTACAACCTGCAGTGCACTGTACTTGGCCTCCAGTCTTTTAACCTGCATCTTCAGCTCCTCGTCCTTCTCTTTCTTGGTCATACCTGCACAACATGAGTACAACGATTGATCTAGCAGCCTATCACTGCACACAATACTGTACAACATCTTATTGTATTAGACCACTTACCCTCTTTCATGGCCACAAACGGTCTGGGAATGTGGTTCTGGAAGGCAGAGGCATGTACTAGATCAACCACTTCATTCTTTGACTGAAGGAGACAACAATCACAGTCAAGTATTGCAGAGTGTTGTAGAGTGTTGTAGAGTATTGTAGAGTATTGTAGAGTAGTGTATAGTATTGTAGAGTAGTGTAGAGTAGTGTAGAGTATTGCAGAGTATTGCAGAGTATTGCAGAGTATTGCAGAGTATTGCAGAGTATTGTAGAGTATTGTAGAATAGTGTAGAGAGGAGTAGAGTAGAGTAGTGTAGAGTGTTGTAGAGTGTTGTAGAGTGTTGTATAGTGTTGCAGAGTATTGCAGAGTAGTGTAGAGTATTGTAGAATAGTGTAGAGAGGAGTAGAGTAGAGTAGTGTAGAGTGTTGTAGAGTAGTGTAGAGAGGAGTAGAGTAGAGTATTGTAGAGTATTGTAGAGTATTGTAGAGTGTTGTAGAGTATTGTAGAGTATTGTAGAGTATTGTAGAGTATTGCAGAGTAGTGTAGAGTATTGTAGAATAGTGTAGAGAGGTGTAGAGTAGAGTATTGTAGAGTGTTGTAGAGTATTGTATAGTATTGTATAGTATTGTAGAGTATTGTAGAGTAGTGTAGAGTAGTGTAGAGTATTGTAGAGTATTGTAGAATATTGTAGACGATTGTAGACGATTGTAGACGATTGTAGAGTATTGTAGAGTATTGTAGAGTATTGTAGAGTATTGCAGAGTATTGTAGAGTAGTGTAGACGATTGTAGAGTATTGTAGAGCATTGTAGAGTATTGTAGAGTAGTGTAGAGTATTGTAGAGTATTGTAGAGTATTGTAGAGTATTGTAGAGTAGTGTAGAGTATTGTAGAGTGTTGTAGAGTGTTGTAGAGTAGTGTAGAGTATTGTAGAGTAGTGTAGAGTAGTGTAGAGTATTGTAGAGTATTGTAGAGTATTGTAGAGTATTGTAGAGTATTGTAGAGTATTGTAGAGTATTGTAGAGTATTGTAGAGTATTGTAGAGTATTGTAGAGTATTGTAGAGTATTGTAGAGTGTTGTAGAGTATTGTAGAGTATTAAATGAACACCTTGGTAAGTTTTGTTACAACTGCCAGCGATTCCTAGATGCACGGAAGTTATCCAGTGTAAAAGTAATCATTACGAACACACTCGGTGATAGATTTCTTGTTAGGGAAATTTTGTGTAATAAGAAACTGATAAAAAAGAATAAACTGCAAACTATTCATATAAATACACAACACAACTTACCATAGCTTGCTCTAGGTGCAGAGTGAAAAGAACGGCATTGCCCACCTCCCTGAATGCCTGGAAGACGACGGTCCTCAGGTCAGGAAACTGCACCATGTCATCCAGTTGGCTCTGGTAAAATCCGAGTATACCAACAGAGCCATAGTCAAACCTCTGCAGACGTATGACGTTAGGGAGTACTTTACGCAGCACTTCGCAGTAGGCAGATATATTACTGTGTGACTCAGCACTGCCCTGCACCTGTGATGTGTTACACAATGTACAAGTGATTAGAGAGGAGTACAGCTATGTACAGCTGAGTAGCTGTAAGCCAAGACTTACTGAGGGATTACAATGTTAGCTACTGCATGAGCAATAAATACAACAGACGCCTGTTACTACTAGAAGAAAACAACGATACTTCATATGACCAGACTAATCGAGTTAATCAGTTTATCACTTGACAGAACAGTTTGCATATAACCGCGTGTCGTCCGTATGTATATGCAAACAACAGACATGTACTCTGTACAAAGACAAGTTAACTGTAAGTATACACTAAAATATATAACGTATTGTACATAACCATATACAGCGTAGATAGGCCTGTAAACTGTACATAACCATATACAGCGTAGATAGGCCTGTAAAATGTACATAACCATATACAGCGTAGATAGGCCTGTAAACTGTACATAACCATATACAGCGTAGATAGGCCTGTAAACTGTACATAACCATATACAGCGTAGATAGGCCTGTAAACTGCACATAGATACATACACTGCACACATAGATACATATACTACACATAGATACATACACTGCACATAGACATGCACATAGACATGCACATAGACACATAGACATGCACATAGACACATAGACACATAGACATGCACATAGACACATAGACATGCACATAGACACATAGACATGCACACTGCACTCACCAAAGACTGCACAATCTTCAGCAGCTCTTCTATGACCACAGCTATTCCCTGATACCCTAAAAGCTTGACTATGGCATTGAGGTGAGGGGCACCAACAAAGTTACTGTACAGCGAATAGACATCAGCAAACAGCTTATTCAACATCTGCAACACACATCACATGTCTATGGTCATGCAATGACAGAGAAGCCCCAAAAAGTAAGTGACAAATTTTTTAGTTACAACAAGTTAGTTTAACTCGGTATTATGCAGTGAGCTTAAGCCATGCGTACATCTCACGATTTTGTGCCGAGTGGCGTGTGTTCTCCCGATTTTATTCTCTCCTTTTGACATATTGACTAAAATCACCGCATGTGATATAGCCCTTATCTTTTCATGGCTATGTCAAGGTCACTCTTAACAATAAAATGCTTTGCAACAATAGAGGCGTGTCTTCAGAGAACACTCTTAGCAAAAAATACTTGCATGCCAGAAAAAGTTTTATTGAAAACAGTGATATTCTGGGGAGTGATATGACTAGTTGACTGGTAAATTTTCTACAATTTGTTGATTTCCACCAAAATTTATCGAAACTTTCAAGTGAAATACTATCCATCGCTTTATAGTTTCCTTTATTTACTGGAAACGCGAGTAGGAAAATTCTCAATCGGAAGGACTAATCAGTAGACATACACACGCCTCTAACAGTTACGGTATTCCGGCAAATTCATCCTGGCTGATATTCAACAACATTTGCGAATGCATAGACAGTAGAAAGTATAGTGCAATGCACAACTGACCTTGTGACCCCATACGTAGTGATGGGCCATGCTGGGTGCCTTATCTCTGGGCACTGGCTCTCCCATCCGGTAGTTAGTCTTCACGTATCTGTTAGTAGCTGCATTATAGCAGTAGTTGGGTAGAAAGTCGTAGTTGAGCTCCCAGAACACGTGTAAAGTAATTCTACCATAGGGGGCGGAGACGTTGTGGTTCGCCTCTCGTAGTATAGCCTCAAAGTCACTGAGTCTAAGGTACTTGGAGAGGAGCTTATGGGTGAATCTGTTGCACTCTATGAGGCCGTCTAGCTCCTGGGCACAACAGCTCAGTGTGTTAGAGCTCATTGCAGATGAACATCCTCACACAGCAATGCAATAAATGAATAAAACATATAAAAAAGAGATCTTATTGTAAAAAGGCAACAAAAAATAATACATACAACAATGCCAGTAAGATCTCCGCTCTCAAAGCGTGATATAGCCAGGTCAACAGCCTTCTGCAGTGCAGTGTTCACTCTTTGTCCAATGAGCCTATTGAGGTCTATGGACCGACCTAACAGCTGCACATGTCTCTGTTTTAGTATGGTCTCGTAGCGATTAGCTCCTGGGAACTGAGGCTTTATGTTGTGCGAGTAGCACTCGGCCCTCAAACGCTTGTCTAGCATGATGCTACAATAACAGTGGATAGCTCTATGTAGATAGTAGCGGATAACTTTATTCACAAACAAATTGACAATAATAAAATATCCAAGTGGATAACTCTATGCATGCATATCTATCCATAGAAGTACACACTTACCTGCCGGCGAGGTGCTTGTAGTAGGCAAATACCTGATCAGATAGCTTGTATACAAACTGATCAAAGCACAGGTTCACCTCAGCCTCAATCTACAGCACACAGTGCTTGTATGGTAAGGTACAAGGTAAGACAACTACAGTACACAGTGCTTGTATGGTAAGGTACAAGGTAAGACAACTACAGCACACAGTGCTTGTATGGTAAGGTACAAGGTAAGACAACTACAGTACACAGTGCTTGTATGGTAAGGTACAAGGTAAGACAACTACAGTACACAGTGCTTGTATGGTAAGGTACAAGGTAAGACAACTACAGCACACAGCGCTTGTATGGTAAGGTACAAGGTAAGACAACTACAGTACAACTGTACAAGTAAAAACTAAAGTGACAAAACAGTCACCAGGATAGGAAAAAAGGTAAGTAACACAACACACATACAAGGTAAGTAACACAACACACGTACAAGGTAAGTAACACAATACACGTACAAGGTAAGTAACACAATACACACATACAAGATAAGTAACACAATACACACACAAGGTAAGTAACACAATACACACAAGGTAAGTAACACAATACACGTACAAGGTAAGTAACACAATATACGTACAAGGTAAGTAACACAATACACACAAGGTAAGTAACACAATACACGTACAAGGTAAGTAACACAATATACGTACAAGGTAAGTAACACAATACACACACAAGGTAAGTAACACAATACACACACAAGGTAAGTAACACAATACACGTACAAGGTAAGTAACACAATACACACACAAGGTAAGTAACACAATACACGTACAAGGTAAGTAACACAATACACACAAGATAAGTAACACAATACACGTACAAGGTAAGTAACACAATACACACAAGATAAGTAACACAATACACACACAAGGTAAGTAACACAATACACACAAGGTAAGTAACACAATACACACACAAGATAAGTAACACAATACACGTACAAGGTAAGTAACACAATACACACACAAGGTAAGTAACACAATACACGTACAAGGTAAGTAACACAATACACACATACAAGGTAAGTAACACAATACACACAAGGTAAGTAACACAATACACATACAAGGTAAGTAACACAATACACGTACAAGGTAAGTAACACAATACACACACAAGGTAAGTAACACAATACACATACAAGGTAAGTAACACAATACACATACACAAGGCAAGTAACACAATACACATACAAGGTAAGTAGCACAATACACATACAAGGTAAGTAACACAATACACATACACAAGGCAAGTAACACAATACACATACAAGGTAAGTAGCACAATACACACACAAGGTAAGTAACACAATACGCGTACAAGGTAAGTAACACAATACACGTACAAGGTAAGTAACACAATACACACAAGATAAGTAACACAATACACACACAAGATAAGTAACACAATATACGTACAAGGTAAGTAACACAATACACGCACAAGATAAGTAACACAATACACATACACAAGGTAAGTAACACAATACACACACAAGATAAGTAACACAATATACGTACAAGGTAAGTAACACAATACACACACACACAAGATAAGTAACACAATACACCACAGAGAGGGAGAGATTACCTCATCATACAGAAACTGTTTCTTGAACTTGGTGAGGGCGTAGTGAGCGCTGTCATTGTACAGATCCAATGGATAAAGCACATACTCTAACATAGCGCTGTTCTTTGTCTCCAGTATGTGGTCTGTCAGTATCCATGGCATAGACATCTCTATGGGGAACTGTGCAACAAATCAGCACAAAACTCGTAAGTCAATGCAAAAACAAAAACCGAACCATTTATAGGTGTCTACAGACATGAAGAACCGAGGCAAGACAAAAAACCTACCTGTATTCTGCTACCCATTGTCATCTCAAGAAAGAATTCTCTGTACCAGAGCTGAGAGAGGTCACCAACCTGCTGTAAAGAATCTACAACAACCACAAGTCTTAATTCTAGCCTTTGCGACATTAACAGCTGGCAATTGCATGGACTAGATAAAGAAACGTCACACAAACCCAAATGTGGGTTATGTAATTGTTATGTAATTGAATAGGATAGATTCTGGCAACAATAAGGTTGACATACCACTAAAATTGAGAAGATAACTCCAATAGAACGAAATTTTGTGGAAGTGGTCAATTTCAGCGAGATGTTGGTTGTCTATATCCTTCTTGGGTGGTCTCTTACCTCCTTTATCCGAGATGAGAGACTCGAGCATGGTTCTCACCATATAAAGCTAGAAGAGATGAGTAGCATTTCAATATAAATGATAAGCAGTGCTGTGTTTAGAATACATAATGCGCAAAAACGAGTATTTACTGCGATACTAACCTGAGTGCTGGAAGGTCCAACATTTCTCCTTGGTACCTGCTGCGGCTTGAAGTTCTCATCTTTCTTTCCCTTCAGTGCAGGGTCATCAAGTGGCTCCAGACCTCTGTACCACTCGGCAGCAGTCTCTCGCACCGACACAAGAATGCTGTGTAACACAACACAGGTAAAATAGAGGCGCAGGTAGATAGGTTAGCCATAACATATGCATTGCAGGTAGACAAACAAAGCAGTGAGCTCAATTATCAAACAAAATGAAGTTATAGAACGGCATAAGCTACATTTAGTTCCATTTGCTGTTGAGTAAATTAGTTTGAACGAGAATGTTCATAATAAAAAAAATTCATTCACAAAATCAAATTACCGATAATTGAATTCTTTCGATTGACTCATCCAAACTAGACTACTACTAGTTGAAGCAAAAGAAATCAAAATAAAGCATGTAACAATGGTAGACTACATCTACAGTGACATCTACAGTTACATCTATAGCTACATCTACAGCTACATCTACAGCTACATCTATAGCTATATCTATAACTACATCTAGTGCTACAGCTACATCTACTGCTACATCTAGTGCTACAGCTAAATCTAGTGCTACAGCTAGAGCTACATCTATAACTACATCTAGTGCTACAGCTACATCTACTGCTACATCTAGTGCTACAGCTACATCTAGTGCTACAACTCGAGCTACATCTACTGCTACTAAATATGAAAGAGATTTGCCCACCTTCTCACTAGCTCCTTCTCCTTTTTCTTCACCACCTTACGTATGGGATCCCTCAAGCTGAGCTGTATGAAGTCTTGGATGTCTGCATAGACACTCCTTCTTATGGCGTCCATAAATATAGTCTCCATACGTCCCATCAGTACCTGCAAGTGTGCTAGGTAGGTATACACTGCATGTGCTCTAAGACTATTCATCAACAGACCGAGTGAGCAAGGAATGGTAACTAATCATTGACCTCTTACCTGCAGTCCTTTTATCATGGCAATGATCTCCACAACTGCAAACTTTTCCTCTGTTGAATAATTGTATCTGGTGGCTCTCTCGTACTCCTCGGCGTCTGTAGGACACTGTTTGTTCTGGTGGTGGTCGGTTGGATGTAACAGCTTCCACGAGTACTACACATACCATAGCTGAGTAAGAGCGGACCGAGTGCACAAGTGGACAAACAACATCAATTGAGCCAGGAAAAGGGACGATTAAAATGACTCGAGCACAAAACTGATACATACCAGCTCGGTGACAGTGCTGTTCCATGAGGAGAGAAGTTTGAGGCCTCGCAGGGCCAGTTCTCTCTGCTGTTTGCACTCTTTGTCGCTCTGAGGCTCATCTTTCTGTGTAGTGGTGATCTCATTGCTCACCCTCGCCAACTCTGTTACATAATTGATGTGCTGCTCTCGAATCTGCGGCATCAGCGCTGCCAAAAATTATTAAAATTAAAAAATAGAATCAAGCAGACATTAGTTGGTATAATGACTCATCCTATTATTCTTACTACCTGTTGTACTCTCTCAATACTATATATTACTACCTGTTACACTCTCTCAATACTATATATTACTACCTGTTATACTCTCTCAATACTATATATTACTACCTGTTGTACTCTCTCAATACTATATATTACTACTTGTTATACTCTCTCAATACTATATATTACTACCTGTTGTACTCTCTCAATACTATATATTACTACCTATTATACTCTCTAAATACTATATATTACTACTGTTGTACTCTCTCAATACTATATATTACTACTTGTTGTACTCTCTCAATACTATATATTACTACCTGTTGTACTCTCTCAATACTATATATTACTACCTATTATACTCTCTAAATACTATATATTACTACCTGTTATACTCTCTCAATACTATATATTACTACTTGTTGTACTCTCTCAATACTATATATTACTACCTGTTGTACTCTCTCAATACTATATATTACTACCTGTTATACTCTCTCAATACTATATATTACTACCTGTTATACTCTCTCAATACTATATATTACTACCTGTTATACTCTCTCAATACTATATATTACTACTTGTTGTACTCTCTCAATACTATATATTACTACCTGTAGTACTCTCTCAATACTATATATTACTACTTGTTGTACTCTCTCAATACTATATATTACTACCTGTTACACTCGCTCAATACTATATATTACTACTTGTTATACTCTCTCAATACTATATATTACTACTTGTTGTACTATCTCAATACTATATATTACTACCTGTTACACTCGCTCAATACTATATATTACTACTTGTTGTACTATCTCAATACTATATATTACTACCTGTTACACTCGCTCAATACTATATATTACTACTTGTTGTACTATCTCAATACTATATATTACTACCTGTTATACTCTCTCAATACTATATATTACTACCTGTTACACTCTCTCAATACTATATATTACTACCTGTTATACTCTCTCAATACTATATATTACTATTTGTAATACTCTCTCAATACTATATATTACTACTTGTTGTACTATCTCAATACTATATATTACTACCTGTTACACTCGCTCAATACTATATATTACTACCTGTTGTACTCTCTCAATACTATATATTACTACCTGCTGTATTCTCTCAATACTATATATTACTACCTGTAGTACTCTCTCAATACTATATATTACTACCTGTTGTACTCTCTCAATACTATATATTACTACCTGTAGTACTCTCCCAATACTATATATTACTACCTGTTATACTCTCTCAATACTATATATTACTACTTTTAGTACTCTCTCAATACTATATATTACTACTTGTACTATCTCAATACTATATATTACTACCTGTTATACTCTCTCAATACTATATATTACTACCTGTTATACTCTCTCAATATTATATATTATTACCTGTTATACTCTCTCAATACTATATATTACTACCTGTAGTACTCTCTCAATACTATATATTACTACCTGTTATACTCTCTCAATACTATATATTACTACCTTTAGTACTCTCTCAATACTATATATTACTACCTGTTATACTTTCTCAATACTATATATTACTACCTGTTATACTCTCTCAATACTATATATTACTACCTGTTATACTCTCTCAATATTATATATTATTACCTGTTATACTCTCTCAATACTATATATTACTACCTGTAGTACTCTCTCAATACTATATATTACTACCTGTTATACTCTCTCAATACTATATATTACTACCTTTAGTACTCTCTCAATACTATATATTACTACCTGTTATACTCTCTCAATACTATATATTACTACCTGTTATACTCTCTCAATACTATATATTACTACCTGTTATACTCTCTCAATACTATATATTACTACCTGTAGTACTCTCTCAATACTATATATTACTACCTGTTATACTCTCTCAATACTATATATTACTACCTGTTGTACTCTCTCAATACTATATATTACTACCCGTTGTACTCTCTCAATACTATATATTACTACCTGTTATACTCTCTCAATACTATATATTACTACCTGTTGTACTCTCTCAATACTATATATTACTACCTGTTGTATTCTCTCAATACTATATATTACTACCTGTAGTACTCTCTCAATACTATATATTACTACCTGTTGTACTCTCTCAATACTATATATTACTACCTGTAGTACTCTCTCAATACTATATATTACTACCCGTTGTAAGTAGTAATATATGAGCAGATCTCCCTACCAAGTGTTTTTTTGTGGATTAGATCTTGGAGGTTATGCAATGGGTTACGATGTTGGATGAATTCGCCGAGTTTATATTGTATTTCATTTGAGGTATACTTGAGTGGCATTTGAGTGGCATTTAAGTGGCATTTGAGTTTTGTTAATTTTTTTACTTAATTTGAACTTATATGGCATCTAAATTTTGAATGTATGGCATTTAGGTTATGACAATTTTTTTACATAACTGTATACATAATTATAACTCATAGGGTATCTAGATTTTGAATGTAAGACATTTAAGGTCTGATAATTTTCTGTAATTCCGACTCATATGATATCTTGAGAGAGAGGAGAGAGAGGAGATATATCTACATTGAATAAATACAGTGATTAAAAATGAAACAATATGTGAATATATACTACATTTATTGTGTAATAAGTAGGGAAAATCTCTCCATATAATATAGCTAGAGTCAGTAAATACTAAGTAATAACAATTAATACATAGTCTTTTTTTACAATGATGTCTTTGATGTAGCGATGTTATATCTTAAGAAGGGAGATTTCTGTTTTATGTGCTTTTGAATTCGTAATGAACTAAAATAAAAAAGTTATGTATTAGTATAGAGTGATTAAACAAAAATTCAAAATAATTACATGAATTTGAATTATAGTTTTAGTTACATTGGATAGTTTACATTATATAGAAATGGCTCACCGAGTCACATTGTCCAAATTGTTTTTTTGAATTAGAGACTATCCATCGCTAAAACAAAAAATTATTGGGGTAGAAATAACTACAACTACATCTAAATCGAGTTGAAGTATTATTTACAATGATTAGAGAAAAACTCTCACCGAGTTTTATCATGTATCTCATCATTTTTTTTCAGCAACATATCCTGTCTCAAAATCATCAAAATCTCCACGTAGAAAATCTTCAAGTTCATCATCATCATCAATTTCTAATATTGTTTTGTTGTGCTTTGCTTGATCACAATATTGTTTCCAATACATTCGACCGAGGCTGTATGGAGAGCAAAATGAAAGATCGTATTCTGTCTTAAATTTTCCGTGGGTTGTTTTTCCTCTGTAGATCATCACACCTGGAGTATATCGGTTAGCTTCTGAAGCATATTTGTCTGGTATGGCAAGCGTCTTCAACAGCGTTTCTCCGCATTGTTCAATGCTATAACGGATACAAATTACATTCGACTGTCCTCCTTTAAATCGATGAGGAACGAATCTATCAACAACATCTTGGTAAGGAAAAATAGCGCCGGGTTGAAAACTATTGAGGGTGTTGATGTTCAAGAAGCGTTTGAGCTGACCTTTAGTCAATGTACTCAAATATAGTGATTCCTCTTCAGCTTTCTTTTTGCTTAGAGGATGTCTGGTAACACGTCTGACATCATACCAAAGAACGCTTTTATTTTTTGGTTTTCCCTTTCTACCCAAATATACAACGTTAAACGGAGGGGGGTAATTATCACAGTTGAAGTTTTTAGCTATTTCAACTGGAAAGAGGAGTATTTTGGGTTCGAGTTCATTTATATCTGAAGGATCATGGTAGTGTACTTGAGAATATCTACACTTCTCCTTACTTGATGGATGTATCACACCAGTCACTCGCATAATGCTTGGGATAGGAAGATCTTCAAATGTTTTGCAAATCGGGACTTTTGGTGAGTCAATCACTTGAGAACCTTTAGACTTTTCTAATTCCCTAGCTCTCCTTTCATTGAGACATTCAACTGTTAAATGAGTTATAGCTGCACTCTCCATTGTTTGCTTAGCAACGGAAGTAGTTTGTTTTCTCACTGTTTGTTTTCGTTTCCTTACTATTCGTTTTTTTGGAGCAATTTTCCTTCTCTTAGGAGTTGTTTTGCTGTTTTTCATTTTATTTTCTGTTGGATATGGATCTGTGCTAAGGAGCTCTTCAGAAAGAGCATCCATAACATTCTAAAAATAAAAGGGTAATATTTGCATGAGTGGCTAAGAGTGTATTTATTACTTAGAGTGTCTTATATATATATATGTATTTATGCCAAAAGCAGTTAAAATCATAGAGTTATGGTAGATTGAGAATGTGCTTATTAAACTATTGGGATGTGGAGACAAACAACAAAGGATGCGTTCAAATATATATATATATATATATATGTATTTACTTAATATCATACTGCTTTTAACATCTCAATTGGTAAGAAATAAAATATAATAGTTTGAGCAAAATATTGTAAAATAATAAAAAACAACTAAAAATTTTTCATAAATATGTATGAAACGCTTCTAACATTAGTTCTAAAATACCTACAGAAGAGGATAGAGCTTTATCTATTTGGACGTAATTATAAATATGCTTTCTGAATTTATAAAAAGTTTTTTTGTTCCATGCCATGTTATATAATTTTTTGAAAACTATTTGATTCCAAGCACTTCTTTCAATTTCTTTTAAAAAATTATTAATATTAACGACTTCCACCATTGACAAAACGATTTCGAAACCGTTTTTTATAATGTCATCAAAACGTTCTGTATATATATCATGTTTCTTACAACACATCCCCATACTCATCATGTGTTGAGTTATACAGAATATTATAACTTGAAATGTCAAACGTTCTACAGCTTTTTCTTCAACAACATCATTATTTATCACATAGTTATGATACATTTCTGGAAGGAAGTCCTTTAAGTAGATTGGATTTGTTGTTGCATTGTTCTAAAATACAAGCGATAATTAGATAACTAAAATAATTAAAGGTGTTTAACAGGTGTTAAATAGTATTTTTTATTAATTCTTACCTTTTCATCAGGCTGAGATTCCGACTTTAGATACAATGGTTGACTTTCTACGACTTGAGTATTCATTCTGAAAAAACAAAAAAAATTGGTTCAATTCTTTATAATCAATTTAAAGATAGATATGTCATAAAGCCTTCAGATAGTTGTGTTAGCTAACGGAAATAATTGAATTTAAGTTTTACCTTTATGAAGAGAGATCTCTTAGTAGTTGCAATGGAAGATGTAGTAGATAGATGTTGCTCCTTTGCTCACTGTTGTTGAACTGGATGCTTTCTGTCTGAAACCGTTGTCTCTTATATAGGTGAATGTGTGAAAATAAATTTTTTATTCCCGCGAAAGCATTGGTTTGTATTCGCGTGAAAATAAATTGTTTATTCCCGCGAAAGCAACGGGTTCCATTCGCGTGAAAATAAATTATTTATTCCCGCGAAAGCATTGGTTTTTATTCGCCTGAAAATAAAATGTTTATTCCCGCGAAAGCAACAGTTTCCATTCGCGTGAAAATTAAATGTTTATTCCCGCGAAAGCATTGGTTTTTATTCGCGTGAAAATAAAGTATTCATTCCCGCGAAAGCAACAGTTTCCATTTGCGTGAAAATAAAATGTTTATTCCCGCGAAAGCATTGGTTTGTATTCGCGTGAAAATAAATTATTCATTCCCGCGAAAGCAACAGTTTCCATTCGCGTGAAAATTAAATGTTTATTCCCGCGAAAGCATTGGTTTGTATTCGCGTGAAAATAAAGTGTTCATTCCCGCGAAAGCAACAGTTTCCATTCGCGTGAAAATTAAATGTTTATTCCCGCGAAATCATTGGTTTGTATTCGCGTGAAAATAAAGTATTCATTCCCGCGAAAGCAACAGTTTCCATTCGCGTGAAAATTAAATGTTTATTCCCGCGAAAGCATTGGTTTGTATTCGCGTGAAAATAAAGTATTCATTCCCGCGAAAGCAACAGTTTAAATTCGCGTGAAAATTAAATGTTTATTCCCGCGAAAGCATTGGTTTGTATTCGCGTGAAAATAAAGTATTCATTCCCGCGAAAGCAACAGTTTCCATTCGCGTGAAAATTAAATGTTTATTCCCGCGAAAGCATTGGTTTGTATTCGCGTGAAAATAAAGTATTCATTCCCGCGAAAGCAACAGTTTCCATTCGCGTGAAAATTAAATGTTTATTCCCGCGAAAGCATTGGTTTGTATTCGCGTGAAAATAAAGTATTCATTCCCGCGAAAGCAACAGTTTCCATTCGCGTGAAAATTAAATGTTTATTCCCGCGAAAGCATGGGTTTGTATTCGCGTGAAAATAAAGTATTCATTCCCGCGAAAGCAACAGTTTCCATTCGCGTGAAAATAAAATGTTTATTCCCGCGAAAGCATTGATTTGTATTCGGGTGAAAATAAATTAGTCATTCCCGCGAAAGCATTGGTTTCCATTCGCGTGAAAACAAATTTTTTATTCCCGCGAAAGCATCAGTTTCCATTCGCGTGAAAATAAAATGTTTATTCCCGCGAAAGCATTGGTTTGTATTCGCATGAAAATAAATTTGTTATTCCCGCGAAAGCATCAGTTTCCATTCGTGTGAAAATAAAATGTTTATTCCCGCGAAAGCAATGGTTTGTATTCGCGTGAAAATAAATTATTTATTCCCGCGAAAGCAACGGTTTGTATACACATGAAACTAAAATGTTTATTCCCGCGAAAGCAGTGGGTTCTATTCGCGTGAAAATAAATTATTTATTCCCGCGAAAGCATTGGTGTTCTTCCGTAATTTAACCTTATGATAAATGGCATGATTTCAGCTATATAAGAAGCACTGTTTTTACACAGAAAGCAGTCACTTCGACATTAGCAACTGAAGGAGCAAGATCTACTACAACATCATCTACTACAACTGCTAGAAGGACTTTTCTGTTTGGAGGTAAGTCAACTTGATTGAGTATAAATTTAATTTTTATCGATTTAGATACTAACAGCGGTATGATATTGAGTAAATATATATATATATATATATATATGTATATATATCTTCAAATTGGTTTGAAAAAGAAATCATAACATGGATTTTTACTTTATCTTTTAGAATGTCGACACAAGTCAATACAAAACAACTGAAGAATAAAGAACCAAAACCTTCACAAGATAAGAAGGTGATTGATGACAATGTACTTCTTCAACGCACTATGATTCCCTTTCAAAGCGCCAGTCTGAATACTCTGGCAACTCTCATCATCAAAAGCGCCTCTCTGTTAAGTACTCTATCTCCAGCTTCCAGAAGAAACATTGAAAACATAGTCAAAGTTGAAGATTTACCAATACCTACAGTTATGCAGGTGTTAACCGTTGAGCTCCATGATGAAACGAACTGCACCATCATATACAACTATAAAAAGGATGGAAAGGTAGTTAGAGTGAAGAGCACTATTCCATTAGCAGCAGGATTACTTGTCAATGAAGCTTCACAAATAAGACCGCTGGTTTTGATCTACACGGGTGTTGAAAAGACTGGAAAAGCAATTTTTCGTGCTGCTACAGAAACAGGAACTACTTTGAGGTGTAAGAATGTGTTTGATGTATTACCAGAAAAAAGTATGCGACAAATCAATGCTTATTTCGAGGTAGCTAATCTTCAGGATTTCCCAACAGATAGTGTCATAGGTTTCCAAAACCCTGAAGTTATAACAAAGTCTGACAGGCGATGGAATGGAAATGAAGAGACTCTTCTAGTTCAATACAGAAGTGTTGTAGATGAAGAATTACTGATCGGAGATATGCGCATTCCTCATCAAATAGCTTCTGCTGTGACATCGGAGAGATTTGGAGTGATTTTGTTCAAGGGTCTGAGTCGAAACGCAGACAATTCAATTTTCTACAACATCAGTGTACTCGCAGCTCATCAAGCCTTCGTCCAAGCCTCGGAACTGGCTGATAATCCAAAATCTGAGGATTTTCTCAACCACTTCGATGATGCTGAAAAAGAAGGCTGTGGAGAACAAACTCTCGAGAAGCTAATCTATAACTCAAGGGATTCATATCACTATAGGCAAGTTTTATTAATTTTTACCATAATTTTAAAAAGTTGATTTGTGAAAATTTTGTGTATTCTTACAATGAAAAACCCCTTAAAATGATAAATTTGTGAACATTTTTGTAAAACATTTTCAAGTTATATATATATATTTCGAATTAAAAAAAGATTTTGTTGTGTCATCAGTGTATTTTTTTACATAAAAGTTGGAAAAATAACAAAAGGTGATAATTATTTTACAAAAATGTTCAATTTTTCACATAAATGATCAACTCATAACCTTTTTTTGTAAAACATTTTTAAATTATATATATTTCGGATTAAAAAAAGGACTTTTTTGTGTAATCAGTGTATTTTTTTACATAAAAGTTTAAAAAATAACAAAAGGTTATAATTATTTTGCAAAAATGTTTAGTTTTTCACATAAATGATCAATTCGTAAACATTTTTTGTAAAACATTTTTAAATTATATCTATTTCGGATTAAAAAAAGGACTTTTTTGTGCAATCGGTGTATTTTTTTACATAAAAGTTTAAAAAATAACAAAAGGTTATAATTATTTTACAAAAATGTTTAGTTTTTCACATAAATGATCAATTCATAAACATTTTTTGTAAAACATTTTTAAATTATATCTATTTCGGATTAAAAAAAGGACTTTTTTGTGCAATCAGTGTATTTTTTTACATAAAAGTTTAAAAAATAACAAAAGGTTATAATTATTTTACAAAAATGTTTAGTTTTTCACATAAATGATCAATTCATAAACATTTTTTGTAAAACATTTTTAAATTATATATATTTCGGATTAAAAAAAGGACTTTTTTGTGTAATCAGTGTATTTTTTTACATAAAAGTTTAAAAAATAACAAAAGGTTATAATTATTTTACAAAAATGTTTAGTTTTTCACATAAATGATCAATTGATAAACATTTTTTGTAAAACATTTTTAAATTATATATATTTTGGATTAAAAAAAAGGGTTTTTTTTGTGTAATCAGTGTATTTTTTTAGCTAGAAGTTGAAAAAAATCACAAAAGGTTATAATTATTTTACAAAAATGCTTAATTTTTCACGTAAATAACACGTTTTATCACATAAATGGCTTATTCATGAGTGTTTGTTGTAAAACATTTTTAAAATTATATATATATATATATATATATATTTATATTTATACATTCCGAATCCAAATGAAAAAAAGGACTTTTTCGTGTGTAATCAGTGTATTTCTTTTACATAGAAGTTGAAAAAATAACAAAAGTTTATATTTATTTTACATTAATTTTAATCATACTATACTAATACATCATTTTTTATTTTAGTCCATTATATCGTAAAAAGAAAACAGAGTAAAGAACTTTCCCTAAGAAATAATGAGCTGAATGATGTAACTCAGTGAGTTATTTTCCTGTTATATATAATGCAAACTATCTAATGTAGCTAAGAGTAAAATTTAAATTCGCTAAAATTTATTTATATAATGAATAACTTTTGTATTTTAGTCAATTATTGGATCACAGAGAATACGGAATACAAGAGTTCCTCCCTGGGTCTAATAATATACCAGAAGAATATCAAAGAAGATATTGTTCAAGAAAAGCGCTTTGTAACCATTGATATCGTAAGCTATAGTAGTTTGTATTACAGAAAATTTACTATAAAACAGTTTTATGAATGTAAAAACTAGATATGGTATTTTCTATTACAATTATTTACTTGTAAGTTTTATTCATCTAGAGAGGTAATTTGGTGATTTTTTGACAGTTTTTTAAAAAAGTTAAAAAGTACAAAAAAATCAAAAAATATCGAAAACTATATATTTCAATGATTATTTTTTAAAAAGTTCAAAAAAATGTAATAAAGCTCTGTTTTGAAACATAAAAAATTTAAAAGGATTGTGTAGGATAAAATTCTCACTCAAAAAATTATTGAAAATTGAATGAAATAAAAGAATATTTTCCCAAATACCAAAGTTTTGTAAATATAAAGTGAAAAACTCTATATACATATATATTGTTTTTAAAATAATATCGAAAACTATATATTTCAATGATTATTTTTTAAGAAAATAAAAAAATTTAAAAGGAAGGTGTAGGATAAAATCCTCACTCAAAAAATTATTGAACATTGAATGGAATAAAAGAATATAAAGTGAAAATCTCTATATATATATTTATTTTTTTAAAAAAATATCGAAAACTATATATTATAATGATTATTTTTTTAAAAAGTTGAAAAACAAAAATCTTTGTAATAAAACCCTGTTTTAAAACATAAAAAATTAAAAAGGAATGTAATAAAAGAATATTTTACCAAAATACCACATTTTTCTTGTAAATATCTAGTAAACATTTCTAAAATATTGTTGGTGAAATTTACTGGAAAATGGTTTCAAGTGTGTCAAAGACTAAATATGATGTTTTCATTGAAATGTTTATTTTCAAAAGATCCAAATAATAACATTGAATCAATTAGTTAAATTTAACAGTCAAATTCTTTTTATCAAGTAGGCTTAATGTTTCTATTGTGATTAATTCTCAAATATTGTAAACTTGAACTATCTAGAGGAGTAATTTGTCGATTTTGATGTGTTTTTTTCTTTTAAAAAAATTATCATGTAATACCACATACTTCAGTTCTAATTCGTTTTGAACAATTTCATGGGAGACAAAGAATAAAAAAGTTACATTGATTTAGTTTTTAGAATTAAAGTTGCTATCGAAAATGGTTTGTTCTTGTGTAAAAAAAATTATTACGTAATACCACATACTTCAGTTCTAATTTGTTTTTAGAATTGAAGTCGCCATCGAAAATGGTTTGTTCTTGAATGGGTAAATCCATAGCCTCCTCCTCATCATGACAGAAGCTTTCTGATGATTGCATTTTGAAAAACAAATTACATTGTTTTAGTTTTCCGAATTGAAATTGCCATCGAAAATGGTTTGTTCTTAAACGGGAAAATCCATAGCCTTCTCATCATCATGTTCAAGTTTTCTACCCCAATATCTCCAACCTCTCAGAGATAGAAATTGTTCTGTTTAAAAAAATAATGGAAATTGTATATATAAATGATTGTTTTTGAAAAAAATGGTAAATTTTTGAAAAAAATTCAAAAGGAAAATGCAGGATAAAACCCTCACTCAAGAAACTAATTTTGTATGATAGGTTGCTTACCTAATAATAAGAAAATAATGAATAATTTATATTTAAGCAATTATTGAAAAAATTAATGAAAATTGAATAGAATAAAGGAAATATTTTACCAAATAGCCTGTTTTTTTTGTAAAGATATACAAACAGATAAAATTTAACCATTTAAAGGATGATTTCTTTTTTGCAAAAAAATAATGAAGATTTAATGAAATGAAAGAATATTTTACCAAATACCTTGTTTTTTTTTTGTAAATTTGTACAATTAGATGAAATTTAACCATTTATAGGATGATTTGTTTTTGTAAAAAATTAATGAAAATTGAATAAAATAAAAAAATATTTCACCAAAATACCTCTTTTTTGTAGATGTAAACAACTAAATGAATATCTAACTTTATCCATTTTTTTCCATTTGGGATCATGTTTTGAAGGTTTTCAAGATAGTTTTAGTAAAAGCTTATGCATTGATTGTCATTACAAGTTGTAGTGTTTGGTATTATTTAATATTTACTGACTCTAGCTATATTATATGAAATTTTCCCTACTTATTACACAATAAATGTATATATTCACATATTGTTTCATTTTTAATCACTGTATTTACTCAATGTAGATATATCTCCTCTCTCTCCTCTCTCAAGATATCATATGAGTCGAATTACAAAAAATTATCAAAACTTAAATGCCATACATTCAAAATCTAGATGCTCTATGAGTTAAAGTTATGTATATAATTATGTAAAAAATTATCAAAACTTGAATGCCACGCATTCAAAATCTATAAGTTCAAATTAAGTAAAAAAATAATCAAAACTCAAATGCCACTTAATTGCCACTCAAATGCCACTCAAACACCCCTCAGATAAAATACAATATAAACTCGGCGAATTCATCCAACATCGTAACCCATTGCATAACCTCCAAGATCTAATCCACAAAAAAACACTTGGTAGGGAGATCTGCTCATATATTACTACTGTTGTACTCTCTCAATACTATATATTACTACCTGTTATACTCTCTCAATACTATATATTACTACCTGTTGTACTCTCTCAATACTATATATTACTACTTGTTGTACTCTCTCAATACTATATATTACTACCTGTAGTACTCTCTCAATACTATATATTACTACCCGTTGTACTCTCTCAATACTATATATTACTACTTGTTATACTCTCTCAATACTATATATTACTACCTTTAGAACTCTCTCAATACTATATATTACTACCTGTTACACTCTCTCAATACTATATATTACTACTTGTTGTACTCTCTCAATACTATATATTACTACTTGTTATACTCTCTCAATACTATATTTTACTACCTTTAGAACTCTCTCAATACTATATATTACTACCTGTTACACTCTCTCAATACTATATATTACTACTTGTTGTACTCTCTCAATACTATATATTACTACCTGTTGTACTCTCTCAATACTATATATTACTACTTGTTATACTCTCTCAATACTATATATTACTACCTGTTGTACTCTCTCAATACTATATATTACTACCTGTAGTACTCTCTCAATACTATATATTACTACCTGTTGTACTCTCTCAATACTATATATTACTACCTGTTGTACTCTCTCAATACTATATATTACCACCTGTTATACTCTCTCAATACTATATATTACTACCTGTTATACTCTCTCAATACTATATATTACTACCTGTAGTACTCTCTCAATACTATATATTACTACCTGTAGTACTCTCTCAATACTATATATTACCACCTGTTATACTCTCTCAATACTATATATTACTACTTGTTGTACTATCTCAATACTATATATTACTACCTGTTATACTCTCTCAATACTATATATTACTACCTGTTATACTCTCTCAATACTATATATTACTACTTGTTGTACTATCTCAATACTATATATTACTACTTGTTGTACTATCTCAATACTATATATTACTACCTGTTGTACTCTCTCAATACTATATATTACCACCTGTTATACTCTCTCAATACTAGATATTACTACCTGTTGTACTCTCTCAATACTATATATTACTACCTGTTGTACTCTCTCAATACTATATATTACTACCTGTTGTACTCTCTCAATACTATATATTACTACCTTTAGTACGATCTCGATACTAGATATTACTATCTGTTTTACTCACCCAGTATTTCTGCTTCAGGACTGACACTGCTGCCTGACATCTGGGGCCATTTTGAGGCGTCGTAGTGCACTTTGTTATTATTGATATAACTGAAGGGGTTGATCTGCATATCGCCATACAAAGGGACAACCTCGTTTTTCTGCAAAACAAAAATATATTCAACTACAAACTGACGAGCTGCAACGAAAGATTAACCAGGAAAGCAGGCAGAAAACGAACCTTGAATATCTTGTCTATTTTACTGAGAGAGATGCGCTTTTGCCTGTCCAGCTTGTTTATATTAACTTCCCTGCCATCTGCTTCCATGTTGTCTATCAGAAATAGCCCAAAACCCATGACCTGTAAAAAAAACACAATATGGAGCATGCATCAAGCGCCCAATAATAAAAAGCTTGATGGTGGGCAATCAGTGAATACAACAAATATCCTAGCAACCAACCTTGACAAGCATATGTTTCTCGCTCGAAAAGAGGTAATATTCCGACTCGTACATTTTGACACAGGTGTTGACTACATCACAGAGCAAGTCCTCATAGTTGGGTATCTTTCTCAGCTGGGCTGTAAGCAAACAGAATATAGTGAGGCTTTCATCCGTTTTATACAAAATGAAGTACAATAAATGAGTAACACTATAATAATAAATGTTTTTGCCAAGAGCTCAGCTTGAAAAAATAAAAAATTAGTCTGAATAAAAGAGACAAGCAATTAGGCAGAAACAAGCAAGAGAAAACAACTCCTGTCAATGTTAACCAGAGACAATAGAAGGAACCTTTAAGGGTGTCTCTGATGACGTTGGTGTTGGCAAGAAACATGGAAACATTCTGAGACTGCTGCAGCTCTACTGGGTCACACATTGCCCTTATGTACTGAGCAAAACTACAAACACAAATATAATGAAATTTAGATAGTTAAATGCATATTGTTATGTTAAACGTACAATAAATTGATTTACAAATGAGTGTGTGTGATACATACAATAATGTTATACTATAAAGTGTTACACATGAAATAGAGTGTTGTAAATGCAATAGAGTGATACACAATAGAGTGTTACCCTCACCGTCTATAAAATGAGTAGTCGTTTCTGATGGAGGCCTTCATGTTCTTGAGCTGGTCAAGCACAGCAAACATGTTGATGAACTTTCCAAGAGTGAGCAGGTAGGCTTCTGATACAAAGTCTGTCCTGCGTGCCTCGTGACTCAGCCTTTTTATCTCATCACAAAACATGGCAATTGCCTTCTCCTGTGCAACAAACCAATAAAGACAACGCATGAAGTTTTGAGGATTTTTGTTTTATTCCAACCTTACATTGATTCCGCCACATGTCATGGTATCTATGTATGTACAATGTATGAGTGTCATATCTATTTATGCATACACGATAATACTCAGGTCTTTCAACTTGTGTGACTGCTTCTGACTTGTAATTGAAAGTTTGCATCAAGTAGTATAGAAGTAGTAGTAGAAGAACTACCTGCAGGTTTTGGCAAACTAGTACATTCTACCTGACATGCATCTATGTCAGGGAGACTATATAAGCCTACTATAAGCCTCTTTTGGTGGTATTTATAACATTAAAAGGAATGGTATGTTATTTAGTAATATCTGTACCACTGCATCATACTAAATAAACAATTAATAATAAAAACAGATCATTAATAATCGGGTGGAGCAATTAATATTAAAAAAAAATATTAGTACGATAAAATAATAGATAGTATGATGTAGCTAACAATAGGATGAAATAAAAAAATAAATAAAAAGAAATAATGAATAGCCGAGAGAGTTCATAACTTAAACAATGATCCAAATACCATGTTTTTCATTTGAAGTGAACAAGAGAGCAGATGGTGTATGAATTAGACTCTAGTTCTTACCTGAAAGATCATAAACTTCATAAGATGAGCAACTTCTGGCTGCAGTACCTCCACTGTAGCCGTGTGTATTTCCGTCCTATTGTCCTGCGTGTCCGACTGAACTTGGGGCACCGCCCGACAGCAGCTCCTCCATGTGTATAACATACTGGCATGTTGCTCTCCCTCCACCAGTATATCATTCTAAACCAAACAAATCCATCGATAGCAACCAAACCAAATGACTAGACGAGAGCGTGAATAACATCAAGTTTAGTTCATGGGAAAACTCCTACCAGTTGAGCGTGGACAGTAGCTTCTTCGTTGTATTTAGCCACACCACAGATGAAACCTGTCCGGTCTTCAAAATTGGTATCCAGGTTAACATGGTAATAGACCGAGTGCGTAGCGGCCTCAATGCAAGGCTGAAATAAAGTAAGCAACTCCACAATACATTGTATTAAAGTGAGAAAAACAGAGTTGGCCGAAAGCACTCTGGCTGTAGAGTTGCACATTATTAAACTATTAAAAGAATTAACTTGATGTCTATGGCATCAAAGTCAATGGAAGGGGCTATCTGGGAGTGACAACTCCATTATTATAAAGTTATAAACCACATTGCAACAAGTAATTTTAACATTATTATGAAGTTTGCACTTTTAAATTAACTTCTAAAAATATTCATTATTATCAATTTGTGTTCTTTTAAACTATGTTCCAGTAAAATAGCCAGAATTTCAAAATTAATAATTATCGTTGTTGTGAGAAAAAATCAACGCCAGAAATATAATTTTAGCAATGTTTTTTTTATTGAAAACATAGCAATGTAAGCTAACTCGTGTTTTGCTAATTTTTTTATCGCAAACTAATATTTCGCAAAACCAATATTTTAGTACTAAATGTGGATCAGTTTTTCAGATTTGGAGCATGACACATTTTTACCTTAACTCAGGTATGTATATAATGACATTTTTACCGAGAAATGAAAAGTAATTTCTAACTTGAGGCAAGCGTTTCAAATTTAAAATATGTTGTGATCTTATTTTTTGCAGTCACAAAAGTGGCTGGGCAATGCCAATATCCGGAAAGCCTTACTTCAATGCAAACAAGCCAAACTTTTGAAAACTTATATCGTAGCTCTACATAACTTATTGCATGTTTGGTAAAAAATTGCCTCTAGGTTGGTACTGATTGCGCCTATAGAAATTGTTCAACTGGCAAGATGGCAACACTGTAAAACAAATTTTAAACACAATTTAAACTAAAATGTCTAAAACTAATTAAATCCATTCAAAATTAGTTATGCTAAGCCCTTTAATTGATGAGGAAAGAAAGTCATGTGACAATCTCAATATATATAACCCACCTGCTCATCTGGTAGGGGCAGTTCATCTAGAACGTCTACATTCTGAAGAGCATCCTGTAGAGCTACAGTACTACCAGGGCCTCCATTGCCTGTGGACATTACTGACCATTCGTGACTCACTGATTCTAGAGTATTACCAGCAGTAAACACTAAAAAAACAGATAATTGTTACGTAACTACCTGTAAAGCAGTTAATTGCTATGGTACCCCAAAACGTTTTATGGTTTGAATTTTAACGCTCCTGAATGGTTTCTAAACAGCCCAAACACTTTTAAAGAGTTTTAAATTTTGCAAACCGTCTGAAAACTTTGTCAAATAGTCTATACGATTTGAAATTTCACGCTATGTTGTTGGCTTGCTTTAAACGATATACATTCTTGGTCTACTTACAGATTGTAGTCTTTTAACAGAAACTCCAATCCTATCAAGTAAAAAACTTGTTTTACTACTTGTTTATTAATGTTACCATACTTTGAATAAAACACCATATTATATAGAATGCAATTCTTAATATTATATACAACAATCGTTCATTTGGTTAATCGATTTTATTCTTTAGATTACTATGCCTATGATATTTAACATGAAGGTCATAAAAAATTAGGATGACAGTTTTTGTTCAAGAAAAGTGCTCTATTCAGATCTTCCAGATCTTTTCAGATAACTTCAAAACAATTCAAACTACTTAAAACTCTTTCACTTTCTAAGCATTCATACGAATCATTCTTTTCAATAATTTTAAAAGCGTCAATATTTTACAAAACCACTAGATGGTTTCAAGATTTCTTTCATTGTTAGACAGAAAATACAGTTTTGTTGCTTAAATATTTCTATCTAACAAGGCCTGTATTAAGTTATAAAACACGTTTTGAGTTACAGTTCATCCGATTATTTACCACATCACCCTCCCAATTACTCTCAATTATTTTTATTGTTAAGAAATTTGGAACGAACGTAGACAGGAAAGAACGTCGACAGGAATGAATGCAGACATAGCTGGAATGAACGTAGACACATCCTGGAATGAGCGTCAACATACCTGGAATGGAAGTCAACTATGTTAGAGGGAAAAAAAATTGGACGTTCATTCTAGGAAGTGTCAACATTCATTCCTGGCAACATTTAAACTTTTATTTCGACGTTCGTTCCGGGAGTAAAATAAATTATCATTTTTCCTCAAAGTAGACAACTCCTGGAATGAAAGTCAAAATGTTATGTTATATATCCCATTATTAATAGGAAAAAATTTGGCTCATTGATGAATTATTATCAGGTTGTTATTATTGAATGATAACCGTTTGATTTTTTTATTAATATCACAAATAAATGCTGCTTTTACACATTTGTCTACTGATTATTCCTGATAGTTACTGTCAAAATACTGGAGAACTGGAGCAAATAAATAAAATAAATTTTAACAAATATAATTTAGTTTTTGTTACTAGGTAACCAGGTGTGAAAGTGGGCAAGTTTTTTCATGGAATTAATGATTAATCTATGGCAACGTTCCGAAAAAAAAATAACCAAAACTTAATGGTGAATGGTTAAGAGAGAGGTGGAAAGAAGGAAGCAACCACAGGAGAAAGTGGCCGTGAGAGAAGGTTATTACAAAAAAATTCATCCTGGGAGGATATGACCATGGGTCGGGCATGAAGGAACCATGGAAGGATACCACCAAGGGAGGAGGCTACCACGAGAGGAACCTATTATAGGAGTCTACGATGGAAAGAGCCTACTATGGGAGGAGATGACCACATCACAGGAAGAGGTAACCACGGGCGGAGGAGCTCACATGGGAAGGTGATGATTCTGTCACCTGTAATGTTGGTCTTTATGCTGATGACACACTGATCTATGCCGCCACTAACAATGATCAGGAAGAATAGGCTTGCCAAGCAACACTCAGAATTTCGCTACAATAGGTCAGTTGCAAACTAAATGCCCTTCAACAAGAAGAATGTGAAGTTGCAAAGTATCATGTATCTTGGTCTGATGATGCAAACAAACTTATATCCACAAAAATCACCAGCGCGAACCAAATCCTACACTGTTTAAAATAACCAATGCATGAGGAGCCTGAACCTTCCAAATTACTTGCTTAAAGTTACTACAGTCTTTGCCGACTAGTTCTTGAGTATGCTGATGTGTTGTGGGACCCAGCCGACACAACCACTTCCAACGACCTTGAGATCGCCCAGAACAAAGCTGTGATATTTATCAAAAGCATCAAAGGACACACCAGCATTGAAATAAAGACATTAAAGGAAAGGAAAAAGAGCCACCACAGGATCTTATGGCTAATAATGAGAGTTCTCTCAGATGTAAACAAAAACATAACCCTATCCAATGCATATCTGATAAAATAACAAATTGTAGAAACCAAACAATGAAGAGGATGAGGGGAGTTGAAAGACGGACACACATCTGTTAAAAAAGGGCCATCAATCAATCGATGCCTATCCCGATTATTCTTCTACAATTAATAGCTTCCTGCCGAGTAACATAGTAGTAGGGACACGACATAATAATATTAGAATTCACAACTTAAAAAGGCTATATTATGGTTTATAGTCCGAACCTCGACAGGTCCCAATATCGACAACGGTTGGCCCAATATCGACAATTTATTGCTATTAATTATTATTACTGTTAATTTTATTTATTTATTATTATTAGTAGTACTAGTAGTAAGTATTATGATGATGTTGTTGTCGTTGTTAGTTTTCACCACAGCAGGCACAGCGAGCAACAACTACTGTAATTAACTACTAATTCTAATAACTGTTGTAAATACTACTACCTACTTACTAACTAAATAATGATAATAATAATCATAATCAATGTTGTTGTTGTCAATGTAATGTAATGATGATGATGATCATGTTGTTTGTAAGTGGAAAAAATTTTTAAAATAGTTACTTCACCCATGCTGGAAGAATGTATAATATTGAACAAAGATTATTTATTGAATCAATAATAATTATCTCAGTCTGTACATTTATGTGGGAAAAATATTCAATACAACATCATTATTTATAACTACTAATTATTATAATACAATAATAATATTATTGGAGACGGACAGGCTTCCTCTTTACTAGTTAGGCCGATTTGCAGAAATGACCGTGCTACATTTAAACCATTTGTAAGTGAAGAGATCAGGAGTGGTGGTTTTATGTGAAGTAAATTATTAAATAGATCTCAATGTTTTTTTTTATTTTCAGTCGCTCTATTTTATCATAGAAGCCTTTGGGTTATTTATAATATTGAAACATCCTTGAAGTCTAAGATTAAGTCTATGAGAACTCTTTTCAGTTGGTTTAGACAAAAGTTTGACAAAGCAATGTTTTATAGGCGAGTATGCTACCGCCTCGCTTGCTTGTCTGAAAGTCCTTATGAGTTTCCTGTTGTATGCCCGACCTAAGTTCCACAAAACACTCGTATTGTTTGTATAAACGTCAAATTTTTACTACTAATACAGAAAGCTAAAATATCGGTCGTAATTTCTCAGCTGCCAAACTCTTGTGCATTGAATGCATTACCCTACACTACTACTACTCCTACTAGTAGTATCACATCTACTATGCTGCATCCGTCACTAAATATTTATTTATTTATTATGCAACAACACAATTTGTGGCGTAAACTTTTAGTCATTGCAATATCCACGCACTGTTGATTCTGTATATACATTGAAGAATAATGTTTTTGGTGGTGCTGTAGCAGTGACTGACTTTGATGAATTTTTTCATAATAAATAATAATTATTATAAATAATAATAATTTAATTCTTATTTATTAATTATTTATTAGTTAGTTACAGTAGTAGTTAGTAATAATATTAATGATAATAATATATTATTTATTTATTATTAATTATTATAATAATAATTATTATTATAATTATATAGTTGATCAAATTTAATCAATGGATTGACTGAATAGAAATTGTTGTTGTTGTAGTGAATGAATTAGTAATAATATTATTATAATTAATAAATAAGAATAATAATTAATATTATTATTAATTAATAATAACAAATAACAACAACAACTACTACTACAACAACTTGAAGTTACTATTATAATATTGCTACCACCTAGTTACAGTAGTAGTAGTAGTAGTAGTAGTAGTTAGTAGTACTTTTTATATACTACTACTACTACCTAACTACAACTGCTGCTACTACCAACCTCCTACTACTACTGCTAGTAGTAGTAGTAAGGTAAGTACTAGTACTATAATAATACTATTATTATTATTAAGTGTAGTAGTGTAATATAATAATAATAATAAATGAATAATAATAATGATGATGATAATATATATTTATATCAGGGTTGTAGTGGCAACTGAAATTTTACCCCAACTGTCTCATTGCTGTCAGTAGGCGATCGTTGGCGTACGCACTAGACACAGCTGGGGGGTTTGGGGGGGCGCTGTAAGCCCCTCCAACGGGGTCCGGGGCGGAGCCCCGGCCGCCAGAGCATTTTATGCATTTCCAAGGTTACAGGAGGATCAAAACAGAACAAGACAGGTGCATTGAACTTGTTACGATGAACAGAAACTTTTCAAAAATCGAACTGTTCAATAAATACTTTTGACTATTTTGCTGACAATACAACATCAATCTGCAAACTTTTACTGTGGATAAATAAAATTAAATATTGCAATCATATACCAAAGTATGAAAGTTTTTTGCTTAAATTCAAATATACTTCTATGTCTTGTCACATTAATAACAAGGTAACAAGTAAAACAAACTTGTTATATTACTAACATAAAATTTGGTGTAGTACATTATATATCACTCAAGACAAATAACTCTAGGTATGTAAAATGTGAATACCTGCATTTATTCAGTTCATAAATTACTGTAAAGAGTTGGTTGCTATTTCAGAATCGCAAAACCCAATAGACCTGCTAAAATAAAGCCTGGCTCACATATATTCATAAGTGCTCGCAAGCCAGCGCAGACTGTCGTTCGACTGTGTGCGATACATGTTCACATAAATTATGATCGCAAGAACTATAATCACCCTCTTGAGGTAATGAAATCCTGAAGCCTGCTTTCACTGACCGACCAATGAATAAAATCACTAATGAATCATTGTTGTTCAATGACACCAATCTATTTATTACTTTTGATTTTATTATATTGTTACTCATATTATTGTTGGATATTATTTTATAATTTTGAATTTAATTCATAACCATTGCTCAATGATGCATTATTTTTTTGTTCTGCCATTGTCTTCATACATAACTTTTGAATCTCAATTTATAAAAATATAGTTATTATGCTATTACATAAACGTTTACAGAAAGTATATATGTTTAAACATGTAAATCAACTATCATAATATTTCACTTGGAAAAGAAATAATAAATAATAATAATTAACATTAAAAATTACAACAATAATAATTTTATTGTTTGTTATAACTTTTTGATGGCACTCATGCTCACATGAATAGCCTTGACCTAACTGTGGGTTTTGAGAAAGAAGGCAAGAAAACCGTACGCTTTGTTGTATGACGTCGCAGGAATGTTTGCCCGGCTGAACTATCTTGCAAGCTTCTACGACAGCATGCGCTGTCGTTCGAGCTGTGCAAGTTCTGGGTTCAAATAAATCACAAGCACTCGTACGATGTTCTGTGATAGCTTGCGAGCACCTACCACATGTATGTGAACCAGGCTTAAAACACTCTGCTTCGTATATACTGATTCATACACTGTTTTGGTTTATCGTTTAACTGGACAACAGCCGACTACATCTGGTCATAGACAGGAAAATTACATCTTTCCATAAATGTCCAATAAGCCACACCATGTTACACAGTTTATAAGAATTGATTTGAGAAAGTCAGTAAAGCCAGTGCAGCTGGAGCATAGAATATAACAAAATAGATTAAATCGCACCAAGAAATCTAGAAAATGTTGGATGTCTCTGCGGAACTATGATAGATCCAACCAGCCTCAAAGATAGTAATGAAATAAAAAAACTTTAAACTTGTCTCCTCCACTGTTTCTGATAAGAGAGTTATGGAAAACACTCAATTAGCAAATTGATGATACATTCATCTTCTTCAGTGAGTGTTTATTTACTTTTCTCTATCAAAAATCTTTCATTATGTCTACTTCTTCCTCAAAATATCATGCAATTTGATATAATGTTCTGCCTTCTCACAATAACAAGTATTACCTTCATTGTCATTAAATTATTATTGTTCAAACCTATCAACAACCACCATCATGCACTTTTCAATTGTTTTTATGAAAACAACTATTGTCATCCACAAAGATGAAAGAAAGTAACGATATGTAATAGCAAGAAACAAATTACTTATGAATAATATCAAAAATCCAAAAAAAAAATAGTCTCTAATAACAGCTGTTTCAATCTTGAAATTGTCATCATTAACATTGAAATCATAATAATCTAAAATAATAAAAAACAGCACATAATAATAATCATAATAACAATCATTAATGATAGTGAGACTGATGTTAAAAATAATATGATAATAATGATTATTATCACCATCTCTATTAGTATTTATAAAAAAAAAAATAATTAACTATAAGAACAACAATCACCAATAATACTACCATGAAATTATTATTTTATAAGGTATTTCTCTTAAACTATTATCACAATCATCATCATATAAATAATAATAATTATAAATAATAGGTATAACATATTCAATTAATTGACACATCAACTAATATTAAACAAACTAACAGCTCACTGTTATTAATTGATAATGATTATTTTAACATAAGTATAACTAATAATAATAATAAATATTGTTAGTAAAGTAATAATAATAATAATTGATTATTAATTAATAATAATAAAAATTGAAGATGAAAATAAATTTTTATTTTTAATTATTATTTATTGACATAATAATATTGTCACTCCTGAAACAAAATCTTATTCATTCTCTCTACTTTGCTGTGTTTTTTCCAACCTTTGGCAGGTACCTGCACTGAATGGAGCTGCCCTTCCATGCACGCTTTACCAACAAAATAGTGAGCCAAAATTAGAAAATTGTTTTTATTGTTAACCAAAGTTTTAATCAGGGTTGGGAATAGCCGTTTGTAAACGCTAATCGCTGGTGCTAATCGCTAGTCATGCATCAGCGATTGCAGCACATCCCCTAGTTTGATTAGACATTCAGCGAATAGCCTAATCGCTAAAGTACTAGTAGTCGCTGAAGCAAATCGCTGATTTATCTGCCAACAATGCCCAAATCATTCATGCATGCCAAAATGTTAGTCATCTTGGAAGCGTTGCATTTGCCTGCCTGTTTATTATATCATAATAGAGGCATATGTATATGCATATACCTTTCCTGCAGCTGGCTGCATCACTGACACCTTAAAAAATTGATAGACTACTGTTGACCCAATCTGCCCTGTCATTATTAACCTGTAATTAAAAGTTTATACGTTTTCAGCCAATTTTTTTGTACTCTGTTTGCTGTGTAATAAAATTTTGTTCGTGTTTGTATAAATCTTAATCGTTATAAGATTATTTGCAAAGTTATCAAAAACTTGAAAATGTTATCAGCGGTTTCATCAGCGGAAATGATGGTATCCCCTAGTTTGAAATAACTTAGCATGGACACCAGCGGAAAGCCCTATCCCCTAGTTTGTAACAGCATTAGCGAAAGCGATTTAATCCCTAGTTTAACAATCAGCGATTCCCAACCCTGGTTTTAATCAAATGTAAGTTAGTTGTTGGGCGACTATGCGCTCCACCTTCAATGACAAATGCTTCATAACAACCTGAAGGTCGAATGTGTGTCAAATTTTTAGTAGACCAAATTCTTTCCAGAAAATATTATCAAAGAAGGCTAGTAAACGTGGTACTCCACCAACGATGGAACACCGGGCAAAAGTATGGGTATTCCCAATATCGCAACGGGAAAGCCGATGCCCCAACGACCGTTGGGGTTGTGTCTCCTTGTCAAATCTTTACCAGGACGCCGTTGGGGATCGTTGGGGTGCCACTACATCCCTGATTTATATGTATAATAAATATATATAATTATAATAATATATATCTCATACATTGCAAGGATATTTGATTTCCAGGTAGTTATCTGACAATACATATAGACTGAGAACTTTTCTCTGTTTTGAAGTGGGACATCCCAAACAAAAACTATCAAATTAAGAGTAAAGTGTATTATTAAGATTAATTACTTAACTTAAGACTTGAGGTGTATTATTAAGTGTATGAAGACAATGGTTGTTTAACTAGTCTGTCGTGATCATAAACTTTGCTCTTCCCAGCAGAGAATTTTACACAGCAAGTCACTTGTTGGTTTTTTCTTCAGTCTTGCAATAGAGCTAGTCGCGAGTTTGTGTGAGAGGAACTTGAACCCTTTTTTTAGTTGATGATATATACAATGTTAATTGTGCCATTTTACACTGGCCTGTTTGGATGATGTTTATTTTATTATCTAGATTCTATGCAGCACAGACATAGTGCAAGTGAGGACTCATAGTTGTTATTCAAATTAAATCAAATTATCTAGGATACGCTAGGAGCTGGTGTAAAGCTTGCTGTTTTGCAGCAAAGATTTTTGTAGCTATGTTTTCCTCCAACACAGTAGATGAATCAGTTCTGTTTTTGAGATAAACAGAAACTGAGAAGTAAAGTTTGATTTATCAATCATCTAATGATTTCAACTAAAATTCATGTCAGTTTAATAAACTAAACGACTGAGTTGTTGTAGTAAGCGTACACTACTATGAGCTTCTTACATTTTTTGGGTTCTGCTCAATATGGAAGACATTATTTCAATAATGTTTAACACATGGCTGTTTCTCCACTGCAGTCTTAATTTGTGTTCATATGAATATTTTGGCATTGGAAATAGGCCTGTCTGAGCACAAAAGATCAAATTTTTAATTGAGAATTAGGTTAGTTTTCGCAAATTACATTAATTTTACAGGTTATGTTATGTAGTCTTTTGTTATTCAATGATATAATCTCCTTATTAGTAAAAAAGTTAGCCAATCAATTACAGCTTTTTAGTTCATGGTATAAGATGATGAGGTTAAGCACATAATTTGGTAACGTTTTAAGAAAAATACTTTGTGGAAATGTAAAGTTTTGATGCGTGCAGATGAAGGTTTGATTCAGGAAATCTCATAAATGGCCAACAGAGGTTGCTTTTAAAATACTTCATAACGAAACAACTATTTTGCTAACTAGTTACTTGATATTGCATTAGGTATGAATGGTGTACTTTTAATGGGAATATCATCGCATAATCTTAACTTGAGCATATGACAGTAAATGTTCTCCTTTGGCAAACAAAGAGATATATACATAGCGGTTATTAACTGCCAAAACCAGAAATAGTACATACATGTTATCCAGGTGCGGTCGATGACAAAAATGTATCGGTTATACTCTGCAGTGCCACTGCTGACTCTGGAGCTTTCTGTATTTTTCACAAATACTTAACATTGTCTGTATTGATTTTTTAGTGTCAATTGTTTTGATATTTCATTACCCAAGCTTAAAATGTGTACAGATTTCTATCATCAGTTATAGCAGTAACAATAATTAGTTACATATTAAAAATAGAGCTCAACTTTTCATTGTGTTATTGTGGGCAGGCATCACTGCTATAACATCAACATCATAGTGCAAACGTTTGTCACATTCATAGTGTATTCTACTTCAATCTCTCATCATTCTAATTACCCCGCAATGTAAGCTATGTTATACCATTAGGATCCCTCATGTCCCCAACGTTGGGAAATTGAATTGATTTTGGCTAACAGTTTCTTGAAGTGACGCTGTGATATTCTTTCCATGAAAGAAAGCAGTTACTACATAATAATTGGTTACATCACGTATAAAGTGTATATGTTACTGTCTGGGCAAGCAGTAGAAGCTACAGTGACAAAAATTATTCAGCAATGCTAAGGGCTGGTTTTTTTTGTTTTTTTTTGTGTAATAATTCGTGGTCTTGTTTCAATCGACGTTATGTGAAGTGTTTTATTGATGATATTGCTAATGCCTGTAGTGGCAAGCTGTTTTGTTTCCTATCTTGAGGTCCTATATTTACATAGCTGCCATTCATTCCTATCACTGCCATAAGTGGATAAGTTTTCTTAAGTTTCTGCCCTAATCTATTACCCAGCTAGACACAATCATTTACTTGTTTCGCTACACAATCTAGTGAGGTTATCTGCCCATTTTGCTACCTATTCTATACCTTACAACGCCTCCAGAATTCTACGGCTGCAAGTTCATTATATATTTTGTCAGCTTTACCTGGTGAGCATGATGAGTTTGAAAGTGTTGCGGTTCTCGAGTTTATTTGTTGGTGTATTTATTAATCCTTCACCAATGGCAAAATAAATAGCGATTAATTACTGCTATAATTATTTTTGTGTCGATATCCTTTTCATTTAAGGAAAAAATTTATGATTTCAGTTATCAGCAGTTTGTTGAAAAAATATCATTTTTGATGTAAAATCAAAATTTTTGACTCTGTTCCAGAGTTGTGCTTATTGACCTACATAAAATTTTGTGTTCTGCCTTGGATCAAGTTGATAAGTACCTGTGTTTTTCAGCGTGTTCTCCGCTAACACTGATTTACCGAATGGTGTTCATGCAGCAATAGCTTTTTGATGCTCTTTTGCACGTCATTTATGACATTTGATAAAAGAAAAATATGAATTTTGATATTGTAGTTATTGTTATTCCGTATGAAGTAACAAATTTTACAAATATTTTTTTGTAATTGAGAATTTGGCTACCTAACACAGATTTTTTGCACTTTACGTACACGTGCTGCGTGGTTTCTGTGCATGCTGCAGCTATGCATACCAGCTATGACGGTATGCCCAGTAGTTTAATTATTTATACCCTGCAACTCACATGCAAAAGTCACATTTCCTGTTTGCCAGAGGAATTAAGAGTCAAGGTTGGTTTCTCTACTAAATTGCGTAACAGCAGTATATGATCAAATCTCACGTTTTTTTCTCACGTTAGCCTGAGGTCATATTGTGTTAAACTGGAGGTGTTTATATAATAGTACACAAGTATGTCATGCATGCGAAGCAGTATTGTCACTTGGTGTAGGGACTTGTTGATGATAAATAATGTGTAAATATTATTTTTTTTAATTAGCTAAACTTACCTATATTTGCTGATGTGAACTCATCACACAAACATCCAGTTTGATCTTTGTGGGAAACATAAATATAACCATTGAACAAATAAAACATTAACTAAGCAGAAAATTTTTTAAGCAGGAAATCTAAACCTATTTTCTTGTAAAGAAGCAATGTAGCTGAGTCGGTCGATCTTGTTTGAGTAATGGTCCCAACCTGATTTTACTACAAACGAAATTTCCACAAGAATTTTTACCAGTATTCCGTCTAATGCTGACCAGTAAAGTTGCTCATCCAATTGCGCTCATCGGAAGTTCAACACACTGTGTTAGTGGGTTTTCAAAGCTGAAAAAAAAATTTCCTTTTAACCCGCGAGCAAGAAACCCCATTTGTTTGTGTTTTCATGATTTCAAGCCTTTCATGATTTTGATGTCTCACCAATTTCCAACCACGTCTAAATATTGTTCCATTGAAATGTGCCTAATATATCTAGTGGCAGATGTTGTGAGACGTTAATAACAATAATCACACCCTCTCTCATCTACGTATGTTTCAGTGATATAACTTATCAGCTTGGATCAATCGAATTCAAGCAAATATTTGTATGCAATCACGCATCTGTTTTGTTTCAAATATAGAATATGGAGCAATTCTTGATGACACGAGTGCCAGGCGTACTAACTGCTTTCTGTTTCAAAAGTTCTTAGTTACTTTCATGCTGGAATTTTACATCATATTCTACTCAATCAGATCAAGCGAACATACTTTGTATTTCTTGCCTTTCTATCATTCACAACTAGTCAGACCCATCTTATATATATCATCTGCACATGTACAAATTATTTGTTACTTGTAGCATATTATATATAACCATTCAATACTTCTTTCTTAATCGAAGACTTTCAGTTTTTTTTTACTAGTGATTTTATTTAATGTAAAGGATCTCTAGGTCACCTTTGAGTTATCAGTGGAGCATGCATACACAGCTTATTACAATTGTGTTTAAATCCTTTTAGGTTGCTTCCCACAAGGGCTTGGTTTGTTGTATCACTACTCATGGTCTAAGCAAGGATAAGATGAACTATGGAAAAAGAAAGCTTCCAACTTCAGATTTTCCTCCAAGGTAAATACTAGTTGCGGTACTAGCCTTTTCACTCCCGCAAGGAGTGCAGAATTGGTACCAGGATGCATTGTATACATACAGTTCAATATGTGGTCTGCAAGGATTAAGAATCTTTCCGGTTGGTGCTTGTTTGATGCGTGGGTGACAGCTGTGGTTAGGGTTGAAACCATTCACCAATCGATTTTATAACCAACTTTCTACTCAAAGTTTAACTCATGTTGTATCTAAAAGCACAGCGAGCCAAATCATAATAAAATGGTAGGCATTTGCTCTAAAAGAACAAAAATGGTCAACATTGATAGTGTTTTATTGCCCTTATTGCAAAATTACATTCAAAAAGTATATTTAATTGCTATATTACGTGGAGGAAAAATGTTTTTTCATGAAACGAAATCATGAATATTTTTTTTCTCAAGATAATTGTCAGAAGTTTTTGCAACGTTGTTTCAAGTGTTTTGCTATTTATTAATATAAAATTTTTTCACGAGTTGGTTTTTTCATAAGAATTAGTTTTGTATATTTGCACAAATCATGGATAATTAATTTGATATACTATTTTCGTAAAATAATACTGTTTATACTATTGCTTGATATTTCCTTGTTTGTCCCTGATGATATACTACTAGTTTAAACAGGTGAATCATTTGAGATTAAAACTATATTGATCCACATGAATGTATCGTGTTTGTGTGGTTTTCCTGTTCATTAATATTTAGCCTATTTGACAGGAGCTCTGATGCCAACGTTGGATCTACCACCGAACCTATGAGAGATGATTTTGTCAAACGGTATGTCAAAGCTTTGCCCATTTTTGCTTCCTATCATTCCAAGCATTACAATCTGCCGTCACAACAACTTCCACCTTTGGTTGCATAATCGTGTTGAGCTGCATTGAGGTAACTCTGCATCATCTTGGTTCTTTTTTGGAATTCGAGCTAATTGTAGCCACTTCCTGTTTGTAGAAAGTTTAGAAACCTGAATGAAAAGAAGAGAAGAGACCAGTTTAATATGCTCATCAATGAGCTGGCAGCCATGGTCTGCTCTGATGGCAAACGCAGAGACAAAACAGGAGTCCTAGAGAGTACAATGAACTACCTACGGCTCCACAAAGGTAACTCTATGAAAGAATCGATTGTTCTTGTTGATGCCATATACCTGGCTTTTAATAAATTTGATGTTCTGGTTATAATTATTATTTTGAAATGAAAAAAAACCTCATCTTTGTCTCAGATATTGCTGGTTGTGTTGATAGAATCGGAGAGTAGCCTGCCGGAAGATGTATCTTATAGCTGGAGACCTTCTTTTCTCTCAAACGATGAGTTCACGTATCTAATACTTGAGGTAAATAAATGGGACTCATTAATTGTCTCTCTATTATTGTACCCTACCGACTAGCTAGTGTCAACTAACTACTATCAACTACCAAGACTTCGGTTTTTCTCCACTGTGATTACATACAATGTCATCTATACTTAATTATCTTTTACACAACATCTGAATGCAAGAAACTATACATTTCCATAAATAACATGAGGGAATAAATTGACTCCGCATGCTGGCTTTATTTATGACATTGTGTCATTAGCTGTAGCAGCTATTGCAGCCTCACATCCTTTTAGTCAATATATTAGCATTTCTTGTGTCACGTCTTGTGTCACGTCTTGTGTCACGTCTTGTGTCACGTCTTGTGTCACGTCTTGTGTCACGTCTTGTGTCACATCTTGTGTCACGTCTTGTGTCACGCTCACTGAAGCTTGGGGGTCATTTTACAGAAATAATTTATTGGGTTTGAAAATTTACAGAAAATTCTGAGAAAAATAACTTTGAAAACAATGCTAATTGCATATGTTGATAGTTTGGTGTATCACTTTCAAATCCAAGCTTTCTTTTCTACCTAAATACAGATATCTTGTTGTGTTGATGTAATATTTAACATTTGTCTAAAATTTCTCATAACTGTAGCAGATATGCGTTGAAGTCTACAATGTTGTGCGTCTATTTATAGACTTTAAACTGTGTCATACTAGCCATGGACAAGGAGGGTACTATTACATACATGTCTGAGAATGCCGGTGGTAAACTGGGTCTCTCTCAAGTAAGTCTTGGCTAATTCTCACTTACAGCAGACCCATTATAACATTTTATTTATTTGAACTTCTGACTTGACCAATAGAACGCTTTAATACATGATTTTTTAGAAAAATTACTACACGCATGACTTGTTTGTGAAAGTATTCAATACATTCGCGATGGGTATCTTTGTTTGATTTTGAGTAAACTATGCTGAAAGTACTGTTTGCTGCAACAAGGAACAAGCCATGTGTGTCTCTACACTCATACAATGAAGTAATCAGATCACTGAGTATTACATAATGTTTCCATTATTTCATTCAAAAGACATTTGTTACTTGCTATCACATGTGATACACTAGCGATGATTGCTTACAATATCTAGATACACACACTTATGTTTGTTTGTGATGTAATGTGGCACGCTTGCACAAGCTGCTATCTAGACTACTGTCATATTTGTTGTCTTTTACCTTTAATTGTGTTGTCACTCGTTGCCCTCAAGGTGTGCACAAGCATTGCTCATGAGATATTTGAGTAGACATTGACAAGCATAGGCAAGTGCTCCCTCCAGCTGTGCATATCTATGGTAGTGACTGGTCTACAGGGAGTTACAGTAGCTGTGCCCTCAGGGACATCAGTTTACAGTACAAAACTGGTAACATATCCGTGCGAAATGTAGTTGGTCGTTTGCCACCCCTATCTCTTCTCTTATTGTAGGATGTGATTACGCAGGGCAGACAACTCCAAAATTTTATTAATGACGAATCGCTAGTGCAACGGCTAGTCACTCCTACCCAAGACGGCTCAAATAAACTCTTCTCAGGTACAATAAGGGTTTGACCTGTGAGCCTGCTTCATGTTATGCTTACATCGTTAGATATGTTTTGTTTGTGTGTTTCGTATTGTCTTCTCTTTGTTGTGTATAACCCATTGATTTTCCCCCTCATATCACAATATTCTAAGTATAACCAAATGTTGACTTATGTACGGCTTTGTTATCTTTCTATTTACTTCTACATAATATTTGTAAAAACTTCTAATTCGAAAAAAATTTCAATTTTTGTGGAAGCAAATTAAAAAAAAGGAAATTACTTAGTTAAATGAAGTCAACAATTAATGGGTATGAAAAACATGAACTTTAAAAGATGAATTAGTTTGATAAATTAATGTGCAAATAGAAAGCTTTTGGGTTTAGAGAAAGGTAAAATTTAGTTTCAATTCAGGTGTAATTATTTTTGTACAGCTATAATTTTGCAGTATGAGGATGATTATTAGGACTACTGAGGTCATGGACTATAATTATCTGCATGCAATAGTCTCTATCCGTAACGTGTCCTCTGAAATGGTAATAAGTTTGTATTACGATGCGGCGTACTAGACTTTTGCTGTCTGTATTGTCAGTTATTGACTGGTCCCAAGGTGATAGATAAAATACTTATACAATCGTTCATCACTGCTGCTTCTGTCAGCGCGCTGTCAGTCTACACCCTCTACCGGAGTAGATTCGGCTGTCTTTCTTTGGCATCTTTTTGATCTGTCATCAGCCACTAACAAATATGACCTTGACACAATCAGTGAAATTTCGCTAAACTTGTAAAGCTCAGTTATATAATTTATTTCTATTAACAATGTTATTAAATATGGTTTAATAAATTTCAGTAATATTGCATGTAAATGAACTGGAAACGATTTAAATAAACAGCTTATCTTTGTCATCTCTCTTCGGGTTTTGAATAAATAACTATAATACACAGTTTGTCATTTAAATAAGTTGTTTTTACACCAAGTGTGTGATTTTGACTCGTCTCCACCATGTTTTAATTTACAACTGGACTGAAGCTGTCATGTTCTGTTTAGACTGAGAGAGTAACTGTGCTGCCGTTATGCCTCACCCCCTCTCACTGAACTGTCTGTATATTGTAGCTGAGGTTTTAATTGCCAGTGATCCCGACAATGTTGCTAGTCGCAAATATCAGCCTGTAACTATGTTCAGCATCCCCGAGGGCAGAACGGAATATTCTGGAGATTCGTCTCCAGCCCCCCTACACAACTGCGTCATACAAGTATGTCTTCAGGTCTTTGTCACTCATTTGATCTCTCATTGCTGTCCTACTACTTGCGCCCCTCGTGCACAGCTCCCGCTTGTGTAACGCAACTGTACTCTATATTTTTAACTTCATTGACATAGAAAAGCAGTATATGAGCTAATGAGGTTATATCTTCATCTACATACTACACTCCTGTGTCTCATTCTGTTATTGTGACTGTTGGCTTTGATGAATATTTAGTGATTTGTCTCACAAGAGTACTGTGATCTTGGATGGTACTATTTGTTCATTGCTTGTGGCTCTATCTTTGGTATATCTACATTAGATGCCTATGTCTATGGTATATATCTATGTTAGATCTCATTAGGGAAAATGTACTGATGCACTAATTTGTGTAGATTAATTATTTACAGGGTTTGTGGAGGATTACTAGCAATTACAACATGCAAAAACATCGATGTGCACTCCTAACTTAGTTATATAGATAGATACAAGCATTAATTATTTTTTTTTAAATGTTTATTCCAAAAAATAAAGTTACCCAAGTTTTTTTAACGCTTCGTAGAAGATTTCCAAAGGTTGAACACGCTCGAAAATTTATGTTCCTCTTTTATTTTGAATGAAAATTTAAAATAAATAAGGATAATGCGTCTTGTATTTGTTTTTGTAGCTAGTAATTACCAATATATATATTTGTTGTGTAAACAAGTGACATTATTATACCTGGGGCAGCTTAATTTCTCTTAGACAGTGTGATAGACGCTTACCGCTAAGTTAACGCAAGGAGGGCATTCCGCTAATTTTTTAGCGTTCCCAAAGCTTGGCGCGGTTTCTGTCACCTCGAATCTAGCATAATAATTATTATTAATTTAAACCACTGCCTTGCATGATGAGGTTGCATTGTTATTGTTGTTGTTTTCGCTAATTAGCCCGGCCAGAAATATTGGTTACCATAAGACAGCTCTGTTGTTATTCCAATGCATAAATCCAGTAAAGACAAGTCCTAATTTTGAAATATGTGGTTTTTACTCCCTGCCACGTTTACTCAAAAATCTTGCCAAACCACAGCGCAGATAAATTCCATTTTTTACCTTGCCAACACAGGAAAAAATTGCCCATTCATCTTTATCTTAGCCCCCCCCCTCATCGCTACCCCCCCTTCCGCCACATCGCTACCCCCCGGGCCCCCACATCGCTACCCCCCCCCCCCCCCATCGCTACCCCCCCCCCCCCCCATCGCTACCCCCCCTTCTCCCACATTGCTACCCCCTTCCCCCACATTGCTACCCCCTTCCCCCACATCGCTACTCCCCTTCCCCCTCATCGCTACTCCCCTTCCCCCTCATCGCTACCCCCCCTTCCCCCTCATCGCTACCCCCCTTCCCCCTCATCGCTACCCCCCCTTCCCCCTCATCGCTACCCCCCCTTCCCCCTCATCGCTACCCCCCCTTCCCCCTCATCGCTACCCCCCCTTCCCCCTCATCGCTACCCCCCCTTCCCCCTCATCGCTACCCCCCCTTCCCCCTCATCGCTACCCCCCCTTCCCCCACATTGCATACATTGCTCTCTGTGTTACAGGTACGGACTCCTGCTCTAACTGGTGAATATTCAGCAGCTGCGGATGGAGAGTTCAAGGGAATTTACAGCCTCGAATGGAAGATTCTTAACCTAGAAGACAAGTAGGTTGGAAAAAGCTGATTGGTTGTAGATTATTACTTTGTGACGGACATATCTGATAGCACCGTGTCACAAAGTGCTTTGTACTGGTCCCTACATCAACTAACTGTTGACTTATAATGGCTTGTGTTTATCTACTGACGGCCTACTGATTTGCCCTTCCGATTGGGATTTTCCGTGTTTCATTTCCGGTAAAACTGTACGAAACGATCGATAGCTTTTTATTTGAGCGTATTGCTAGGTTTGGATGGTGATTAAGAAATCGGTAGACAGTTTGCGATTTAACCAACCATATCACCCCTCACAGTTTTGTTGTTTCCAATAAAAGTATTTTTTGGTCACGAGTATATATACGAAGGGGATCATTTATAGATTCCCCACTTCGTTGTTGTGATGCACTTTTTGGCTAACAGTAACAACACGTACAGCGATTATAACCTATATTGCTTGATCATGTGAAGTAGAATAGAAAATAAGGAAAAATCTGGTCCTCATTTCTGATCGGTAGAGGCAAATGGCTAGATGTACACGGGCCTTTAGTGTATGGTACCACTCCTATGTCTATGATACCGCTCCTATGTCTATGGTACCGCTCCTATGTCTATGGTACCACTCCTATGTCTAAGGTACTGCTCATATGTCTATGATAGTGCTCTTATGTCTATGGTACTACTCATATGTCTGTGGTACTGCTCATATGTCTATGGTACCGCTCCTATGTCTATGGTACCGCTCCTATGTCTATGGTACCGCTCCTATGTCTATGGTACCGCTCCTATGTCTATGGTACTACTCATATATCTATGGTACTACTCATATATCTATGGTACCGCTCCTATGTCTATGGTACCGCTCCTATGTCTATGGTACCGCTCCTATGTCTATGGTACCGCTCCTATGTCTATGGTACCGCTCCTATGTCTATGGTACTACTCATATATCTATGGTACTACTCATATATCTATGGTACTACTCACATGTGTATAGTAACACTCATATGTCTATGAGGTTTATACTGTATGGCTCATCATTGTAAAGCCGCGTTTACACTAGGTGACTCCGATTCCTTTGAAGTTTGCCGATTGCGTCTTGGTGCTGGAGACTGGCGCTGTTTCCGGTGGAGTGCAGGGTTGTCGGAGGCTGAGACGCAGCAACCCAGCAGTGTTGGGTTCGAGCGTCAAGTTGCAGCGTCTTCATGGGCATGTCTTCATATGCACGTGACGTGACACAATTTAACCACTTGAGTTGCTCTATATAGCGGCTCCCATATTTTGTTTATTCTAGCCTGGATATAATGTAAACAATGATTGTTATAAGATCGTAAGGTTATTATTAAATCATTATTACCGGCATTGTTGAAATGTTTGTTCATTATTTTTTTATCAAAAGAATCAAACTATGTATGTTCAACAATAATAAATAATTCATATTCGGAGTAGTTATCATTATTATTTTGGATGCAAACACAAAAAGAACGTTAGATTTTCTTCAAATTATCATTTAATTTCAGTAAGTGGTATTATTATTTATAGATAAGTTAAAATTTCATATTATAAGTAAATAAAAAATCCACAAGACGCATAGAGAACTACTGCCTGGTAGAAAACTGGTAATAATTAAATCACAACTCATCAATCCAGCTGCGTGCGTAGGAACGCAATAAATTATTTTAGCTAAGATGGTTGGGCAACTCCGAAGTCGCAAAGCTCAAAAATTTAGGGTGTCGCAGCAGTGTAAAGGCAACATGCGACTGCTACAATCAATAGAGTCGGAGTCGCCTAGTCTAAATGCGGCTTAAGAAATAAACGTGCAAAAATCGCAAGCCACAGTGGAACGTATTTGGTAAATTGTTTTTTTTATTATTGATTGCTCTTGGTTGTAAAAAAATGTCCTGAGTTTTGCATTTACTTTTGTCCGTGATGGCTATGTATATGAATATGCTAGCAAAGTAATCAGCCTATAGCCAGAGAAGTTGTGTGCACCTACACTCACCACTCAGGCAAACGCTGACATGTCACATGATGTGCTGTAGAGCCGCTGCCGTGCTGGGATATCAACCCAATGAACTGCTCGGCACCAGCGGATATAATTACTACCACCCTGAGGATATAGACCACGTAGCTGCAGCACATCGCAAGTGTGAGTCTCAGATCTCTAGTATACTCTATTCTCTTCACTCATCTCTTTACTTCTAGCTTAACATCTCCATATGGTGTTGTGTCTCATATATAGCAGATATCTAGGTGATATCTTTGTAACCATAGCTTCTTTCAACCAGCTTGTTGTTTCATGTTAACAAAAATAACAGTGGTTGTTTATTCGCTTAGTCTGTGAGCCATCATTTGCATTTTTTGTTCTCTTTTTAGTGTTGAAATCGGGGTGCTGTACCACGGCCCCTTATCGTATGTCTACGAGAGGCCATGGGTGGGTGTGGCTACAGTCCAAAATGTTCATATGTTATGACCAATGGGCAGTGAAACCTGTTCACATAGAGTGCACACACACAGTGCCGAGGTAAAATTTTATATATTTTTTTCTCTAGACTGCGTACCTGGATGGCGCTTATTTCAAAGCAGTTATTTAGGTCTCAAATGAAATAAAAGAGATGACTTCATATTTATAATAATTATCATTAAGTTTCTATCAACACTATGGTTTTTATTATTAAACAAAACAAACCTGCTTTTATATTGTCACAATGATCAGTTCATTTGTAATATTACTGCAATTGTACATGATCATTATATTTATTATTGTAGTAATGATTGTTCTTAACTCTATTTAATGTGGTGAAGTTGCCATGTTTTTCCTAGCATTATATATAATTATATTATGAGTAGCCATCAAAGTAACCATTGCTGTATAATACTGCCGCAATTGCTTTGCTCAATGCCTGATATTAAAAAACGCGATATTATTTTAAATAAACTAGTAATAATTAATATATGGAGTTACCTTCTCTATTTCATTCTTGACCTCAATGAACTGCTTTGAAATAAATGTCACCCGCTACCTCTGCGTTTTTTGTAGCCTGTGTAACTACTTGCAGTTTTTAGGCGATACCTTGACACTGTTTCGACGGTTTCTTATTAATTCTATGCAGCTCAAATAAATGAGAGTATCCAGTAGTAGCCTGTGTACTTGTGTGTTACAGCAAGGCAGAAATAGAGATGCATAAGACTCGAAAAGGACCCATAGAGTTCACTTCGCCAGCCCCACAGGCTAAAAGGCCGAGAATGCTCCATTCATTTACAACCCCAGGTATTGGATTGTCTGCAGACATTGTATAGTGTCTCAGGCTATGCATACATTGATACGTCGATACATTTAGTCTGGGTTTTTTGAGCTGTGTTGGAAAGCTTTAACGCTAACATGTGTATAGCAAACTCTGGTGGTTGGTGCATTCTGTATGACTGTTAGCTAGCAGATATCTTTGTTACTGTTTTAGTATCTTTGAGCACTTCCACCCTCCCCCGCGTTAGAGCAATTAGCAGTAAAATTTAATAAAGAATCTGCTCTGTGTGTGCACCCAAAACTCTTTCACACTGTCTCTCCAGGAGTTATCACATGTATATTCACCATCATTTGCAATACCACACAGTGCTATCTCGTCGTTGCCTTCTCCTACCCCCCTATCTTGTAGTATCTCTCACAGAAAGTAAAAAACAATCAGACGTCTACTCTACCAATTTAGCGACTAGTACCATCAACAGGGACAGAGAGCAGAGGTTTGGACAGCAGGTACGTTTGCTCACCTCTTGGGCACATCAGTTATTTACATGTATAGCTAAATCCTATCTAACACCGGCTGTTAGATTGTTATGAAGTATATTGGTAATGAATTGTAGAGACAATTCCCAAATAATGCTACTCGTGTTTCAATACCTGTTTCCACTTCTGCAAAAAAGGCCCGCTAACCTGACAGGGATTTGAACCCTAAGTTTTATGGTGACACTGCCTAGCCCAGCGGCCAGACGCATTGATCACCAGCACCAACTAGGCTTTACTTGCGAATGATACCTGTGGGTGGGCTGGGCCAACTGAATACAAGACTATTAAGTCTGGTTAGCCATGAGAATCTTTTAGCACTCAAATAGTTATTGTGCAAAAGGAATGGTCAAAAAGAAGATCACTATTATATTATATTGTTGAGATTGCGACTTGCTGTTTTATTAGCTACCAAAAATTCCAAAGACTTTACCCACCGGGCTATTACAAACCAGCGTTCCCAGACTAATACAGCCGACACACTTAAACCCTGTGCAACACAAGCTCCACCTGCAGCTACAGACCAAGTACAACACACTCAAGTCTAACCTTGAGAGGCAACAGGCAGAGTTGTCTCAACTTGTTAAACAGCTCAACCTAGCAGCCACAGGTATTTTACCTTGCAGTATCTCTGGCAGCGGTGTTACATCTCCCTTGCGTGTGATGTCATTGTAGAGTATGCTCAAACTCTCTCCTTTGGGAACACATCGACTTTTCTCTTGAGACGATAAATCCCGTATTGGTTATTGCCAGCGCAGTGGTAGTTGGTTATTTGTACTTGGTGACATTTGTAATGAGTCTGTGAGTTTGGGTTATTATTACCCTAGCAGAAAACCATGAGACTGCTCTAAACAGGCGATTCAATAAAAGACTTTACAAGACATTTTTGATTCAGATTTGTAATAAATGATAAAAGATTAAGCTCGTCGTAACTTGTACCAGTAAGTATAAGATTAGAGAGTGCCTCCGGTTGCACCAGTTGAAAGAGAGAGAGATAACTCCTACCAACTCTCTATCGGCTACAGTCAGTATTTCCGTTTAGCATTTGGAGCGGGTGTCAACTAGTAGAAATGCTTGAGCCAACCTTTCAAATTATTGTTGTCATTAGATTTGTAAGCTCATATTTTAGAGTCTCACCAGATCAGATCGATTGTATCTTGCTGCTTTTCAGCTAGCATCAATATGTGTTATTATTATTTCTCAATGCAAAAAGCTAATTGGCAGATGCCATGTGAGAGAACCTATCCCTTGAGTGCTGGTCACTGCAGCGCTCTCACTTGTGTACATATTTTGTTGTAGAATCTTCACAATCTACATCTCATTACTTCTCAGGCGACAATGTCGGCGAGCAAGTATTTGGTGCTACAGCCATGGCAGTAGACGATTCCTCAGGTAGAGACTTGTCTTCTAACCAAAATGACTTTAACAATTCCTGGCTTTTGTAGCACCTGAGAGAGCTTCAAGGACAAATGTGTAGGCACAGGGGAAGCTACGCAGCAAGCATTGGGCCATCATTCCTCTACCTTTACATTGATCATTCCAGCCAAGAGTGTCTTAAAGCTAAATTGAAAGTTTGTTTTTTAACCTAACCATATCGCACCTAAATCATCTGATCGCTAATTAGTCATGGAAGAAATATCCTATGACAGAAGATATTAATTTTAGTAAAGTCACCCAAGACTGACACGACTGTGATGCTTTTAGTTTCCAAAGTCCTGGGCCAATCGTATCTACATGGTAGGATACAATATCTGTATCATATTGTAGCTGTGCAAAGAGAGTATTTATATATTTGTTAAAATAAATGCTTATATGGAATGTTATCTATTAGTCTCAGCTGCAGTTCCACATTTTATGTTAGAAATAGAGAGCAATAGAAAGATTATGATAATCTAATGCACTGCAGTGTCACAGATAGAGTGAGCAAGTTGTAAAAGAGAAGATATATGCTTGGCATTCATTTACTGACAACTTTCACTGTACCATCTTCCATGCCAAAGTACACCTTGCTTGCCATGTCACAGAACAGTCCACTCTCCACAATACCTGTCAACAATCGCTCAATGCAAAAATCATCAAACAGAAAGCAAATAAAAAGTTTCAGATGGTTATGTCGTATCTAGCAGTATTACCTGTTGCATTAAAGTATAATTATGCCAGCCCGCTTTATTCTCGCTCCGTTCTTCCCACCTAGCCCTACCTACCCCGACCTTGCCCTTTGCCCGCATTGCGCCAATTCTCACCGTCTACCTTGTTCTACTCTGCCCTGACCCTTCCCAACTCTACCCTCTCCATCTCTTCCTTTCGCGCTCTCTTTCACCCGGCTCAATTTGAAAGATGACACAAGAAGATAGTTCGCTGGCATAATGCACTCACCACTGAGACAGTTATCAACTTAATAAAAAAAAATGTTCAAAAAGAATGCTGCAATTTATAATACCAGAAGGAAATAATGTGTCATCAATCAACACCTATGTTGTTAAATCTTCATTAATACCCTGTTTGAGAACAAATCACAAATATAAATCCACCATTCACCAAATTGGTCTAATAGAATTTTGTTACCGCAGTTTTTATTTCTCTCAGCCCAGCAGTTCAGGCATAGATGCACATTTGACACTACAAACTGGGCCTGTCTCTGCTTACAATATCAGTGAAAAAATATTAAATCTACTAACATCTCCAAATAGCAAGGTTAAACCCCGCCATGCATTAGATGAAATCAATGAAAAGGTTTTACAGTAGTTTTTATTTCTTTCAGTGTAGCAGTTTAGCAAGTCTATTCAATTGGAATGACAGCCAGGTGTTTTTAATATTTATATGTGGATGTGAAATGAATTTTTCTTAATAATAGAGGAAAGAAAGAGCTATGTGTTTTGTATTCAATCTTTCCATTGGCCTGCAAGCAAGCAGAGGCAGAAAAAATGATTCGATTCTATCTGGAGTTATTTTCCCATACAAAATGGACTGACAACTACTACAAAGACGTTGCAAGAATAGGTAGGCAGACAACAGTATTAAATAGCACTGAATATGAACAGTAAAAAACCAGTGACAGTCCGCTATCTGATACAGGAGGTACTTTACCTGGGATCAACTTTAACTTGCAGTTCACTTCAGTCCAACTACTTGTGCACGATTCAAATACCCAGTCTAAGATAAAATTTCCATTGTCCGTAATAACAGGACCCTAAAGAACACAATCGATTGAAGAGTGACTCATCACTAACAGGGCGATGATTGGCTCTATTCATCAACAGCACTTGATACGTATTCCAACTTAATTGGAGTTATCTCATCTTGGCATTTATAGAGCGAGTCAGCCAATAAAAAAATTGCGGATGAAATTGCAATAACTTACAGCCTTCTGTTTAGCCATCCTGAGCTGAGCAGTTCCTCCTAGCAGAGCCTCTATCTTGTACTTGACAGGGCGGTATGTAAAGGGAAGTACTTCAATGGGGATACCTCTCTTCCATTTATCTCCCAGATTGACAGAGTCCTTTCTGTCATGTTCATTGCATCATATATTGTATCACTCTATTACTGAACTCTAATGTTGCATCACTCTATTACTGAGCTCTCTAATGTTGTATCACTCCATTACTGAGCTCCCTAATGTTGTATCACTCTATTACTGAGCTCTCTAATGTTGTATCACTCTATTACTGAACTCCTTAATGTTGTATCACTCTATTACTGAGCTCCCTAATGTTGTATCACTCTATTACTGAACTCTAATGTTCTATCACTCTATTACTGAGCTCCCTAATGTTGTATCACTCTATTACTGAGCTCTCTAATGTTGTATCACTCTATTACTGAACTCCTTAATGTTGTATCACTCTATTACTGAGCTCTCTAATGTTGTATCACTCTATTACTGAGCTCTCTAATGTTGTATCACTCTATTACTGAGCTCCCTAATGTTGTATCACTCTATTACTGAGCTCCCTAATGTTGTATCACTCTATTACTGAGCTCTCTAATGTTGTATCACTCTATTACTGAGCTCCCTAATGTTGTATCACTCCATTACTGAACTCTCTAATGTTGTATCACTCTATTACTGAACTCTCTAATGTTGTATCACTCTATTACTGAACTCTCTAATTATATCCTACCAGCACTACAAACTCTATCTATCACTCAACCAATGCACACTCAAATTATGTATTATGTAACTACTAGTTGAAACACTCTAGACAAGGCTCACAGCCATCACACAAAACTAACCTATATACTCACACAGCTATTAGACTCATTGGCACCTGAACAAACAAGGTCCCTCAACACACCCATCAGCAGTAACCACCAGTAACATGCCTAACATGCCTAACAAGAAATTATACAACAAAATTTTGATCTATCAACTAGTAAAAGTGAGTTATCTGTCCAATCACAACTTACCGGAAGTCAGCTATCACGTAGAACTTATCTGCGGATGCTGCCACAGCCTTCTCTTGAGTTTGGCAGCCACCCCCTCCTTTGATAAGATTCAAATTACCATCTACTTCATCTGCACCATCGATGGCAATATCCAACTGTAATATGCACATCATTAAAATACTATACATACACTTGTTTGTACAAATACAACAGTTACATGCAACACAATGCTACAAAAAATGTAGTGCTTTTTAAGGCTCTAAACCTGCACCAAAAATAGTGACTCTTTGAAATAAAACCATTTTCATTGAGCTGCGCCCTAAACATATAGGAATACATGCTGCAAAACAAACATCACACTAGAGGAATGTTTACTGATTAAATCACCTGAGGCGTTGAATTGAGATCACTAAGGGTTAGACTGTGCTCCTGTATCAGTTGAGTAGCTTGAAATGAAGTAGGTACACAGGTTAGGTTGAGATTTTCATTCTTCACTCTCTCAGCTATAAAGGGAAAGTATATTTAACACTTTGCTTCTTGAACATTACGATTGGTGATAGTGTCAAATGGGAAAAGTTGTTATCATGTGATGATCTGAAAGTTTTTTCATGTATGAGATGTGCAATACACAAAAGTAGAAAATTGTAAGTTTATAAAGAATAATTTCACAATGACGTACCAATTCGCTGCACTGCATACACGATGGTTGATCCAGAACCAATGCCAACTTTTTGTCCATTCTATCAGCGTAAAAATAAATTTAATCAATCATATTGTACAACTGTGTCAAAATGTTACACCAAACAGAAAACATAGCCATATGCAGTTTATCATTACCTCCACATGGTTATTGACAGCTGTGATAGCAGCAGCCCTTTTGCCTTCTTCTACCAAGGAAGCCATCGTACAAAGAAGGGAGCATTGAGAAAATGTCTTACGTAAGAAAAGTTTATTGTTGCTCTGGCAGAAGTTAATTAGAGCACACCATTGGTTTCTTATCATAGTCAGGACATGTTACTTCAAATACCTGCAGCAATCAACAAAATAATAACATTGGTTGACACGTGATGTATTGGCATCATTTGCATCACTAGTTTTTTATCCAGGCGGTCACTGCTATCATGTTAATAACATAATAAACGCATTTGTACTGCATTAAATTAAGTTTTGAAATGAGAGTAGGTAATGTTTGGAAATAATCATGATACGTTGAATGTGGTTGTTTGATAGTGAAATAATAATGCTACAGTTCACTTACTTTTCCTTAATGAACTGATAGTCATGAATACAATACATATACCATAAACGATACCAAATGAAGATGCGCTAAACAAAATTACTCCGAGTGCAAGTATTTTATCCCTAATCTTGATGATGACAAAGACCTTAACAGTTGATTTGAAAAATGTTTTGCATATCCAAATTTACTTACTTATTGCAACTTTTGAACTTACATGATTATTTATCATGTAAGTGTTAGAGAAAAACCATAAAGAACAATGTAATTGTAACAATAATGGTGGTGCTGTATTTTTATGACAATTCCTAGTACAACAAGTGTGAGGCATGGAACCCACATTTTATAAAGCATATCGATCAGCGAGCTCGAATGTGTTCAGAGCAGCAACATTTGTTTTGAATTTAAAAGACAGGGATGAAAGTGTGAGTGATACAAAAAAAAAGTAGAGACACATTTGCTGTCGGATAGACGCAAAACAACCAAAATAAAGCTAGTTGATGCAATGCTGATAAAAATACACAACGGATTCTCTGACTGACAATTTCTATCCACTACTAACTAACTAATAGCATGCACTCAACACTCCAAAAACATACGCTCTATTCGCTCTGTGTCTCAGTCAGTTCCTCATGTTTCCTACTAATTGAAATTTCTTTCACCACAGCTTCGTTCCAAGACCATCACGGGACATTAATTCTTTCACGATTTAAACAGCCTCATAATAATCAATTAATAATAATAATTGTTACTGAATCGAATCGATGGTCTCCACTTTCCCAAGTTTGGGCCTAGGGAATTTACGCATAGCCTTGAAAACTAAGAAAGCTAGTAAAATCTTGGGTGCAATCAAATACACACTCGGTACTGCGCCCAAAAACTGCCGACTGCTTGCATACACCAGTCTATGTAGACCCATCTTAGAATATGCCGATACAGTGTAGGACCCTACCAACAAGGCCATCATAAACTCAATCGAAGGCATTCAGCATAGACCTGTTAGATTTTGTGAGTGGTCTGAAAGGTCGCGACAGTGTCAGTGACGCCAGAAAACAGTTAGGTCTCCCGACGTTAACCAGGCGCAGGCAAAACCATAGGGTAGCGTTGCTTACCCGAATCCTCCAAGACGAGGAACGACACAGTGTACTCTCATCCAGTTATGATGAAATAATCAATAACAGATCTAAAACAACGATAGTCACACGAGGTGCTAGCCGTGGAGAGCTCACTTCCACATATGCAACCTCCAGTATGCTTCACAACAGCTTTTTACCAAGAACTACACGTGACATGAGAGTGCTACCAGAAACAGTGTAACCGTTAGACAGCTACATGCTGTAACCATGTAATAACACTGTAGCACACTATTTTCCTCCTGAGGCACTTCACTTGCACCTAGTGATTTAGAGTGTCCTATTGTCACAGAGGTAATGCATACAGAGGTAATACCCAGCACAGACCCTTAGACTGATGTTGACAAAAAATAGACCTAAAATAAAATTATTTTGATAACTATTAATTAATTGTTGTGGTTATTATTTTAAAGTCTAATAATATTTAATAAAATTTTAATTATTAATTAATTATTATTATTGATTGAGAAGAGTGTCTAGGTAGTAGTGTGTATTATCAATCGATCATTGGATTGATCATATCAAATAATTTGTCATTACTTACTAACTAACTAATATATAATATATTAATTATTATTATTAATAACAATAATAGTAATTAATTAGTCTAAGTTTCGTGCAATAACTATAATAATAATTAATATTATAATAATTAATAATTGGATGCATGATGATGCTGCTGCTTGCACTCTTTAGGTGAAATTTAAAAACCATTTTAACTACTTAGTTAGTACTAGTAGTAAAGTAAGTAAGTAAGTAACTAACTGCACGGTTTATTTGTCCAAGAAGAGGGACAAATGCATTTTGAAGTTAAAAGAAACTGTATTATTGTTGCAACAATAATATTGAATATTATTGTTGCATTCAACAATAATATTATTTAATATTAATTATTGTTATTTTTTTATCAGGAAAATTATTTCCGCAAAGGAACATTGACCTTGAGAGGTTTGTGGATCTGAGCGAGCTTTTTCAGAGCGGGAGGTAGAAAAGGTCACTCTTACACGTTTGAGATCCAAGGTTTCTTATGGAGTGAACATAAATTCGGAGTTACTTCCTCTTCAGTGTATTTCCTCTTTAGAGGGAAGATAATTCTATGCTTTGAGCGAACAAAGTATTTCACCTACGCATTTTCGCTAGAAACATTTTTAGCTCACCCATTGATAGAGTCATGCTGCATACACAATCTCATAAATGGTAAATTTCACCTGTGGATTAACTTTTTATATTATAGATTTTTTTAGGTCTTTTTGCAACTTATTTATGCTGCATTGTTGAAATTTATTTGGAAAAATAAAGTGGTGGGAAAAAGACATATTTTACGAAACAACTCTTTTCACAACCTTTTCTTCTGAATCTTCCATTACTTTTTTGCGGTACCTGGAGTGTAGTAATAATATTCGTAAGGAATTATTATTGTTTAGTAGTTTTAATTCTGATAACATTAACTAGGACTTCTGAACGGTGTATGTACTGTCATCACATGATTGTGCCGTGTACATGATTTCCAATGAGTTTTTTTGAAAAACGCAGATTTTTTTTATGATGATGATGTTCTTGAGTAGCGGGATCCTCGATCGATTGTTGTTGTTGAAAACGACGTCTTTTTTCTAACAACTTCAAGAAGTTCAACGAACAACAACATTCATAATAATAACAACAAGAACATCATCAGGAGTGAACCAATATTGAAATTATTTATCGTTTTCAATTGCCACTGATTTATTACATTAATTAAATAATTTGATGATCATCATTATTTTTATTATTATTATTTGTTATTAATTATTATAATAATTATTATTGCGGAAGTTTGTTTTACATGGTGGTGGTGTGCTGGCTGCGTATTATTTGTGACTTAGATGATTATGTTGTTGTGCTCAACGACGCAAATAAGTTCGATTAATTATAATATATTACTTGCAAGTAAATAATAGTTATTATTGACAAGAGACAACAACACTCACTCAGATCAGAGGCAATTAAAATTAATTATTATATATTATTTTGCACCACCATAAAAATTGATATGTTATTGTATACCAAACTATGGCGACATAAACTTGACATGGCTAAGGATGGATGTAGCCATCCTCATCGTAGCTAGTGCAAATTATCTTTTCAAGTTAGCCCAAAGTGTTTCAATATAGTTCCAGTGTTGTGTAGAGTAATGTGTTCTGAGGACAATTATGATATAAAATTTGCCCATGTCAACTCAATAATTATTAACTGTCAAAACAAGTTTTAGAAAACATACTTTTAGTTGAAAAGTGCATCGGTTTATATCCAAATTCCAGGCAATTGGGCATGTTCGCCCTCACATAAAGGTGGCGTTCGTTATAATATATATAACAGTTTTTAATGATACTTTGCATCGGCTAGTCAATTCTGTAATATATTGTATACAAAAGCGAAAATAGCCTCGGCCAGATTACACAGTTGGCTGACTGCAAACCAATTCGGTTTGCCCTAAAACTTTATTGTCATTTTTACAGACAATTATCATCATCAGAAATAATAATGATATAACTATTAACCACAAACAATTAATAGAGATGCTCCAATTCACAAGATTTTCGCCAATCCGATTTTGTTATTGAGCCGATTTCGATTCAAACCGATGCAATTTTTTTTTGAAAAAAAAGTGAGGATAAGTTCTTAACAATACTTGTTCACTTAAATGCAACTAAGTGCAGTTTAAACACAGATCAAGCATTTTATAGTTTTCGATGATTACGAGCTAATTACATGGCAGATTATGCCTTTCCTCATCATAATAAGGGTTGCAAGAGCAACCTAGCCACATTGCTAATGCAGCAACAACATGAGTCGTTGAAGCTAAGCTGCCTGCTGTTCATTTTTGGTGAAAAGATTTGTAAACAACAATGCAAGCAAACTGATTCCGATTTTTTTGCTGAATCAGTGAATAGTTAATAAAATATTCTGATTTCGATGCAGTAAATCTGAATCGAAGCCTTTTTACTAGAGATTAGGGCACCTAGTTTTGAGAGGATTTGGTCTAATTTAGACATTTTGACATTGAAATGTGTTTAAAAAACTTATCTGGAGTTGCCCTCTCGCCAGTAAGGCGATTCCTTTGGACGCAATCAGTGCTGACCTAGATGCACTTTTTCCCCCAAAGACGCAACAAGTTATATAGAGCTATAAAGCGAGTTTTCAAATTTTGGCTTGTTTATATAGAAGTAGGGCCTCACAAATGTTGGCATTGAACAAAGACTTTTGTGTATGTAAAAAAATGAGATTGTAACAAATTTTCATTTTTTTTTCATCTTTGGTAAAGTCGTTTTTGTGTACCCATTGGCCTTCGCGTGACAGTGTTTCGTGATCAAAATAAAAAAAAAACTGATGGATAATTTTAATCAAGCAAATATATTTTTGGTAAAACACTAATTAAGCAATAGCGCGATTTTATAATAATGTGAGTGAAAAAAACAACGTTACCGAAATTATACTTTCAATTTGGTTTTTCTTCACAACAGCAATAGTAATTAAATTTTAAATACTTGTTATCTTTCTGAGAGAGCGGTGGCAAAGCACTAAATACTAAGAAAGATTTTTCAAAAATTTATTTCAAACTGACGAAAATGATACAATTATTTGTACAAATGTGATATTTAATATTATAATGGAATTGCCACTCGCAGATAGTCCCTTCTGTTGACCGTGCAGTCATAGACCTCCGCAGACCCATTGGATTTTTGGTGCTGCGAGTTTTCTAAGTAGTTTTACAATGCTTAATGAGAGAACAACTCTACACCCAGAGCCCCTTCAATAAATACCCACTACTGTCACACTTTTATTATTATTATTATTTCATCACAATGAATTTCCATATGAAGGGTGGTCAACCAGAGTTTACCACTAAGACTCCACAAAATAGTACATGTCTATTATTGTACCTAGCAGTTTAGTTGGTGCAAAGCTCTCTAAGTTGATGCTCTATGTTTAGATATTGCCAGCAATGTCTCGCAGTGATTTGTCATGTAAAGTGTATGTTGGTGACGTTGCCATAGACGCAACAGAAAAGGAACTAGAAAGAGAGTTCAGTTATTATGGAAAGTGAGTAAAACTTCTGTTTTTTTGTCAAATTTGTGTCTTGTAAAAACAGATTTTGTTTAGTTTGTGTTCCGATTTGGTAAAGATACTACGTATTTTCAGGCTTAAAAGTGTATGGGTAGCCAGAAATCCTGCTGGCTTTGCTTTTGTGGAGTTTGAAGATTCGCGAGATGCTGATGATGCCATAGCTGGATTAGACGGCAAGTATGTTCTGCTTCATTTATACTCATATTATAGCTCTTCTACACTTTCAAATACTTTTGACAAGTTACAACCAAAAACTCTTCAAGATTTGAAATGAATGTGATGAGGAATAAATGTGAACAGGAAAGGATTCGGAGACACTTGCAAGGAATGTATGCACATCCTAAAATGAGCTTTGACAAAACTGTAACGAATGCCTACCATTAAAGAATATTAGGTTGATGTTCATTTTTGGTTGGCACTTTTGTTTCATGTGGTTTTTTTTAAATTAATGTTAAACTATTTTTATAGAAGTTTGTATTTATTTCATGTGCTTCAGAATTTGTTCTAGGAGGTCTCTACATTCATCCAACATTGTGTGCATTCATTTCTCTCATATATTTTCATTATCATCTTGCTGCCTCCCACAGAATCAGATTTTTTTCTAGGATGACAGGTGCTCCACTTTTTTTCTGTTTCACGAACCTCATGTTGTATTTGAACCTTTTAAATGGGTGCGGAATGTTATTTTGTTTAGTAAGAAGCTATTAAAAGCTATATTATTTGTCAAGTAATACATAATATTTGTTGTTTATTATAACATGATACTGTTTCTCATTTTCTCCAGGACAATCTGTGGGAGCAGAGTGAGAGTGGAGCCTTCTACTGGAAGAAGAAAGACAAAACCTTGGGAAAGAGATAGTAGAGGAGGTGGTGGTTATGGGCGAGACAGTTACGGCAGCCGCGGCCGTGGCCCTCCCCGTTATGATAGCAGGAGACCAGCTAGCAAACCATTTGACCCCAATGATGAATGTTACAAGTGTGGGGAAAGAGGCCATTATGCTTATGACTGCAATGGTGGTGGCGGCGGCGGCGGACGAAGGTGTGTCTCATTTTTGGCTGAATGTTGGCGCATTATTTTATCTTGCAGTTTTTTGTTCCAAATATTTTATTTTTTTCTTTTGCTTAAATCTTTGCTAGGCATTAACTGGCTGTTTGTATAGAGATAGATGTCTCACGCAGATAGTGGGTTGTGGGATGTTATCGGTGAATGTATACATTATATTGCCTAAGCTATTTAACTTGGTGTCTTTCAGTTGTGAGAATGATCATCATAACATCATTCTTCAACCGATCGCAGTCACCTCCTGAGTGAATAGCATCAGATCCAACGTTTCATATCGCAGTCACCTCCTGAGTGAATAGCATCAGATCCAATGTTTCATCAGATAATCAGACACCAGTTTAGTCGTGCCTATTAGTTGAGAGAGCCAGCTGAAGGCCTCATTCACCCCTAGCGATCAACATTGTTCTTGTCAACGACGCTTCATCTTCTAGCATTCAATCTGCCACGCCTTTGTAGATAACACCATTCAACTATATTATACATTTGCACCCAATCAACTTTACTGACATAGATTTCCTTCTCAGCTCAACATCAGATTTTCTGCAATTTAGGTAAAAATTTCATTGTAGCTAGCCAACGGGCTCATGAACCTTGCTAGATGTGTGAATTGTGGCTGGTATCGCACGGCTAAGTGTGGTGCGTTAGCCTCATTCCTTATTCAGTTTTCTTTTTAATCAAGTCCTAAAAATATTGGGTCAAAATTTATTCAAAACCAATCATTAAAACCTTGAAACACACAGCTTTGCTGAGCTCTGCCACCCCTGTGCATGTGTTTGGGCAGGCGTAACCTCTCACTATTTGTTGGTAGGGACCGATCAAGGAGCAGGAGTAGGGACCGATATAGACGAAGTAGGAGCAGGTCCTATGGACGTCGCAGCAGGAGCCGCAGCGGAGGTCGCTATTAGTTACTTTTTAATGAAACTTTACATTCAGGTAATAAATCGTTCAAGAGCACACAAGTTAGACTACACTATGTCTCCATAGTTCAGGTTCATTCACGTTGAACAGCTACTGGGTCCATTCACATCATGGGAATGATTACTCCACACGCGTTGATTAGATGGTTAGCATTCATTCCTGTAAGTTCAGTTTGATTCCTCAACCCGTACTGGTTCACGTTGCACATTCATTGGAATCATGGGTTTCATTTGAGTTGATTAACGCACACTCATTCGAGCAGCTCTTTTGTGGGGGAGGCGTAAAACTAGGATTTATTTGGTAGGTTACTTAGAAAATAAACAAAAACTGGTGAGAGCTCGTAATTTCTGACAGATTTTTTTTTAACATTTTTTCAGATTTATATTATGACGTATTGCAGATGTAATGACAGCAAAAATTTTAACTTTTTTTACGATTTGTTAAAGAAGCATTTTACTATTTATTATTATCATTTATTATACTTATTATGTAATAATTCTTCATAATTATTATTAATTATTGTTGTTGTTATTATTCATCTTATGTATTATTATTCGTTCATTCTGTAAGCTTTCAACAATCCTCACTCATTGTTACTAACGGTAAAATTGCGCTTGCTGCTCACGATGTTGACAGGAAGGCACAGCTCTGGCATATGATTTCAATTTGACTTACGGTAGCAATGGTTAGCAGTGTGTACCAACGTGAACCGACGTTGAACTCAAATGAACCTGAACCATGTAAATATAGTGATAAGTTGTACCAACAACAGCCTAGTTGTCATTTGTTCCTATTAGCTGTCATCTCAAATTTGGTCTGGTGTGTGATGCATTGCTCAGGTATTACCTTGAATGACATGTTACTGAGTTGTCATGGGTAAACCTGCTCTAACCATAATTCCATTCTTTGAATTTGTTCTGTAGATATCCATGGTACAGATTTTATCGATTAATTTTTGTTCTGTAGATATCCATCATAGAAATTCCATGGGTTAAATTGGTTCTGTAGATATCCATGGTAGAGATAACTCCAAAGCCAACTACGTGTAAGCTGCGCCCGCATTTGAACGTTAAATATCAAAAGGTAGTAGTGTTGTACGTACTTTATGTATATAGTTTGTGTATTTTGTATTCATATCATCAAATCGGCAGTATACATCACTCAATGAATTTCTTGTCATCACCGCTCTTATGCAGCAGCAATATAAACTGATGTCTGTCACAACACTGGACTTGTTTGCGTCTCCTACTCAGCTAGGTTACCTGCAGCCTAATATAACACTGGCATGATACTCCCTGTTGGGTCTTGGAGATTTATTGTGAGCTTTTTCTACAGTTGTTGTACGTCAGCGCTCTTATTGGGGAAGGTTGTATTCGCAGTCAGAATATACAGGAATGGGTACGTTGCACAGACTCGTGAGCCCAATTGGCATTTTTATCCAATACTTATTATAATTTGCTGACAGCCCTGTATACAACATAAAGTTACTGCATTAAAACACAGCTAGAACTCAATACTTATCTAAGGAATGATGTCATGCAATATGTATTGATTGGTTTGTAATGTCCAGTTATAGTGATGGACACTGACTGTACATATTTACTGTAAAATATAAAAACATCACATAAAAAATAATGAAAAAAACGTAATATCACGGCTGTACATGTTCTATAATATGGAAAATATATGAAACTTGAATAAAACAACAGCTGGAAATTTTTATTATCAGATTTTGCCACTAAAAATTAGATGATAGTGCTAAAATATTGCCTAGATAAGATAGATGGCAGGCAATATCAGGTAGTTATTTTTGCTCTTTTCAATTTATGTATAAGTCCATTGCCAGACTTTTGTTTAACAGGCACCTTGTTGTTATTGTCCATTATGTGAACAGGCATCTTTTCACTTCGTCTCAGTGAATTTGATTTGTTAGGCTTGGTCGTCTTTGATGGGGTAGACAGCTTTGCCAGTGCTGTGAAGGCTTCTGTAACTGCAAACCCTACAACATACGACTCATAAACTTCGACAGCTAATTGTTGGAGTTGTTCACTCGTGGAATGGGCATTTTATCTGAGTGTATTAACTACATGTATATATATATTAGATGATTAGCTCTACATTTTGTCAATAGGCCTGCAAATTTTATAATTTAACCATAACTCAACACCATGGGCGGAGTTTGATTTCTCCAAAACAACGCACTCGATTTGAATGACTTGAATACAGGAAACAAGACTTCTATACATTGTTTTGCGATGGGCTAGAAATATTCATAATGGTACTAGAACTAGCTCAATCCCTGAAGTAGAGAGTTTTGGTTAGAGGTTGGGTAGTTGATCTAAACAATGACAACCAGAACCTTGACATAATCCACTCACCACTGTCCTTGTCGTATCGAACAATGTCGCGCTCTTTTTTGAAACACTTGAGCCATTTATCTTTCTCTGCAGATGATTTGGCAGAAAGAAAGAGTTCACAATTTCCGGTTTGGTCCTGCAACTCGAATGCATTCTTCGCGTATGTGCTCGAGTTGCTCACTACAAACAGCATATAGAAACCAAGTTATAGCAAAAGTATTGAAAATACTAATCGCAAAATTAGTTAGGAGTTGTATTGTCTCAACATTAATTTGATAAAGGATGCACAACTGCGATAACCATTTTTTGTCAAAGCAGATCTGTCATGATATTAGTAATCAACCTTTTCCATCCTCTACAGCAACCACGGAATGATCATGAAGTACCACTCTAGACTTGTATATCAGACTTTTCTTCAGTAGCTCTTTCTTGCACTGTATAAGTTGGTTGTCAAAGAGAAAAAAGTGGCGTTCGACCAATCTACCACTGGACGATAACTTGGACAACTCTCCAAAGTGTATGAGCTCAGAGCTATGGGCTAGTAGGTCATCTCCCTACAACATAACACATAGCTGTTGGGTACACAAGCAATATCCGTTCAGCAGATTCTGATGCCTTGGCTGCACTATTTACCAAGATCAGCTTGAGCATTCATTGCTACATTCTACACAAATACGTTCCACAGAGCAGACAGCAAGTTTGGGGACCTTTTACACCCACCCTCATTATATAGTGTGACAGCATGAGAAATTAGTCCATTTAGTTACCTGCCAGTCGTCAACGGTGGATTGCCATTCCGCTATATTTTGTATGCTCTCCAGCTTCCTCTTTCGCTCATTGATCAACATGGCCATCTCTTTCATGGCTGCCAGTGCTTCCTGCAACACAACAGTTTCATGTTCTGTGGGTGCAGCCTTGCATACAGCATAATGCCACAACCCTGTCAAGAGTCCTTTGGGTATGTGGCAATCATTGATAACAGATGTGGCAAGAAGGATAATGAGACAAGAACGTACTAGACTGGAATCCCCATTGCCAACATTATATATAAATAAAATGAGTCAATAAATTGCATTTTTATGATGGCGACCACACAGGTAGAGTAAACCGAAGTGAGCACACAAGAGTGACTGCATGTAGAATATGTTCACCATCCAACATGGACATACCAGCATCAGCATGTAGAAGGCTCGATACCAAACCAGAGATAAGAGAAGCAGTTAAATACTGATACAATTGAAATATTTAGTATCAGCAGAGTGCAATCTAGCCAGCCTATCACTATACCATCTACATCCCGTTACACTTTATCTCTCCCCTTGACCTCAGCTTACGTTAGAGATCAAGTGGGCATTTGATAGCATCTAGTTATGCAGAGGAATTAACCCACGATGTCTCCTCAAGCAAGATAATAACGATGCACTTGTGTCAGCTAGAGGTCAATGTGTTACATGTGCACCTGTTGATGTCTCAATAGTTGTTTGCATTTACCTGCAGTCGTGTATTTACATGCAGTTGTGTATCTACCTGTAAGTGTGTATTTACTTGTGAATGTGTATTTACCAACAAGTGTGTATTTATCTGCATGTATTTACCTGTAAGTGAGCATTTACTGGTAAGTGTGTACCTACCTGTGTGTATTTACCTGTAAGTGTGTATTTACATGTGTGTATTTACCTGTAAGTGTGTATTTATTTACCTGTAAATGTGTATTTACCTGTAAGTGTGTATTTACTTGTGAATGTGTATTTACCAGTAAATGTGTATTTGCCTGTAAGTGTGTATTTGCCTGTAAGTGTGTATTTACCTGTAAGTGTGTATAATCAGCATGCTCTGGACTGGTATATTTGAGCAGTTCTGCCAGCTGTAGAGGGTATTTACAAATCTTCTGTATAGGTGTTAGCAGGAATCCATCTAAAGGTAGCTCTATCATGTTCTGGAGCAACCTGCATGCCTAAAACAAATATACAGTAAAGTAAAAATAAAATAATATATAAAAATTGAATAATAAACTAAACAGGACACCGTCTCTTTACTCAGTAACTATCCCTGCCTGCACTCATCTGGCTATCTCAGTGACCGATTGTGAGTAGGAGGGACATGAATACGCCCTGAAAATTTATGCTTTGTCTGCGAAAAATATCAGGCTCTTTGGAAACTAAATTAGTTCGATTATTTGTTTTCACTTGAATAATCTGCAAACTATTAAATATAATTCGACATGCAACGATAGTGAAAAGATCGTCAACAACTTGAGCGTGATTTTTTAATGGTTTCACTACGCACAGAGTACCAGATTATGAAGTTTTAACAGATTCTTATTGATGACAAAGAAAAATGGAAGTTTGAGCTGCTACATTCACTGCCTAAAGTGAATGCAACTACGGAATAAAAAAGTAAATAACTTTTATTTACTATTCGCATTGAAATAACCCCATCGTTTTTTTAACAGAGTTGAAATTTTAATCACTTTTGAACACGTTTTCAGACAGATAGCACTCTCAATGACAATGACAAAATATGCAATGACTGTCCTCAGGCTATGACCAATCAACTACCCCATTACTAACCTCAAAGAAATGAATATATTTGGAATCCTTATTTAGTTTTTGCAGCTCTTCCAGTGCTCTTGGATGATTGTTACAGTACGGTGAATAGATGGCAAACTTTTCTTTCTACAAATGCACCGAGTGTACAGTCACTGTGGTTATCAGTATTATGAGTTGTCTTCACGAGCACTTTCAGTGTAAAACAATAATAATTGCTCACAAGTACATCAAGGATGCTGATACCACCTACTGTTGCCAAGCAGCATTAGATAACAAGAAATGCACACTTCGCGCAACCACAGGTCAATCAAATTCATCTAGAGAGCATTGCAAATAAACTGTAGACAATATGGAGGCAGCAGTCAGCTGATACAGATGTATGCAGTGCCATAGCAATGGGTAAACAAAAGCCAACGTACATGCTTGAGAAAGCAGGCCCCAACTAGGGCAAGATGTACGGACTGGCACGGATCTAGCGAGGTCTCCAGGTTCTCCAGGAAGTCCTTGGCCACCTCATATATCTCCGATATGTTACCAAAGATGAGAGAGACTTGTCGCTCAGTAAACATATCAGTTCGTTCTACAGCCTTGCGTTTAAACCCCTGCAAGAGATACAACAAGAGTGAATAGTGAGCAATATGCAGAGACACTCCCGGCAGTGTATATCTACATACTAGAGCCTGGTGCACACTTGTTATAGCAGGCGCAGTCCAACTATCTTGACATTGCTAGATATCACACCAGGGTTGTGCTCAAATAAAATTTTTGACAATTTTCACAAATATGTTGTTTATTTAAAAAGAGATAATGTTCATCGCCAACAACAACATTTTTTAACATATTGTTCGTTGATTTATCAGTGTAGAATTTTTTACTCATAAAGTCAAAAGCTTTGTTTGTAGCAATCTTTAGTAGAAAACAACGACCCAAAAAGCTCTACTCAACTAATTGCCTAGATCTGCCATTTAATTTGCATTCTCTCAACTCATACAACATGCCAAAATGCAGGAGTAGTTTCATAGTTCATGCAAAGAGGGTTGACTATTTACAATTTATCATAGACTACTCTCTTTGGTTCATGACAACAGAGAGCACACGACTCCTGCGATCGCAGGACTATTAACCTCAGATGCAGATTTTACAAAGACAGCAAGTTGTTTATTCATAATCTTGCGTAAACACATACCAAAGACTACATCATACGCATATAAACAGGAAATGACATCACACACAAACAAGATTGTACCTCTACTATATCTTCTAGATGCTTGACATATTCTCGTTCAGCCGTGAGTATTTCATTGATAACATTACACCGCGCCTGATCTCTGCTCAACAAGCTGCTGCCATACTGTTGTACTACAGAGGCTGTGTTGGCTGTGCCTTGTTTGATGTCTTCTAATAGCTCGTCAGTTGTCACCTCCTGATTGGCTCTTAACTAAAATTTATAGACTGAGTGTAAGCAATGGAATTGGTAGACTGAGTGTAAGCAATGGAATTGGTAGACTGAGTGTAAGCAATGGACACAATAATGAAATTATCAGGGTTTAGGAAGAAAATTCAGATCTGAGCAGTTGGTTGGATTTCCCACTCTGAGATGAACAACATGAGGTTTTGTATTATGGAAAATTTATGTTTCTAGTGTTCGCCACTAAGAAAAAAACAAATTTAAAACAAGCCTAAATGCATAAAGTATCCTCGAATAACAACGCAGATAGAAACTGGATCGTAAACCACCATTGTAAAATAATGATTTCTAGGATAACCCAATTGAAATGAAAATTTATCTTTTAACTGGAGCACCTGACGCAGAGCATAGCTGAGGTTAGATAGCCAGTAATTATCAGCCACCGTATGAGCTGTTCCACCCAGCGGTAGGTGGACATGATGCAATTCTAGTATTCAGTGGTTTTGTACATAGTGCATTTTAATAACATATTACTCCACCCTGCTATCAGCAAATTACTTTCAAATAGTAAATATTTAGTCAAAAGTTACGGCAATGTAAAGAGCTATAAATCAAGTAGCGTTTCCTCTTCCAGCAGACGACTCATAGAGATCAATGAGCTGCTTGATGTCTATCAAATAATTGAATTCGTTACATTTACACTCTTGAGGATACACATGGAGTGAGAACTAAGGAAATATTGAAACCTTGAAAAATATGTATGTGAAGTTAAGAGCACGTTAACTGAAAGGCTTGGTGTCTTTGAATCAATCGCTGGCAAACATGGATAATTGGTTTTGATCAATGGAAACAGCAAAACTTTTTATGAAATAAGTCAAATTTAAATGGGTGAGTAATGAATGCTGGTAGGTTGCAAGAAATAGCACACAATACGGCAGTAGGGGATGGGTGAAAGGCAGCGTAATGAATAGTGTTTTGATACAAATTTGTAGAGATAAAGGCATTGGGCTTGTATGTATAGTATGCATGGCTACTTCAGCTAACAAATATATTCAATCAATTAGCATGGCCATAAGAAAGACTATTATTTAAGTTTGTTGAAATATTAAATAAAAATTTAAGTGCAGCAAATGTAACAGCTGTGTTGTTTATGGCTATAATAGAGCGCTACAGTAGAGCGCTACAATAGAGTGATACGGTAGAGCGCTAAGAGAGAGCACAATGATAGAGTGCTTTAGACGGAGCCAGGATTTTTTACTCGGGCCCGCCGTTTACCTGCGCTTTCCTTCGACTAGTCGAGGAGCCTCGCCCCTACATAGCTGAGTATTCACTGCCCTGTGGTAGAGTGATACTGTGGAGTGTATAATGAGGGCAGTGGAGATGTCTATTAGACATGGTGGCAATGATGACTAGCCAAGCATTCTATATGTAGAATATAATTATATATGATACAGAATTAAGTTAAAAGAATTCTGTACAAGGGTACACAAGCTAATGTGAGATAGATGCTCACAAACAATAAACTAATTATCAAGCAATTCTAAGTACATATTTGCAGTGACTAGAAAATCAATCATCCAAGTACTACTGAAACTTGGCTTAAATAATGAGACATACAATCCGACTAGTTGTGGATACTGATGTCCATAGCATATCGATGTCTATGTTATGTTGATTCCAATGCCTATGTCATACTGATATTAATGTCTACGTCATACTGATACCAATGTCTATGTCATACTGATACCAATGTCTATGTCATACTGATACCAATGTCTATGTCATACTGATACCAATGTCTATGTCATACTGATACCAATGTCTATGTGATGTTACTGTCGGATATGAATTCATTAGAGACATCATGCTACTTTTGTAGCTATTGTCTGAAGCACGTATTCTTACGGAAACTTATAAATATGGAATCATGTGACTAGAAAGGCTCTTTGTGCCAGGAGATATGAGAACATGTAACATGTACATCTTGTCTGCAGTGAAACAATAGCAACTGCAGGTAGTGCAGTCCAATGCAATACCTCTAGGTCAAATTACTGGATGAGAAAGTTGGGTAGTATTTGTACAGAGTCCATTTAGATACGGCCATCAACATTCAGGAAATGTTTTAGTGAAACAACGAGCTGACAATGCTGAAATAACTATCATGTATCGGTGCATAAATATAGAAAACTATTTCAACATCAGTTTAGAAGAAACGCGTGCCAGGAATTATTTTGTTTATTAACCGTATATTAAATATCTAAAAATTAAATCTGTATATTTGCAACCAAAAAGATATCCACATAATGTTAATGTCAGTACAACTTAGTTATGCGTCCGATGTAATGCCTGGCTTTCTTTCACAATAAAACCAAACAACTGCCAGACAGTCTAAGAGTAGTTTAAACCACTTCGTCAAAAACAAACATTCTATTGGATTATTTTAGCTATTGACGAGGAGGTAGATCAAAGCAAAACTACACTCGGGCTAATTGATCGAATTATTGAATTGTACTTATGAGTCACTGCCTTGTACATCAGAGATGGACAAAGCATTGCCAGTTTACAGTTGGTTGTAGTTAGAGAACTAATGAATATAATTCTGACATTTGCAGCAATACAGAAGAAAGGTTGGTAAAAGACCATTGAGTGTATGATATAGAATGCAGTTAGAGTGTAACTATATCCAATAGTCAATGAGTTGGCACTGGGAGAGAAGGAAGTGTGCGCTTATTAATGCCATTGATTATATATCTACTTACAGCAGCGATGCCGATTATACTATCTAATATAATACATACAGCAGACCCACCCACAACTTCTACCTACAGTAGTCTAGGTACGACACTTTGTGTACTGTCTATGTCACAGGGCTAGCAGAGATAAACAGCTCCTTTACATACAAGCTGCTCATATATAATATTGTAGCGGCTGACATAAGCAATGGCCCAGCGTACAAAAGTACATTAAAGTTGCTGATCTCACGCGGGGAGTGAAATAAACTCTGTAATTTCACACACTCCATTCACAATAATACCGATAACATCTAATTGATCAAACTGTATGATGCGCTACTGCTGCCAGAGCTGTGGAGATAAATACAACGATTAGTTCATCCGTTGGCTGTGTGTGAGCATTCCTGGCATTGCTCTCTCATGTGAAAGGAAAGTAATAGTTGAGATATTAATAATATACTTTATGGAATATTATATATCTTAGAATTTATCTTCACCCTTTTTACATGACACAAAAGAGAGCAAAGCAAAATACGTAATGTTTAAAACTTGTACGAATGTCAGTGGAAAGCGCTGAATACAAAACTGGTACATATTGATGAGAGAAATCAGCTTTCGCTAGAGAGTCAAATCACGTTTGTGAGATTGATATAGCCAGTATGTACGAGTAACATAGCCTATATGTTATATGTAATGTATCCCAGGAGTGTGTAATATCTATTTAAAGTGCATGAGTTAAGACAGGGATAGTCAAAAAGGTATTATGAATAGTTTCTTGCAGTTTTTTGCTGCAATCTTCATATAAATTGCGTTTTACATTTTATAAAATTTGATCCAATGGTAGTAGTGGACTTTCGACACAAAACTGTTAGTTATAGATGTTCTATCTTTGTCTTAACTGATGCGTCTTAATTATACTACTAGTGATTGTACATTCACTGAGCTCTTTAGACAGCAGCTGTCACTAGCCGCTTATAACATATACTGTACATGACACCAATCATACACAATATATACTATACTAAATCTATGTACTATATATATATATACTATACATTGTATATAATACAATACACATAATTCCTATATATAAAAAATAACATAACATGTATGATATACGTACAGAAGCTAACCAGTTGTACACATAATATCCAGCTATAGCTGCTCCAGCCACTGCTACGATCCACATTGTTTGTCTGTAGTGTGTGTGGTGTGTGTAGTATATGTAGTGTATGTGTATAATGCAGTGTATGTATACGCTGTGCTATACACACATTGTACACTGTCTATAGATGCAATTACTAGAGCAATGCACTGCACATACAAGCTGCTCAGCTGATAATGATTGTATTATCAATACTCGAGTACCTCCAATGCAGGCTTCACTGGTCGTAAAGTAATAAATATAGGGGAGATAAATCCTTATTATTTGGTTCTCACATCTTGTGGCCTTATTGTACTTTTTGCCCACTAGCTGGTGCTAAGGCTATTTGGCCAATATTCCTAGTGGTTAATGTTTTGGTAATAATAAACAATTGCTAATGGCAAAGTAAATGTTTGTAGTGCGTTTCCAGCCAATACTTGCCCTGCTGTAACGTAACGAGTCTAGCCTGGGCCAGAACCCCACAAGTTCATACCAAGCTGGTGTCACCTGTGCAGGCAGACAGCAGGTGCTTATGTGTGGATGTCAAGTCAACTTACCCTCACAAAGGTAGCAGGGAACCATCCTGTCTCTGATTGGTCAGCAGACTCGTCTTGAGGAAATATGGAGGAGGTAGAACGACGTCCCCACCACCAGTCCTTATCACTCTTGTCTAATACCTATGGGACAGCGGAATATGTTGACAAAAACCCAACCAACAAAATACAATGGGTTTGATATGTCGTATCAACATCGTACACTGCCACCAATTCAACCTACCATGATGATGTCTCCCACACGGAAAGACAACTCCTCGGGTTCATTGGTCACATGATGCCAGAGAGGATCAGCAATGGTGAGGGAAGGCCTGGCTAGATGTCTATGTTTGTGTGGCTCTAGAGAAGCTATATCACCAACAGCAGGGCAGATCTCTAGAACACAATCACTCGATGGGAAATCTCTTCACTCATTCGAACTAATACTAATAGCCATTATAGTAGTAGTAGTAGTAATATTAGAGAAGATAACTCATACAGATACGTAACTATGTGAGTTGTCTTTCCAACCAAATTTCAGCTATTATTCAATACAATAAAGATAAGGTGATGTTAGTTTTAATGATCAATTCAAGCAATTTTAGTAGAACTGTTCATAAAACTTGCTAAAAGATCAACTTCCACAATAAAACATATTCACAACAAACAAAAGACCGGCAGCACAAATACTATCTTTCTTATACAACAAACATTGTGGTTATAAAAGCGCCAACTAAGACATTGTCAGAGCCTACAATTGAGAGTTGTCTACACAACAAAAGAACAGATAACTCCAAAGAGAGCAATGCCACACTAAAGCTGCTAGTAATGAAACGACTAGTAAGGCACTACTACAGCCATCTAAAGTATATTATGTAGTAGTAAGTATCTAAGCACATATCTGCAGCGACTGATTATGATGAGTGCAACCAACGAAAGCCGTATATTCAGTGAGAAATTATATACACATCTTACCAGAAGTATACATGGTCTTGGCCATCAAAGTCACTGAATGCAATGTTAGAATATGTGTACACACGAACTGAGAGTGAAATGACAAGCAAAAATACAAGACACATACTGGAAGTAAAACACTCATTGGTTAAATTTTGTAATCTAAAAATGCGTTATTTTTAACTCCTTCACTAAATACAAGGTACAGAACAGAATTAGGCTTTTAAGCTGTATAAGCAATATGCAGAACTTTACATTGCAAAATAAACAACTGCTGGGATTGTACATAAAGAGAATTGACATCAATTCATTCTTGCACTAGAAAATCATAGCAATACAAGAAAGTAAAGCCCGTGTTAGAAATATTAAAAAAAAACAATACCAATGTTGTATGTGGAATTGATCAAAATCCATTTGCAGCGTGTAAGCATTCCCTTGCTACTTCAACACAAGATGAGACTGGAGGATTCAAAGCAAAGAAGTACCTACTTGCTAGTTCTTTACTAAAGTTCTGTCTGATATCGTCATGTACAAGACGAGCTGGCTCACTTTTACTCCTTCGTCTGGTCGGTTGTACAGCTGACTGCGGACTTTGTAGTGAGGTGACTGAGTACTTAGAGGGGAGACGATTCCTTAGTTTGATGGGATGTGGCTGAGACATCTGCAGGGATAGAGAGATACACTGTGATACATTTACTGCGTGTAATTATAGAGTTTTACTGCCCAGAAGGCTTATACAAAGTTTGTTGACTCCCTGCAATTATCCCTCTCACCCGTCTAGAATCTCTTGTATAGCTGTGTTTCCTGTTACTAAAAGATCGGAGGGCTGTCACAGCGTCTCCAAACTCTTCACTCTAAAATAAAGACACACCAGCTATCAGGCCCCAATCACTGGTAACTCGGTGAAGAAGGGATGAGAAGGAAACGCATGATGTGATTGATGGATCGATGGGGCAATACCTCAATCAATCCAATTACTGATACGCTCCGATTGCATGACAATATATTGTGTTCTGCCTCAAAGAAAATATATAAAGTGCAATGCCATCCAATAATGGCCAGATCAGTGACAGTACACCGCCACCCTCCGCTTTGTTCCCAAATCAACTCTTACTTTGAGTGAAACTAACAGTTGGTGACCACTTGGGAATGAATCTTTTGAAACATTACTGAATTGCACAACTTTCACAATTCAAAAGTTTCTTTGTCAATAATTTGCAATAATTATTTTGCAAAAAAAATTATTTAATCTGTACTTATTAGCTGTGACACAAAACTTTTAGCGATGGACAAAGAATTCCAGAAAATCGATTCTGCTAATCCAGCGACAAGGAGGTGTGTCAATTGAAATTATCTCTAACCAAGATTTATAAGTATTTACACCACTTCTCTCAGTTCCTGTTAGTAGAACTCAAGCTAATTCTCTGTTAAACATGTTTACTGGATATTACTAAAGGCTACTAGAGATAAATAGGAGATTAGCGTGGAAAGGTAAATACTAACTGCTAAGGTGTTGTAGCTGTCGTCTGTGGGGAAAATATCCAATTCACCAATAGTATTACAGCTACTAGTAGGGGTGGGTGAGCATTGCGAGGAGGTGTCGGCTTTCCCTATAGACTGATTAGATACGCTACTAGTTACTGAGGCTATCACATTAGGTGCATCTGTGATATCGTACGACCAGCTGAGAGGTCTACCAGTGTTCCTACAATATGCAGCGACGTAGGAAGTACAAACATGATATATTGTTGTCTAAGTAGCAGTGGCACAAATGGTAAACGTGACAGTTTTGAAGTTGACTAAATGAATCAACTATAGATAATGTCATATTGTTGGCAACATCACGACTGTGTAACATGAATGATTTATTCAAGTGCAGAATTACGTACTAGATTTTCATTCAGCCCCAACGCCAAAAGTCAAATGATTTAGTTTTTTTTCCTGTAAAAAAACTGTTCATCAGGAATATAATTGATAATTAGAATTAATTAATAAATATATTGCAAACCGTTTGAGACACGGAACTAACCTGCCAGGTAGAGACAACCCCCGACTGCAGTCACTAAGCTGTGACAGAGTAGTAGAACCATTGGAAGGTCTCTTCAACGAACTGTATGACAGCTCAGTGCTGTCGATACTACTTGGCCAATGAAGCAACGACAGCTCTATTTCTTTCTTTAAATCAGACGAGATCTTCCTATCCCTGGTTGAGTCTACAGATTCAGTATCTCGGGCCTTGTCTGACGGAGTCACCAACAGTCTAAACGGTGTAGGAGGGGGGATAATTCCAACATCGTGTAGCGGTTCATCACAGCAGGGGGTTATAGTTCTGTCTGGAGAAATATCTCTGACAGACCATGTGAGAGAGTTCGGGGAGTGGAATACTTCGTTGGATTGTGATTGGTTTGTAGCAGTAGAGTCAGCAGTGTCACTGGAGCTAGCTGACTTTGTGTTGGCCATATCTACAGCTGCATCTACTATTAAAAGTGAATATTCCCATTCACTGTTTACAACTGTATAATAAAAGACTAAAACGTGCCTGAGAAATGATGCTATTGGTGAAACAATGTAATGAAAGCTATTAAATTATTGGAAAACATCTAAGACAAAGATATGTAAGATGTTCACATGGTATTTTGATGGCTTGTATTATAGTCCAAGCACTAATGTAACACATGAGAAGGGGAGGCTATAGACGATAATTCAATTACTAATGATATAACTTGGGCTAATCAATTGTACACTAATAATACACACAATCTAACAATAGCACGCGTATATACGTCTATCAAACATTCCTCTACGGAAATATAATATTGATACGAATAGCAGAATTAAATTTAATGTAAATTCTTAGATCGGGAAAGTAATATGATATCTGTTTCCATTTCTAATCCGTAAATCAGTAAATCCAACAGCAATATGTAATCTGAGATATTATTGGTTATTGATTATTACATTTCCTCTTTGTCGCAGTTGATCAGCCAGTTATCTGCTACTAGATTAACTGGTAGCTGTATCAAACACAACACAGGGTATAATTATAGTATACTGACTGTACCAGATGTACTACAGTGTGATTTATGGCTGGCTAACTCAACCATTACTGCTACATCTACCATTTTATTGCCCTCTGCTCACTGTTTAGCTAAAGGATAGAGGAAGTTACAGTATTCAGTACTTCACAACAACTAGTCCTGTATATCTAAGAGACCGTGAGATACAGGAGTGAACTATTCACTGGAACTAACATTACTAACTGAGTATACAGCCTCTCCTAGTATCAGTCCGTATGACTTCAACTAAACTTTTCATAGTAGGATTTCAGATAATCACTAACACATAAACAAACAGTGATATACAGGTGATGGACTGTTGTACTGCAGTGGACTATGCCTATACATATCTAGTTACTGAGAAATTTATCTAATGATATTATATATTTGTGCCCTACCGACCCAACCAAAGTCACAGTGTGAAGTGAACAAAGAGATATACAATACCTACAAGTAACAAACAACATACCAGATACGGTGGAAGTGTGTAGTATGTAAGGTATGCGCTCTCTACACACCTGTATAACTCAATATAACAATAAATCCACTGCATTTAAATACTTTGCCTTTAACAACTTCTTTCAAAAATTTGCTTACCGAGATTACAAAAGGTCAAACTACAGCTGCTATTGAAAGAGTGCCTAGAATTGTGGTCTTATACAATATATATGGCACTGAGCTATACGTGAAGCTACAGATAGAGGTGTATATAACGTACAGGCAGTGCCTTACTTACTTGTGGCACTGTGTCTAAGCTTTTTGTTTGTGTCTACTTCAATATCTTCTGAACCTTTCACTGGTTCAGAGAGTCGATTTCCACTTCTTCCTCGGAATGAGTTGAAAAGCCTAGTCTTGCCAGCTAGAGTAAGAGAGAAGTAAAGTCATGATGCAAGTAGATCTATTTGATAACCATTTATCTCTCCATGTTATCGCAGCGAGGCAGGTTGCTCACATATGATTACTTTAATCCCTCCCCCTCTAAAGATTAATGCACGCAATCAATATTTTATTACTGAGCACTTTTTTACGGAGCAGCCACCACGCTATAAAGTAAACACAACTGTGTAGACACAGAACAACTAACACAACTGTATTTATAATACAAGACCACAGTTGGAGCTACACAAACAAAGCAATCACGTATCAATTATCAAAGGTTATTGATGGCTAATGTTTGATGTTTTACTACAAAAACGTGGGATGCAAGTGGTGAGAATATGTACAAGGTATTTATGCATACAAAGGGGCAATGTCCTCCATATGTTAACTCAATGTTTATATGGTTGAAGATTGCGTGTGACTGCTAAAAGTCAATGTACGAAACAAAATAAACAAATTGACTAAAACGTAGACAACAGTTTAAACTGTGAGACTTATACATTTATGAACATATCCTTATGAAAAAAAATATTAAAACACGAATTATACAATGCAATAAAAATTTCAGGTAACCAGTTCAATATCACTACTATTACTTACTAACTACAAGGATTGCTTTTAAAGGAGTTGTCTTGCCTACTTCTATGAACTGGAGTGTTTAAGAATGTGTTACGAGTTGGGAGTTAGATAACAAGCAGCAAGTTCGGTAGAACTGAATATATTCATTGCAATGAATCGCGTGCAAGTTGCTTTTTTACTATTTGCTTATTTGTAAATATGTCTGATGCGTCTCCAGACAAATAAGAATCATGTTGATATAAACAATAATAATAAAATAGTTTGCCAGTATTATTATAATTTTCGTCAGTATTATTGTAAGTAACAAACGCAAGCCACACTAAATAAAAAACAAGTTTCATGAAATGTAAACAAGAATTTCAGAACTCACATACACAATCTTCGAAGAAATGTTAAGCACAAGAATTTGTTATAATCTACACCAAGTGAAGATTATATGTAAGTGAAGACTGTAAACTTTGTAGTCATTCATTAAGGAATAAATCAACCTTCACTCACTCAGTAAATAAAGAACAGAGTAGACACAAAACAGTGCATACACATCTCACAGATAGTAGATAAATAAGATGGCCTACTCACCTCTCCTACGAACTTTACTGAACAGATTTGACGTGGAGGTCTGAAAAACAACAAACCAACAAGATGTGACTAACAATGGCAAGGAAACGAAGTGACAAATGTGTGTAAACAGGAAAAACTACTCGACATTACCCAACCCGCTGAAATACACAAAAGCTTTCGCAAAAATTATATGACAAGCAATAAATCAATTTTTCACATTTAGGAAACAAAACGTGTGACGACACGAGAACTTTAATACAACTCACAGTAGGGCAGCAGGACATGATCGCAAGTGTAAGAAAGGGAAAGGAAGAGCGCGTGCTAGAAGAAGTTCAACTCGAGTGATATTACAACTAGAGTGAATAGAATGAGTCAGTGATGCTGATGTATGGCAGCAAATGGTGCTGCCATTACTAGGTAGGGTTGTCAAAGCTCACATCAAAACAAGGTAGGTAGATTGAAGAGAACTCTAATTATTGTACATAACTACATGCTGTACCATGTTCAAGTAAAGGTCAGAAAATATGGAAGAGCAGCATATTTTTAGTTACGCAACAAAATAATCAATTCAAAAGAAATGTTAGCGTATCAGTTGCTATCTCCCGTGACCAATATAATACTTTGGTGTAATTTCCAAGAAATTATTATATTCCTGCACTAATTAACTCCCAACCTCGCAGATCACTTACCAACATCGATATAAGATATGACATAATACGAAGGGACGAGACGATTTACGAAATATTCAGCGATATCAAAACGAAAACATGTAACAACCGTGAGTGGACGAACCCAACTGTGCACCATGACCCCAGCGATATTTTATATTATCTCCCTAAGATAAACACTGGTGTTCTTGTAACATTAAACAAGCCGAACTGGCTATCGTACAAGTGTGTTTGCAGAAGAAAAAGCACGCGAGAGGGTAGCCAGAATGTCCCAATGCGCTAACTACAAATAAACAATTAGATAAAAACCAAAAGGCAGCATCCCTAATGCAAACAACTTCACAAACAAATGTATCAGCGCCGACAAAAGCTGCAAAATGCCATTTCATCTAGTGAGTCTCGATGTGAGCCGGATAAGCACAAAATTTTATAACAAACTCACCATTTCGACAACGATTTAAATTACTACCCAATTCAGTCTAGGTTAGCCCATAGTTAAGTTGACTATATTAGTATCATTTGCTCACCAAACGCATTCAAGCAGTGCGTATATACATATTTAGGGACAATGTGCTCTATGTTACATTCAAATGGCCTTTCACAAAAAGCGATAATTAATGATAGCGACTAAATCAAGCATTCATACAAAAATATACCGCGTATACACAACTTACCAGCTTATCCACGGCTAGTCATAAAAAGCAACCTATGAATAATGTATTCTCTCAAATCACTGGCATTGCAATGGAGTGCCCGGTGTCAGTACTTGAGCAGTGTATCATTATGTACTCAACTATCTATATGTATTATTGCTACAAGTCTACTACTTAGCTATCTCAGCTCCTTCACCACTGTAATCACATATTCCCTAACGCATTCATCACTCTCCATGTCAATTAACTGCTGTCAATGCAAGGGTAGACCATTGACAGCCACAACAGACAATAAATAGATAACAACTCATGGCAGGAGACAACTCTTAAATTGTAGAAATGTATATTCCTTTGACAATAACCAATCATTACATAACTGAGTTGAAGTAGTGTTTTCACAACTGCTCATGAATTTAAATAAATAAAATTTTGTTTGCATTCTTCCCAGGATTGTTTGAAAATTGATAGATTATTTATGATTGTTGAAACAATTTATCGGATGATTAATTTTTTCATATCATTTCGTTTAAAGAAAATAATTAAATAAAAAATATGATTTTTGAAAAAATACCAAAAATGTACAAATTAAATTTCCTTTTCATGAGTTGTTGATACGCAAGAGTTGAAGCTAGGTGATAGGTGACCCCATGTTGTATGCCTGGATGAATTACACAATTTTGTTATGTTAGAATCTCCGAAAACATTCCTTGAATACCAAGTATTAAAAAAATTATAATTAAAACAAAAATAAAAATTGACTTCAAAATTCGTAGCAAATTCGGAAAGGCGATATTCAAGTGTTCACGGAGAAGAGTAAATGCAGTATTAATTACATACGTGTTATTGTAGATGGATGATCTCATGTATACATAGAATAAGTTGAATAAGAAACGTTAGGTAACACCTGCTGCAGGTAGAGAAAGTTAAATATAACAAGTATAAATGGCAGTAACAGAAATCTAACAATCTAAAATATTACTCAGCTGTACGCAAGTTTCCCTGTCACACACAATTACATTAGAGTACATGTAACCACTGGACAATATGGTCTATTCACAGGAGTTGTCTCCCAACTCATCAAATTATTATTTTAACAAACCGAATGCTCTTGCAGTATTAATAAGGTTCAAATAATGAATCAGTGGTCAGAAACAATACAACAGAATGTCACAGACTAGATTAGATAGGTTCATGTTTGACCAACGACAAACTTATCACAAACTGGCGTCAACAAACAACATATATCTAAGCATAGGACAAAGATATTGTATATTAAATGTATGTGGAGGACCTTGTACATTATACACGTAATGTACATATTACATACGCGTGTACCTGCCTACATGCGGTACACATGGTATGTTTAACCTTTACATACACTCTAGGTAAATACTAAGTAAACCTACATTTTGCCCTTAAAACTTGGCTCGTAACAAACAGCATACAATGTGTCTATTTTTGTATAACTTGAACGCTATTTACCAATATATAGCAAGGCGCGTAGTTAGCATGTTGCTGGCTATGGAAAGAGCAAACAACTCTCTACTGTTTGTGCTGTATGCAAACATCAGCTTTGCCAGCTTTTTATACAACCGAGTGATATATTTTTACTATACAACCATCTACTGTGTAGGGTGAGATTGGGATAGGATGCAGAGGTGAATGTTGTAACTGCTTAACGTCACTTTAATAACGAGAACTTAGAAAACTTAGTAGTTGTACTCTCTTTAATTAGATATAGAGAGTAGATGACTACAAATCGCATAGACAGCTTTGCAGAGAATAGGTATAAGTGAGGAGATGACTCTCAAAAAATGAATAACTTGAAATTACATGTAGGCGCTGAGCCTAGGACACACTGGAAAGAAGACAACTCCAAAGTCTCACAAATAGAGACGTAGCAAGCCCAGTGCAACCTACAGCTAACTCCAAGTACTCACAAGCAGAACCGAGCAATAATAAATCTTTTACCTGTTTCCTCACCCTTGCAGGAGATTGGAGAGGGTTTATTGCATTCGCAGGTAAAGTCCCGTCAGGAAACAACAGTTTCACAGCACTCACTTCAACCTGTAGACACAAATCAGACTATACATACATACATACAATAATCACAGAGCCAATCACGGAGTCATTCACACAATCGCACAACAATAGCAGCAGTGCAATACCTTGTCTGATGGGGGTGGTGGAGAGGAGAGAAGTGTAGAGTTACATAACGGATCACATTGTTTGGATATGGGAGTGGGCATATCCAAAAAGTTTTCTTTGTCATTGCGGGTCCATGGACTACACTCCGTAGTATTTAGACTGGGCTCCTCACTGATTGTGCTGTAATGAACCACGTGAGTGAAGAAAACTCCACAGTCATCGTTTCTAAAATTCTACTCAATGACATTAAACAAAATTCTAAAAAAACTTAAAAGTTAGCAGAACCATTGAAATCAAAGCCATATTACTTTTAAATCATTTAATTAGCATTTAAAGTCAATTCCAACAGAAGCCAGCATCAATCATTCATATTCAGACAATAAAGTATTCCCGCTTTGTAGGGATTGCACTCAGGCCAACATTAGCCAGTGCAAAACAATATTAGTATCTAAATTTAACAAAAGCACTCTAACAACCACTCACTATGACCCATGTTTGTCGTTGCAGTGAAAGAACTCTTTATCTTTTGTCCATTGCACCACTAGCCCTAACTGACATATACGATTGGCCAGGCCAGACCAAAGACTGGCAGAGTGCATACTTATGTACAATGTGTAAGTATTTATATCCATAGAAGTGGGTGACATAGACATCTATACTTATATAATACAGAGTGGACTCACCAGAAAGTAAAACTAGCGGATGTGGAAGGTGTGATACGTGAATGCTCTGATGTATCAGCGTGTGGAGGGACTTCTGTATAAGCACATACATACATTAGGGGCAACATAGCAGGCATTACACACTAGCTGTGTCTGTCATAAACAGTTTGACTTGTGTAAATGTTTATGAAATTGAATAAACTTTGGATGGGAGTGAAAGATGTTTCCACGGTACCAAGGCAACAATTAACACAATAGATGACCATATTTATCTATTTTGGCAATAAAGATAGTTCGATCAACGTTAATCAAAGCAGAAAAAACCTTTTCATCTCAAATTGATTTAGAATACAATAACAAATAAGTGGTAATAAATAAATAGCCTAGTAGCAGACAGTAATGAGCCAGTGATATTAGGTAGTTACCTAGGGCACTAGATAATCCATCTCATTATTATGCATGTACTTATGTACATTCAAGTGCACACAAAGGTTATCTACAGACCAGCGCACCAACGAGCGGCAAATTCAAACCGCCTCCGACGTGGCACGATAACCAGGGATATAGTCTCACAGCTAATCAAGCTAATATTATGCCTGGTTGAATACGTAGAGGCCCGTTTACATCTGATATGTACAACAATAAGTATACAAAACCTTTAGACAGCATCTTTCGTGACAGAATAGCTTGTCAAACCAAATTAGGTCACCTGAAGTGTGGCCAGCATTGACACATAAGCATACTTAATGTTCCATACAAGGCAATTAGCAGCGTCTGTGGTCATAAAATAACAAACCTAGGCCATATAATCATCGCTATAAAAGACGCGCTTGAGGTACCTTAGATGGTGGACACTATAGTTTTGCTATAACGAAGAATATGCAAGCTTTGTAGAAAATAATGAAATATCGAAATCTGATCAAGAATTTTGTTAAATTGTACTGTCTATCACACACAATTTAAAGACAGATTCTAGCGAGAAGCGAGTGACATATAGCCTAGGATCCAAACAAGATGAGTAAAAGGTAGCCATTGCAGGAATTGAATGCTGTGGGATACAAGAAGTACACACCTGAAGGAGAGGCTTTAGGTGCCAGTTTTATTAAAGCGTTATTAGTATTTAATGCCTCAGCAGTGTATAACAGCTTTGTGTACACTGCATCGTCTCCTAGTGAAAGAGGTCTTGAGGTTTTTTGGCGATGCTTGGACTTGGTAGATAAATACGGATGAGCTACAAAGAGAAGAGACAAACCATCCGTCGACTGTCTACAGTTCATCTAACTACTACTCGTTATATGACCAAATGATCGTCCCAACTGTTAAATAAAAACGTGTATTTATCATAAAAATTTCTCCTTCAAATCCAACAAAGCGCCAACAAAATTCAGTCGATTTTTTAAACGTCTAGTTCGTTGTCACAGCGATGACATAAGTTTAGTAAAACCTTTCCATTGAACCAATCATGGCCTTACTTACATAAGTTGGATGATTTACGGCGATTCGTTATCTTGAGTACTCTTTTCTTAGCGCTAGATTTGAGGAATTCCATCTAAAATTATTGGAATCCAACAAGTTAATACACCTTCATTCACCTCGTCTATCCTATAGATAGGCTATTCATGATATTAAACACTGTTCAAGTTCTACCACTTTTTTTTAAAATAAAAACCTGTAGGAGATACTTTTTCCTCAAAATACCACAACCAATCATTGTTTTATGGCTATCAATTGCCATTCTGAATAAAATAACCTAATTTGGCCAAGTTGGCAGGAATTGAAACAACCATTGAGAAAAATGAACGCAGACAGGAACAGATGCCAAGGTACCTGGAATGAATATCGCTAATGAAGAAAAGGTGAACAACATTCTGGAACAAATGCTAAAATGATATTTTATAATTCCTTTAGATGAAATGTATACAGTTTGTAGAAGAATTAACATTCACATATTCTTGTTTTATAATATACTAACAGCATTACTCATCGTATGTAAATATCATGATGCCAGTGCTCTTATTCAGTGCTTTATTCTTGCTTTGCTTTCTCTCCCCCGCTCCCCCTGCTTTGCTCTTCACCCGCCCCACTCCACTTTTCACCCTCTACTTTGCTCTACCCACATTCTTTTCTTTCCCGGCTCTACCCTTTCTCTTTCTTGCTTCCAGATCAATTTGAATGATGAAATAAGAAGACAGTGTGCTGGCGCATTGGAAAAAATATTATGAAATAATGTTGCAATTAACTGCAATCAACTAGTATTACCCATGGTATTCAAATACGCTGACCCACTCTATTTTTGCCCCGCACTTCCGCCCCCACCCTATGCCCACCTCGCCCACTCCTGCTTCGCTCTACCCTCTCCTCTCCCTTCTGTTCACTCTCCCAACTCAATTTGAAAGATGACAAAAGAAAACAGTGCGCTGGCTTTTGCAAAAAACAATATTATGAAATAATGCTGCAATTTATGGGTACCAGAGAATATAACGTGAATCATAATGCAACTGCTACTCAGTTGGCACTCAAAAAATCTAGTTATAACAAACGTGTCTTTCGTGATTCGCCTCCACCTACCTTATTAAAAATTTATTAAATTTACAAACGTCTCCAATTTGAGAACAAATGGAAATTTAAACACCTCTGTCATACATCAAATTAGTCAGATAGAATGGTATTACTGCAATTTTCATTTCTCTTAGAGCAGTGCTTTAGGCAGTTATCCCCATGGACAAAGACACAGATATTCAGACGTACATATATATATATACATACATACATACATACATATAGCTCTCACTCAAGTTTCTATAAATAGATTTATAGACATTTATTGCAGCTATGATAACATTCAATCTACAAAATGTCTACATTCACTCCAAGTATGTCCGCAATTGTTCCTTTTGAGGTTCATTTTGTCTGTTTATTATATTTATTCCAACATTAGCATTAATCTCAAAACATTTATAAAAGCAATACACTTAAAGCTCAATAAGCAGTCACAACAGTATCAACTGAAGAACAGTGTCCACTACATCTAAAGCACTTATCATCGAAGAAAAATCTACAGCAATAATACACTTTCATGTGTAGGTAATTTTTTTGGTCCAATTTGATTGTTTCACAGAATAAAAAAGTTGGAAAAGGGAAATAACAATAACCAACAAATTAGTAATAAAAATTTATCATAATTTATAAATAGTAATGTGGCTATTAAAAATATCAATACCTAGTGAATAATTAGTATATCGATCAATCAAATGAATAACAATGATAATTATTTTTATATTTCATGATTAATAACAAAAGTTAAAAATGATCAATTATTATTTATTATTAATTATTATGATTACAACAAACAACTACCCTTATTATTATTTGGCAAACATGATTGTGCTTCAAAAAGAAAATAATTAAATAAAAATGAGAGAATAAATAATAATTATTATGAATGTATATTATAATAATATGTATATATATATATATTATTATTATTATTATTATTAATATCTAATCTATTATTATATATCACAACTTACTATTTTTTGTTTAATAACTAACCACTAATAATAGCAGTAATGCTATTTACTAGTAGTCTACTCTACTGAAACTATTATTATATGAATAATAATAAAATAATATCATATATATGATTTAATTATTATAATAATTATTATTATTATTCATTAAATATATTGGTAAATAATAATAATTATTATTATTATACAACAATAATGATGATGATGATAATAATAACTACTAATAATAATTATTAAATTTGATAAAAAAATGAAGATTGTAGTAGTATTATAATATTATTGTTGTATATATGTATTATATTATAATTATTATTATAATAATAATAATAAATAATATAAACAATAATAATTGTTTATTGTTTTTTTTGTTGTTGATGAAGATTGTTGATTGGTTAGGCATCAAATCAACCAACAAGAATGATATTTTATTTCGGAGTTTAACTTCTTTTTGATCAACTATCACAAAGGAGAACCAAACCATGAAATCTGAAAAATCGTCATCTTGAAACTCCCTCTGTTGCGACAGAAATGTTTACATAGCCTGAAATCCATGTTTTTTTTTATTTTCATAGGCAAGCTCATATTTTATGATCACAGTGGTCATGACTTTAGGTTCTGTTCTTATACCAAAAACTTGAAGTTGAGGTTCAAAGGCTTTTGTAGTGCTAAACTCAACCACGTGACTGATAACATGATCTCTGAAAGGCCATTTCCAGAAGTTGATATTTTAAAATCCCTTTCATTAGATCTCTTCATTTTGCTTTTATTATTGGTCTTTTTTACTTGTCCCACGTGCAACGTCATGACTTTTGAATTATTCTTGTTAACGATGGTTTTTATTGATAAATGTGGTTAGTAGTACTTGCAATGATTCAAAGAAGCAGACGAATAATGATAATAGTATTATTATAGTAATAATTAATTTATTTAGTAATAATAATAATAATAATTATTAATAAAATATAAAATTAAATAATAATAATATTATATAGATAATATTATTATTATTATTATTAAACTATATATTATTTATATGTATAATTAATAACAATTACTTGTAATTATTATTTATATTTGTTTGCGTCATTGTTGATTCATTATTTTAATAGTAATAAAACAAATAATAAAAATTAAATTAGAATTGATAAAAAATAAAAGGTTAATAATTATTAATTAGTATTACTGATAATAAATATTATCATATCATTATTATATTCAATGCATTATTATTATTAATTATTATTGTAGTAAATTTATTGAATTTTTTATGTTATAATAAATAATAATTATATAATTATTATAACATAAATATTATTACAACAATTATAATAATTGTTGTAATAATATTTTTTCTTAATAGCTTATGTTATTTATATGTATATTATTATTATTATGATATATAGTATTATTATTATTATGTTATGTGATAATTTATTTAGTATCTTTTTAGTTTTGATTTTATGTTTAATTTCTTTTCTAACTTTTACAACTAACGTGACGTCTCCATCTTCCCTGTACCCAAGGGGTCGGGGAGATCTGGACTGACATAACAATGATAATAATTAAATAATGTTTAAGAATGATTTAATAGGAGGCACGTGTGGTCTATTGGTTAAGTGCTTGCACTTCAATCCAAGATCTGGGGTTCGATTCCCTGCACGGTTATCTGTGAGCGAGATATTCGGCTTCCTGTATGCTCTGATACCCAGTGGTGAAAAAGGGTCTGTTCACCACCTATTCACCGAATAGGTAAGAAAAATTGGCACCTATTCACCTTGAAAAAGTGAATAGGTATTTCATCTGCAGCAGAAATAAAAAAACATATAATTTCTGTAAAATAAAAATTCAGCACTTCACTCAGTATCAGGTCTGAGTGGTGAGTTATCAGTTCATACAATTTGGGAGCACAACTCCAGTTATTTAGAATATTAGTGAACACACTATCTCTCTTTGTACTATTTTGCCTTAGTTCTTCAGTCCACTGAAGGGTGGACCTTTCAGCCTTTCCAACTAATCTGATTTGCCCAATTCAAATCAAAGGTAACACTAGCAGCAGAACATGGCTTTCATAAGTGAAAATATTAAATTGAGAACACAATAAATAATTTATCTATATTTAGTGTAGTGTCACAGATACAGGAATGCCTCCTAAAAACAAAAGGTTCTCTGTGCCCAATCTCATGGGCCAAATGAGACTCACAAGTTTTATGAAAGAAAGGTAAATAGCTGAACTAGTGGTGTGAGTAATGTAAATGTAAGTTAGTTCGATTATGAATGATGATGATAGACAGCTAGTAGTATTTGTAGTAGTACTAGTAGTAGTAGATGATGATGATAAATAAATAAATCAGAACCACACACACACAGTCAGTAAAAGGCAACAATGCCCCTAACAAGTTGAGAGCCAACCCAGCTAGAGCAGCTACTTAAACTCTAGCTTCTAATTTCCCTCATGCACCCCCATCAAACTGCTTATTAGTCAAGCACTAGTATTAGAATGACTGAGTGTCTCTCTCTCTCTATAAACAGCTTCAATCAGAATTTGGTTTAAAGTGAGCTCGAGTTTACAATTCTTCTTCTCCTGCCTTAAACAAAATATAGGATCTATTTGGATATAACATATGTTTGTTATGTATCATTCTTAATACATGTGTCTTTGTTCGAAGAGTGAATGATGACGACGAATTGACAGTGGTAGCAGTCCCATCGTCAAGCGACCATGATCAAGATGGTCAGACTACACAACCTGCTAGTTCACGCAAATCTGATGACACACCTAAATGGTAGGGATGTGTTTTGTATTATGACATTCGATTAACTTAATGAAATGACTGATTGGGAGCAATAGCAAAAGAATGATTTGCTATATTATTATGAACAAGAATTTAGATAGGTATGGCAGCGTGTAGACCTACTTATTAAAAAGTATACATGTCAAACTACGTGTATTTTTAAACAGGTGTAGCAGTGGGACTTTTTACTTTGCAGGCCAACTTGTTTCTCTGAAAAAGCTTGGAGGGGACAAGTGGAGAGTAAACCATGGCTCATGTGCTCACAGGATGGCAAAGTTGGCTGCAAGCTCTGTATGGAGACTCCACTACCAGCCATGTATGCCCGATCAGGAATGAAAAAGGTAGAGGGATGGATAAACTGTCTCATCGAAGGATCGGGGTCAACTGACAAAAACAAGTGTGGCTCACTGAGAGCAAAGATCGCAGCGCACAAATCCTCAAAAACACATACTACTCTCCAGGAGATCCAAGATGGAGCAACGAAGGATGTGTTGACGAGTATGTTTGGACATGGGCTAGAAAAACATGTGTTTAACACTTCAAAAGTATTCAGGACAGCGTACTACCTTGCTAAAGAAGAAAAGCCATTTTCTGATCATCCAAAGCTTGTAGATCTTCAAACATCTAATGGTATTGCAATGGGAGATCTGCTCCAATCGAGAATAACAGCAGGAAACATCTGCGAGTTTATTGGTAAGGAGATGCAACTCAAACTCGCTAAAGAAATACAACAGAATAGCCATCCTATCTCAATTATGGTGGATGAATCTACCACAAGCAGCCAGGCAACCACACTTGTGGTATGTATGCGAACCATTGTAGGAAATCAAGTCCTCTCATTCTTCCTTGATCTCATTGAACTCGAGGAGACATCAAGCGAAACCATATTCTCATCTATGCTTGAGAAACTCGACCAATTAGGATTCAGTGGTGGGTTCTTACAAAAGCATCTGATATGCTTTGCTAGTGATGGAGCTTCAAATATGACCGGAAAGAAGTCTGGTTTGGCTCAACGACTGAAGGAAAGATTTCCTAATATTATTCTCTGGCACTGTGCCAATCATCGTTTAGAATTAGCAGTGGGGGATGCCGTCAAGGATGCTAACGGTATAAATAACTTCCGTGTCTTTATGGACAAGCTTTACAGCCTATACCATGCATCGCCAAAAAACAGATATGAGCTGAAGGCTTGTGCTGCAGAACTGGAGCTCGAACTGCATGCAATTGGTAGAGTGCTGGATACACGGTGGGCTTCTTCCTCCCAGAGGACTGTCGAAGCGGTTTTAAATAACATCCCTAGTCTGGTTTCACATTTTAATTCTGCCATGGATGACCAACAAAGAAAGAAAGATGATAGATGCATGTATCGAGGGTTACTAAATCATATCACCACACCCAACTTTATAAGTAATCTCTGTTTAATGGCTGATGCGCTGGAGGAGCTAGGAGAGCTATCCAGAGCTTTACAGAGGCGAAATGTGACAATGGTCACTGCTCATAAACTGATCGACAACAAGATCACTTTGATGAAAGAGAGAAAAGACTCCCCAGGAAAATGGTACGAAGCCTTCTTGCAGGTTAGTGATAATGACAATTATTTCCAGTACACCAGCGGGAGGAAGGAAAGCTTGCCAGTATTGCTATCAGGCAAGGCATCTATTACAAAGATTAACCCTAAACAGTTCTACCAGAGTTTAGTTGACAGCATGGAGTCCAGAATGCTCACAACACAAAGCAGGAGAGGGGAAAATGCTGTGGCAGCCAGAGAGAATGCTCGAGACTATGCTGATCTACTTAACACCCTCCAGCTCCTCGATCCAAACTCATGGCCCCCTGTCAAGTCTGCCAGCTATGGGCGCCAAGAAATGTTACGGCTAGGCAGATGGTTTCATGTCGGTGATAATGAAGAGAGTCTTCTCCTTGAAGACTGGGAAGTCTTCAAAGCGAGTTCAGGGGCAACTGTCAACAAGACTGGGCCACTAAGAAAAGTGCTGCACGGATCATCAACAATCATAATCAGCACTGCAGAATGTGAGAGAGCATTTTCAGCCATGAATAGAGTTCTCACACCAGAACGAAATCGGCTGGCCATATGTCGCTTGGCTATGCTGATGTTAATCCAGATTATTGGTCCATCTGCAGATAACTTCATGCCTGAGCCATATGTACATTCATGGCTGAAGAAGGGTCATAGGGCTGCAGACGATGGAGGCTGCAGAAAGAGGAGTACAACAAGCAGTCACAAGGAGTATTATGAACCGCTACACAAAATCTTTAAGAGATAGCTAATTCGCTCCCCATTAGTTGATAATTTCTTTGAACTGTGATTTTTATGTATTGTTATAAGCAAATAAATAAGTAATAACAGCAAAGGAAAGTAGCACTTTATCTAACATAGCTGTGTGGTAATTACAGTTTATCTAACAAACAGGTCGCGTGACGCATACAATTTTGTAGATTAGGTGAATAGGTAAAAAAAAAAGACCTTTTTCACCACTGCTGATACCTGACCCGGAACGTTAACCGATTATGAGCTTGCCACATCATCTAAAATCTTCAGAAGTAAACCTACTATTGAAGTTGATGATCAACGCAGCAAGATACAAGATAGAAAAATGATAATAATTAAAATTAATAATAATTACCTCTAATTACCTCTGCTCCGTTAGAACGTACAAGATCACTGATATGGTGAAAGGGGCACGCCTCAGATTTCAATTTTATTATCGAAAGTAGTAAAAACAGTAATAATATATTCAATGCTGCTGCATATCGCTACTTTAATTGTTATGTTTGGGCATCAAGCCGGCACAAATGCAGGTCTCGGATAATAGTGTGAGGTAGAAGCCATAATTATTGCGCAAGGTTTTCTTTGATGCATATATGGAGTCGGGTTCCCTTGTTTAGAAGCTCTGGTTCCCAGAGTGTTGTAACTGTGAATGTTGGTTAGTTTGTTGTAGTTGTAGGCTCATAAAAGGATGTCGTTTTTTTCTTCGTTGGAAAAGATTCACACTAGCTAAGACATTCTGTGGTGTTTTCTTCTGTATGTTAGTGTCTGGATTCCCAGCTGCTCATTTGTTATGCAATCACGCCCTTTCATGTCGCTGATGAATCTGATAGGATTATTTTGTATCTTTCAATGTCGTCTATCTGCTGTTTGTCACTAGGCCCCCATACTGTAGTAGTATACTCAACAAATAGATGGCATAGGCTAGTATAGGCAGCTAGTCTGGCCCTGGTAGGTGAATTTTGCTGTGTGTTTGGTACAGCCCAAAGTTTTATTGGCAATTTGTATTTAACTTGATACTTGCTATTGAATTTCAGGTCTGATTGGATTATTACTTCAAGATATTTTGTAGCAATAACACAAGTGAGCTTGGCGGCGTTCAGAGTGTAGTTGGGTTTGTGTTTGGGTTTGCGATCTGATAAGATGAAAAGAAAAAATCGCCAAGCTTTTGATGAGTGAGTGTGAGATAATGCAACTTTACACCTCATATCTCTGCTCTGCCTGATCTTACCATAAACTTATTAAGATACATTCTACTATTTGAAAAAATTCCTCTCGGAATACCTGGTGTCAATGATAGTATATTATGGTGGAAGGTCCCATAACAATTGTAATATGTAAATGTAACTCATAATTCGTAATTTGTGGTTGATATGTCAATGTTATGCACACTTTGAGATTTAGCACACTTTAGTGCCACGAAAATCGTACGTATCAAAAGTCCAAATGTAATTAATGTCTCAGAACACTCACTGTTAACAAGCTCTCTTTCGTCAACATCTTATGAAGTAGTAGTAGCAAGATATCAACCCTCATCACTACAGTCTCTACCAGCATGTACTCAAATTTTACAGATTCTTTGGCAAATCTGTTGCCAAGAGTTGTCAAAGAGCTTTTCCCTCTACGAAATGACATTCAAATTTAAAAGCCTTATTTTCCAGTTGGGTTAAATGTTTTTGAAAAGTCGCTGCATCACACGTAGTATTTATAGTCAAATACATCATCTGTAAAAATCCCTACAGTGGATGGCTATCTTACAGCAACGTCATAAATGTGAATGAGAGAAAGGAACAGCTATCAAATGACTTTTTCGACATTTGACCAAGCAATGACACTTTTTGTTTTTTATCAGACCAAAGCTGTAAAACCCATTTCATCATTTCTGAAGAAAAACTGTACAACTTTATTTTAAAAATCAATAAGTGAGGCGCTTTATTCAAAACTTTTAATGATCTAAGACTGCTGCTTTTACACAGTCTTCCTCTCCACTAGCTTTGTAATGCATTGTGTTATGGACAGACATCACCAGAGACTTTTCCTAAATCCATTCTGATTTGAAGCCAACATATCATTTAGCTTCAAGTTCATGTTTTGTTACTATTATTATTTTATCTATTTCCTATAGCATTATTTAGGCGATGGTCAATAAATAATTTAGCTGTTTCGTTATTTCTGTTTGTAGACATTACAGTCACAATCCATTAATCAGCACCCCCTACAACATGAGTTCAGATGGATGTAGAGTTAAACTCAATCAACTGAAGGACTTTTATCGCTTTGAGCTGTTTTCATTCCTGGAAGAATGTGAAGGAAATAAGGTTAGCATCGTTTCATTATATACTTATATTCTTATTTTTCGTCTTTTTTGAGATAATTTTTGATGTTTGTTACAGGCACTCATTTGGGATGATGATCTTACAGGCCCTGTAGCTTCTCTATGCGAGCTCTCAGAGCTTAAGGTACGTAGCTACTATGTTGTTAAATCATTGAAATTAAAATATGTCAACTTTTTTTTGCTTACAGGGCTTTAGTTTTCCGTAGATGTCAAACGGGGAAATTACTTCAAATTAAAATTTTAAAATCAATATGTTTTCAACTGTTTCCTCCAAAATGCTTGTAATACTTGTCAGAGTCGTGATGTTGGACGAATGTTCTCTCTCACCATTGAGGACTTGCCCGTAAATACAATGCAAGAAAACTACAGACACATTATATTCCTTGTAAAACCTGATCTGCGTATCATGGACAAGATAGCAGTTCTAATCAACAGGTCATCATTTGTATACTTCACTATTAACTCAATTCTATAATATTTTCTGAGCTGTTTTAAATTAGCGAATGGAGGCTATTAATTTTCCCCTCCTTCAATAACAAACAAAGACATTGTTCTATTGTATGTATAAGCATCCTTCACATCTTACAGGAGTGATCGGCGAGAATCTGTACGTCATGTGGACAGACAGAACCATATCCTATTCATGCCTAGAACGAGTGAAGTCTGTTGTAGAAAGCTCAAACAGTTAAATGTCTTTGGATCCTTTGCTAGCATAGAATCTATTGGTGCCTACCTGTTACCCCTCGACACTGATGTGTTGACTATGAATAACCCACACTTTGTGAAGGTAATGTGGTCACATCTACTACCAGATCTACTTCTGTACTAGTTGGTTAGTAACTCATACAGCTTCTGTGATGAAGTTCATATGAAGCTGTGTGTATTTTGTAGAATTGTTTTATGGATATGGACTTCTCCTACCTACATGACGTAGCAAGTTCTATAATGACCATACAGAACTCTTACGGTGTTATACCCAATGTCTATTGTAAAGGGGAGTGCTCCAAGGTATTGTGTACTCAATATATTTATAGTTTAGTTGTGCTACAGAGAGTGTTATATATATATTTATGGTTTAGTTGTGCTACAGAGAGTGTTATATATATATATTTATGGTTTAGTTGTGCTACAGAGAGTGTTATATATATATTTATGGTTTAGTTGTGCTACAGAGAGTGTTATATATATATTTATGGTTTAGTTGTGCTACAGAGAGTGTTATATATATATTTATGGTTTAGTTGTGCTACAGAGAGTGTTATATATATATTTATGGTTTAGTTGTGCTACAGAGAGTGTTATATATATATATTTATGGTTTAGTTGTGCTACAGAGAGTGTTATATATATATTTATAGTTTAGTTGTGCTACAGAGAGTGTTATATATATATTTATGGTTTAGTTGTGCTACAGAGAGTGTTATATATATATTTATGGTTTAGTTGTGCTACAGAGAGTGTTATATATATATTTGTAGTTAAGTTGTGCTACAGAGAGTGTTATATATATATATATTTAACCTGATTATCTCTCTTACAGAATAAAACTAATAGTAGTAATTTTTAGTCTGTCATTTTTATTATATTGTTTAAATTATTTTGTGCCATAACACATTTCATATACTATTGTATTGTGTTACAGAGAGTGTTGAATATGATGATACGTATGAGGAGAGAGAAGGCTGGTACAGAAGAGCAGATAACTCCACAGATAGATAATATAATATTAATAGATAGAACAGTAGATCTACTCACTCCTTTTCTCTCTCAGCTCACTTACGAGGGTTTCATCGATGAACTCTTTCAAATACAGCTGAGTACGTTATTGGTTGGTTGTTGGATGTTGTTAGCTCAAAGTATTTGCCATTCCTTCGACTGTTTACAGACTTGATCTTTATTTTTAATTTATTTACTTTTCACTAATTTCATTTACGTATGCTTTCATACGAAACGGAGGCTGTTTCGATGCAAACCAATGGGATTGGGAACAGCACACGTTTTCATTAAAAATTTTGGTGATCACATGTGTGTAAAGTGCACATCTATATTATGCTTCGTGCTAGTGTAAACAGTGCCCAAGACCCTGATCTGCATCATTGACATTAGTTTCGCGATCACTTAGGAGTTGTCATCTTAATAATTACTAGTTGGTTTAGGCAGACAACTCCCATTTAGATGTTAACCAGTGTCTGCCTCACAATATGTATGCTGCTGTTGATCTTAACTGCCAAAAAAATGGCCCATTGCTAGCTGAATTTCATATACATTCATATTGTAAGCCCTGTAAATGTTCGTTTTTCTTCGCCAGATGCAATCAAAGTACCTGCAGATCGTCTGCCAACGAGCAGCGAGCAGACGTCCTCAGCGCCTGATGACAAGAAAAAGGTAGTACTCACCTCTGATGACAAACTATTTGCTGAGCTTAGAGACAAGAACTTTAATGCTGTTGGGCCAATTCTGAGTAGCAGAGCCAAGGCAGTGTCTGCCAAGTATGAGGTACTCTTACGTCTATTGTGATGTTATATTGCACCATACCTGTGTGGTTATAAGTGATAGCTTGGGTAGTACTTTGTAATATGACTTGTGTGTAGGAGAGGAACCATGCCAAGACTATTGGAGAGCTCAAACTGTTTGTCTCTCAACTACCTGTGATGCAGAATGAGCGACAGTCAATAACCACCAGTGAGTGGACAACTCCTCTTCCTCTCCTATACATTAATGTAGTATCTCATATACATGGATATCCTCACTCTAATACATGGATATCCTCACTCTAATACATAGATATACTCACTCTAATACATAGATATACTCACTCTAATACATAGATATACTCACTCTAATACATAGATATACTCACTATAATACATAGATATACACACTATAATACATAGATATACTCACTATAATACATAGATATACACACTATAATACATAGATATATACAATATAATACATAGACATGTATATACGTTGTAGATACAGCTATAGCACAGATGATCAAGGAATACATAGCTACAGAGTCTTTTAAGGATGGACTTCTATGCCAACAAGGTATATTTGTATATGTACATCTACAATCCCCTAGCAGATATATAATATAACTTGCACATACCAGCTGTTTGTATATACCATTTACTTTGTATGCAGTGAATATTGGCAGTTACTTTCCATGTTTGGTCTACATTTCGTCTTGTTTCATTCAAAAAGTTCACTGACTGCTTGTGTGTTCAGTCATAACAAAACTGGTTCTTACCCAAATATATTGTTTGCTTTACTCTACATTTTTTTGCATAAAATGTTTATCTGTCTCAATACAGTGTTTAGAAAGTGGCGCTGTAAACTTAAGTACATCGTAAGTACGTATCGATCTTATACATGCTTCAACTTGGAGATTTTATGTAATCTTTGGTCCCAGGTAAAGAATTTTTTCAACTTTTCTAGTGAAGTTTTTTTTACTTACATTACAATGGAAAGCAACTCTCTATGATATGTAATGTATCACATCTAACAGGAAGCTGTAGAGATCATAGTACTGTTGGATAGTTATTGATATTTAGAGTAGAGGTCATGAATGCTTCTACAGCTGTACTCTGCTATTTGTGCACCAGCTCTGTTAATGACTGCCGGCCATAGTTCTACATATTTCTGGTATTTTTTTATCTCTCAAGGAGTAAAGTGCTGTGTGCTTGAAGCAACCTTGGTTCATTACATATACCGCTGCCTGCGTGATGCTTCTGCTGCCGTGATCTCAGTACTGTCGTTGCTGTTATTTTAGAGTTACGCAGTGGCATGGATGTTGACAAGGCAAATGTTTACATAGATGATTGCATCAGCAGGATGGAACCCTTGCATAAGGTAGAGCATACAGTTCTTATGGCAATTCTACCGCTCTTTTTATATTATTTTACATTCTCTTAATAATCATACTTCTGTGAATCATCACCAAGTCTCTCACTCGCATCGTTTCTATAGCAACGCTAGACTATCCATGTCATTTACTCTTTGTCATATAGCAGTCACATTCCATTGAAATGTGCAATATAGAAATATATATAGCATACGCTTTCACTGCTTGCAATATCCGATGACTGTGTGTGAAAATTTTATCAATCGTTTTCATGTTGGAAGCAGAAACTGCAATCGTTGCGCGTGAGAATGTTAGTTTTTAGTCACGTTGTTATGATGTCCTCAGAATTGAAAACATGTCAACTAAACTCATAAAACCCAAACAGTAAGTTGTATGTCAAAGCTACAGTAGACTGAGTGCAGTGTTGTGCAGGTACTACATATGATTACTGTACGTTATGTAGGTCCTACGACTCATGGCAATCCAATCATTCTGCGCCGGAGGTTTAAAGCCCAATGTGCTTCAACAATACAAGACCGCCATATTGCAGGTGGGTCTGTGACTACGTTCTTGTCCTTATGCACCAGCTTCTTACCATTTATTTACTCTTGCTCTATTTATTGAATCTCACTGTCTGATTTCTGGTAGCCTCAGAGTTAAGTGTATCATAAACAGTAATATTGTCTCTGCAACACGGGCCTTGATTAGGCATGTTCCAAGGCGTTAGCGAAAAATTGCATAAAAACACCAACCAATATTTACTGTCTATATTAGCCATGTTTGCTATTGATTGCTCAGCTGATAAGTAGTATATTTTAGTTAACAATGGTAATCTACTATCTTGGTTCACTCACAGTAGAAGTTATTTAGTTGCAATCCTCAGCGTAACGTATTTAATGTCACGTGAAGCATTTAATATTCTCTGGCATTGAGCTGAATGAACATTCAGCTGACCTATGACAATGGTAAGTTTATATTGCCTGCCTGCTGGCGCCTTTAGTTGTACCATCAGTGCAAGTAAAGGTAAGACAATTCCATACTGCCATCTCGCAATGTAGTAATCTATTTCACAGGTTCAGTTGTGTTTCGTAGGTTTATGGCTTTCAGAATATTCTGTTGTTGAACAATATGGAGAAAGCTGGTTTTATCAAGTTACAGCGACCTAATTCTAAGGTTTACTCCACTTTGCGAAAAAACTTGAACTTGCTTGTAGATGACATCAATGAGCAGGTGGGTTTGTGGCATTCATTGATGCGGTCACATGACTTATTTTTATTATGATTTGCCAAAACAAACAGCAACAACTTAATGAGTAGAGCTATGCTAATGCATAGCAATAGAGCTATGCTGATGCATAGCAATAGAGCTATGCTAATGCATAGCAATAGAGCTATGCTAATGCATAGCAATAGAGCTATGCTAATGCATAGCAATAGAGCTATGCTAATGCATAGCTCTGTTGCTATGCTAATGCATAGCTCTGTTGCTATGTTAATGCATAGCTCTATTGCTATGCTAATTCATAGTTCTGTTGCTAGCAATAGAGTCGTTTTTATCTTCCTCATTTGAAATCGTCAGGAAATTAAACATGTTATAATTATAAAATTATAATTATAACGTGTAACTACAAGCTAATCTTTCACAGGCATACAATACCTTTAGTCGCAGCTGTTATTATGTGCAATCTTGTATCATAGAACCCAACAGATATAGCCTACGTCTACAGCGGTTACGCACCCATTAGTGTGAGACTCATTGAGCGAGCCCTCAAGCCTGGATGGAGGTCTATAGCCAACAGTCTGCAATTGTTACCTGGAGAGATGATTGAGGAAGTGCAGCAGTTACCTGATGGAGTTCGGAAACGACGTCAGTTAAACTTTATTGGTTTAAATAACTTTAAATTGTACTATTTTGGTTTCATGATGAATTTCTAAACTTTGTGATCAAAACTAAGGTAAAAAATGCACTTAGCGTATTGACAGTCTAATTGGTTACTGGTTCCACAGAGCAGCATAAAAGTACACAAACACTGCATAGAACAGCCAAAATCGGCAGTGTTTTTGGAGAGCAGTAGATTGTTGAAATGTTTTGGCGGATGCCTCCAGTGATCTATATATAATTGGTTGCTTAGGGCTGACCAACTCTGCTTATCTCTGCACTTTTGGGAATGCAAAGCAAGCTGTGGTTGCGTCATCGCTTTGTGAGTTTGGACTCATTTTTATGTGATTTAAAACTCTTTTGCAGGCGGGTCGATAACCTCGTCAAACTCAATGAACAGTTTGCAAGCTGAGCGAAAAGTGACATTGGTGTTCTTTCTCGGTGGAGTCACCTACGCTGAAATAGCTGCCCTCCGTTACCTACAGCAGGAGGAACACCCTACAGACTACATAATCGCTACCACACATATAATCAATGGCGACTCTCTCATAGACAGCATAAATCCTTTTTCGCAGTCAATGCTAGCATCTGTATGACATGCATTCCATAACAGTGCATCACATTCCTCGTTATGTAGGGTGAGAGAATTAAATAACTAGTCATCTGCAAGCACCTGCACTGTCAAATCTTACTGATTAAACCTGGCCAACTGCGTATCTAAATACATGATGCAGTGACATTGACTCAAATTGTTGCTCAAACATTTTGAAGAAAAAATAATGAGTATATGTTATTTTATTTAAATTTGTACAAAAATTTATATAGTTTAAAATAAATAAGCACCATTTGTATTGACTGAACCACCATTCATTGCTGTAATCTGTTTGGCCATTAACAATGTAAGTATATCCTTGTTATGATTAAAATATACATTACGTAGAGCGAAAATTGATTTACTACAGCAGCTCTTGCATATCATCAAAGCCGGAAAAGTAATTGGAACTTTTGTGGGGCCTTCAGCCATGAATATTAATGAAGCACGGGACTTGCTGGCTTTTATTATTTTTGCATTCAACTTCTAATGTTCTCCTGTTTACATCAGCAGCATTCAATCCAGCATTACAAGGCTGTCAAAGACATCTCCGGAATGGCAATGTTTTCAATTTTCTATTGCACATCATTAATTTTTATTATTATATACAGCCCCTTTTGCTGAGCGCTAGGTATCCGGTTTGTAACTCCCTGCAGCGGCCATGTCTGCCGTAGCGGAGAGCGCGCGATGTGTAGTAGTTGGTGTGCTGTGTGAGGTGGTGGGGGTACCTACACACCCCATCTGAGTGAGACTTCGATGTGAGACACCTCTGAGCAGACTCGGTGAGGGACTCACACTTGGAGTTGTGTGTCTTGAGTTACTCAAGTCTGAAAACTCTAACATAGATAGCAAGTCAGTAGCGGAGGGGCCTCCCGGTGTCTCCCCAACCATTTCATTCTTGCCGTATAGATCTAAGGCAGTGGTCAGATCCCACACTTGTAAACTACCATTTGAATGTCCAGTGAACAAGTATCTGTAAGTAATACAGGTACGATTAGTAAGATTGTGGTTACAACTCAGTAAGTATAAATCCCTAACTATTTCATTTTTGCAACATTCAATAAATGCTTGCACTATGCAGATTACTAGCTTAAATAAATTTTACGATTAAGTATGTAAAAAATTATTTCAGAAAGTCGTTTTCACACCATGCTTGCAAGTTCATTTTTTCAAAAAAAATGATCCAACCTAGAGTATGTAAATAGGAACTTTGCGAGTTCAACGCATTCAGATGTGAAACAATCGATGAACTCAGCTTGATCACATTAGATGATGTACGCTGAAAGCTCTGCGAACAGCTAAAACGAAATGTACGACAAAAAACCAGCGAAAACTAGTTGAAACCGATTGCCACACATCCTGTTAGCACATGCGATAGTTACCTGCGAGGTCGTGACCCCATTCTACTAGAACCTTCGCAGTCATGCACACAAAAGGAAGTGATCTCAGTGCCATCACATGATTTGATAAGACAGACAGTATGGCCGGTGGCTGCCAGTCGAATGTACAGTTTGTCCGTTTCGGGCAAGAGCTTCTGTACAAATATCTGTTGGTCGTCATTTGCGTCACCGTATGGGCCTACATGGTTGCCTGCAACAGAACGCATGGTGACAGTTTCGCATGGTGACAGTTTCGTCATTGCGTGAGAATGAACAACAACAACCTGTAGTTAATTTAGTCTTATACAACTCTAAGCAGATCCAGTTCTCACTTGCTCTAACTGGATACAACTTGACCTCTACAAGAAATGCTTCTTACACTACTTTAGTTCTACGTCTATCAATCAGCTGTCAGCTGGCTTGATATCAAAACTAAAACTATCCTTTTCCTGTTACTGACTTCGGAAAAAATCTTCTAAAATATCATATACTGTTTGTTGAAAAAACACATTTTAGGATGGCAGTTGAAAATATAAAATAGTTTTGCAAGCAGGAAATTGAGTGGCTTGTTCACAAATTTGGAATCAACTTTGCGCGTCTGCATTTTATAATGTACAGCAAAGCCAGATAACAGAAAAAACTCTAACGGATTAAAAAAAAGTAAAACATCAATTTCATTGGTTTTATTTTTCCTTGGTCTTTTTTGGCTGCAATTGTTAGGCCGACGGATTAAATTAATTGACCTTGAGAAACAAATAATAAACAAAAAGTCAAGCGGGTCTCTTTATTTAGAAAACATTCAACATTTCTGTGATTTTAGACAAAGCAAGCTGTTCTAGAAATATAAGATGTTGTATTCAGCGACTAGATACGAAAATGAATTTAGTTACATAAATAAATACTGTACAGACAGGTATACAACCCTGAATACGGCCAGTGACTCACAAAAGGTGGTGTAGGTAGATATATATCTCACTAATTCGCTGACATAACGTGTCCGATCACATTTCAAAAAACAGCAGCTGTACACAATTACCCAGAACCAGCTGTCACTTAGAGCACATATTATTCATCTCATTCTAGCTAAATGAAAGTGGACTTCATGTCACGCACAGTGTCCTTTTACACTGTCCCATATTACACACGGCTTATTAAATTGTCTAACCGTCGTTGTTGAATTAATGGATATAAATGATAGGGTATCATATGCAATTACTTCTCTGCATGTTTCATTGACAAAAATATCGCTATTTCCCTGCAGTTTGCAAGAGATATATATAATGACCTTGACTTTAAACTCATGCACAAGCTGCGGGACACAAGACATGTTTAAAACTAGGCTGAATATAATAGAAGAGATTGTGAAGACATGTGAATATTCACGTAGCACAAAATGTTGCTAAACAAAGAACTCACAGTATGTTGTGACATTTGATTGTCAAAATATGAACGATGAACAATGCTAGAAACTCATACTATTTCTTCACATATTTTAATTGTACGTGAAACGGCGCAGGTCAGATAAAACAAACAATGGTGAATTCATGATGCATCAAAAACAGTTATCAACGGATGGACAATTTATAAAATCAAGCTCTGAAAATGACTGTTACAAAAAATGGACTTACTTCGTCAATTAGCAAAAATACAAAGTTGCGGTGCCTTCATATGATAGCTTATTTAAATGGAATTTTCTTTAAAACTTAAAAATAATCATCATTTGTAATAATTCGTGATAATAAATGCAATTTTATTATTTTTGCATAAATGTATAGAAGGTAAATTAGATCTCAATTAAATTTATAAACGATTTCAACGAAGTGAAAATACAAAAATTTTTTTCTTAAAAAACTATAAACTTCGAAATAATTTTTTAAAATTTCTGTTTCAACTGACATGATTGAACTTGTGAGGCAGAATCTACTTAGTATCTCAATAACTTTGCCGTTGGGCATTTCAAGCAATGACTGATTCCACAAGGCAATAATAACATGGCCAGCCCAGAACTTTCTACAGGTCTACATCCTCATGAGCGTAATTTTCCGCCATCTTACGCTTGCTTACATAAACACCAACATCAATTTACATGGACCACTCCTGGTCGAAAACTTTTTAAAATTTTGAAAAAAGTCAAACGACAATTTAATTGGTTTACAAACGGAGACTTCCTGTGAGGTGAGGCAGGTGCACCAGGTGTTGGCCAATCAACACTATTAGCTTTAATGTCTAATTAATGAAATAAAATTCTTTAACTTTCCACAAAAAATTCTCCAGGGGCGCCTAGACAAAAAATATTGGCAGGACAAAAGTACACATGAGTGCACCTTTAATTATGTGCTGTCGGCAGACAGGTAGACATACAAAATCTTGGACTAGTTCAACGTGAGGAACCAACTGCTGTCTAGAAATTACCTAACCTGAAACTAACAGAATACAAACACGGCACACTTTATGTTGCCATTTAACTTGTACTTAACTCAACCTTTGACATCACATATCAGGATTTTGTCCATTAAAAGGGAGTTGTCTTCACCATGGAAAGACCGTAGCATTGATAAAAAACATTTATGTAGTCTCCCATTGTAAAGGAGTGGCTACACTGCACCGATGTTTTGGTGCCGTTGTACCTATACGATGTGCGGGTGGCTACACATGCAGATCTAGTGTGCTGATGTACTAGAGCACATCGATGAGCTGCTATTGAACTAGCCAATCATACGGCGAAAAGCGCGGCTTAATGGCTGCTTTATTTCCGACAACAAATTGTTTGTTTCCTTAATATAATAATAATTGAAAAACTCATCTATTGTAATGTTTATTCGGTTTATTTTCACCGTAAGAAAACATTATTCTTATTTATTATTTTGGGTTTAACTTATTACTAAATCATCAGAGTATTGTTATTAATAATTATTTGTTGTTGTTATTATTACTTTATAAAATAAATCCACCAGACCAATTTTTTTTCAAAAACCGCATTACACCAAAAAGTTTAGGTGCAAAGGGATGGACATACAAGTTCTATAACACCAGCATTGCTTCGGAATTTGAAGTTGATAATATTTTGGTCTAGCTGAAATGTGTTGTAAATGATGAAACTTGATGAGCTTGTGAACACAGTTAGTTTTAGCCAACCGGAAGGAGCCGATATGTCTTCGGCATCGGGCCTAGCTCAACATGTTGGTTTGGCTTACGATCAAGATCCATGATGTGTAAATATATCGCCTGAGCCTATCGTAGGGCCATACGATGGAAAACATCGGTCTGTGTAGCCACCCATTAAACATGGGATAATCATTTTTATAATCTGGAAATTTAAATAATTATAAAAAAAATTAATATATTTCATTACATTGCCAGTATATGCTCATCAGGATGGTTTGCTCAGAAACAAAAAAAAGTTTTGAAATCTTTGGGTACGTAAAACAAAGAGCCAACTCAGATGGCATCCGGTGATGTCATAGCACACTTACCAGCTCTGTAGCTGTTGAGGGGGTCAACATCCTCTAGAGAGAGTAACTTGAAGGAAGCTCTAGGGAGAGGTCCGGGTTGTGTAGAGATCATTCCTCTGAATCTTGTAATGCTCCAAGTCCTAACATGGTTGTAGTCTGTGCATACTGCAATACAATACAATGTGTGGGATGTTGGGGCGGAGGTATCATGGACACCCTCAAAGACAATTATAGCCTTAGTGGACAATATATAGCTTTTGATCACAGCTTTCACACCAACTGAATACACAGAATAAAAAAAGAAACTGGCTAATACAGCCAACATATACACATGGAGATACACATATTTTAATGTCCACAAATGGCCACAGGTGCCCCTAGGTGGCCACAGGTGCCCCTAGGTGGTCACAGGTGCCCCTAGGTAGCCACATATGCCCCTAGGTGGCCACAGGTGCCCCTAGGTGGTCATATGTGCCCATAGGCGGCCACAGGTGCCCCTAGGTGGTCACAGGTGCCCCTATGTGGTTATAGATGCCGCCAGGTAGTCACAGGTGCCCCTAGGTGGTCATAGGTGCCCCTAGGTGGTCACAGGTGCCCCTAGGTGGTCACAGGTGCTCCTAAGTGGTCACAGGTGCCCCTAGGTGGTTATAGGTGCCCCTAGGTGGTCACAGGTGCCCCCAGGTAATCACAGGTGCCCCTAGGTGGTCACAGGTGCCCCTATGTGGTCACAGGTGCACCTAAGTGGTCACAGGTGCCCCTAGGTGGTCACAGGTGCCCCTAGGTGGTCACAGGTGCCCCTAGGTGGTCACAGGTGCACCTAAGTGGTTACAGGTGCTCCTAGGTGATCATAGGTGCCCCCGGGTGGTCACAGGTACCACTAGGTGGTCACAGGTACTCCTAGGTGGTCACAGGTGCCCCCAGGTGGTCACAGGTGCCCCTAGGTGGTCACAGGTGCCCCTAAGTGGTCACAGGTGCCCCTAGGTGGTCACAGGTGCCCCTAGGTGACCACAGTTGTGCATGGAAGGAAACTGAGTAAATGCATTCGCTGATGAACAGCTAGTTGTTTGTAACCAGACAAAAACAAGCCTACCAGAAAGTAAATGTTTATCAGACAAGTGGACGTGAGCTACAGGACATCTGTGAACAGAGAATGTCTGAAATAGCTGAGGACCACGGCCTACAGTCTCGGGGTGTTGTATTATAATATTTACTGTACCATGTTGAGTTCCATAGGCTAGTTCCACTCGATTTCCACTTATACCTGTCAAACATACACCATTGCGTTGTATATATTGCTGGATATATAAAGAACATTGAAATGATATATAAAGGATGTATAAAGGATATATAAAGGATATATAAAGGATATATAAAGGATATGTAAAGGATATATTAAGGATATATAAAGGATATGTAAAGGATATATAAAGGATATATAAAGGATATATAAAGGATATATAAAGGATACATAAAGGATATATAAAGGATATATAAAGGATATATAAAGGATATATAAAGGATGTATAAAGGATGTGTAAAGGATATATAAAGGATGTATAAAGGATATATAAAGGATATATAAAGGATATATAAAGGATGTATAAAGGATATATAAAGGATATATAAAGGATGTATAAAGGATATACAAAGGATGTATAAAGGATATATAAAGGATGTATAAGGGATATATAAAGGATGTATAAAGGATGTATAAAGGATATATAAAGGATATATAAAGGATATATAAAGGAGGTATAAAGGATATATAAAGGATGTATAAAGGATATATAAAGGATATATAAAGGATGTATAAAGGATATATAAAGGATATATAAAGGATATATAAAGGATATATAAAGGATATATAAAGGATGTATAAAGGATATATAAAGGATATATAAAGGAGGTATAAAGGATATATAAAGGATATATAAAGGATATATAAAGGATATATAAAGGATGTATAAAGGATGTATAAAGGATATATAAAGGATGTATAAAGGATGTATAAAGGATGTATAAAGGATGTATAAAGGATATATAAAGGATATATAAAGGATATATAAAGGATATATAAAGGATATATAAAGGATATATAAAGGATGTATAAAGGATGTATAAAGGATGTCTAAAGGATATATAAAGGATATATAAAGGATGTATAAAGGATATATAAAGGATATATAAAGGATATATAAAGGATATATAAAGGATATATAAAGGATGTATAAAGGATATATAAAGGATATATAAAGGATATATAAAGGATATATAAAGGATGTATAAAAGATATATAAAGGATATATAAAGGATGTATAAAGGATATATAAAGGATATATAAAGGATGTATAAAGGATATATAAAGGATATATAAAGGATATATAAAGGATGTATAAAGGATATATAAAGGATATATAAAGGATGTATAAAGGATATACAAAGGATGTATAAAGGATATATAAAGGATGTATAAGGGATATATAAAGGATGTATAAAGGATGTATAAAGGATATATAAAGGATATATAAAGGATATATAAAGGAGGTATAAAGGATATATAAAGGATGTATAAAGGATATATAAAGGATATATAAAGGATGTATAAAGGATATATAAAGGATATATAAAGGATATATAAAGGATATATAAAGGATATATAAAGGATGTATAAAGGATATATAAAGGATATATAAAGGAGGTATAAAGGATATATAAAGGATATATAAAGGATATATAAAGGATATATAAAGGATGTATAAAGGATGTATAAAGGATATATAAAGGATGTATAAAGGATGTATAAAGGATGTATAAAGGATGTATAAAGGATATATAAAGGATATATAAAGGATATATAAAGGATATATAAAGGATATATAAAGGATATATAAAGGATGTATAAAGGATGTATAAAGGATGTCTAAAGGATATATAAAGGATATATAAAGGATGTATAAAGGATATATAAAGGATATATAAAGGATATATAAAGGATATATAAAGGATATATAAAGGATGTATAAAGGATATATAAAGGATATATAAAGGATATATAAAGGATGTATAAAGGATATATAAAGGATGTATAAAGGATGTATAAAGGATGTATAAAGGATATATAAAGGATATATAAAGGATATATAAAGGATGTATAAAGGATATATAAAGGATATATAAAGGATGTATAAAGGATGTATAAAGGATATATAAAGGATGTATAAAGGATGTCTAAAGGATATATAAAGGATATATAAAGGATGTATAAAGGATATATAAAGGGTATATAAAGGACGTATAAAGGACGTATAAAGGATATATAAAGGATATATAAAGGATGTATAAAGGACGTATAAAGGATATATAAAGGATATATAAAGGATATATAAAGGATATATAAAGGATATATAAAGGATACATAAAGGATATATAAAGGATATATAAAGGATATATAAAGGATGTATAAAGGATGTCTAAAGGATATATAAAGGATATATAAAGGATGTATAAAGGATATATAAAGGGTATATAAAGGACGTATAAAGGACGTATAAAGGATATATAAAGGATATATAAAGGATGTATAAAGGATATATAAAGGATATATAAAGGATGTATAAAGGATGTATAAAGGATATATAAAGGATATATAAAGGATATATAAAGGATGTATAAAGGATGTATAAAGGATATATAAAGGATATATAAAGGATATATAAAGGATATATAAAGGATGTATAAAGGATATATAAAGGATATATAAAGGATATATAAAGGATATATAAAGGATGTATAAAGGATATATAAAGGACGTATAAAGGATGTATAAAGGATATATAAAGGATGTATAAAGGATATATAAAGGATATATAAAGGATATATAAAGGATATATAAAGGATACATAAAGGATGTATAAAGGATGTATAAAGGATGTATAAAGGATATATAAAGGATATATAAAGGATATATAAAGGATATATAAAGGATATATAAAGGATATATAAAGGATATATAAAGGATATATAAAGGATATATAAAGGATATATAAAGGATATATAAAGGATATATAAAGGATATATAAAGGATGTGTAAAGGATGTGTAAAGGATGTATAAAGGATGTATAAAGGATATATAAAGGATATATAAAGGACGTATAAAGGACGTATAAAGGATATATAAAGGATGTATAAAGGATGTATAAAGGATATGTAAAGGATATGTAAAGGATATATAAAGGATATGTAAAGGATGTATAGAGGATGTATAAAGAATGTATAAAGGATGTATAAAGGATGTATAAAGGATATATAAAGGATATATAAAGGATATATAAAGGATATATAAAGGATGTATAAAGGATATATAAAGGATATATAAAGGATATATAAAGGATATATAAAGGATGTATAAAGGATATATAAAGGACGTATAAAGGATGTATAAAGGATGTATAAAGGATGTATAAAGGATATATAAAGGATATATAAAGGATATATAAAGGATATATAAAGGATATATAAAGGATATATAAAGGATATATAAAGGATATATAAAGGATATATAAAGGATATATAAAGGATATATAAAGGATATATAAAGGATATATAAAGGATATATAAAGGATGTGTAAAGGATGTGTAAAGGATGTATAAAGGATGTATAAAGGATATATAAAGGATATATAAAGGACGTATAAAGGACGTATAAAGGATATATAAAGGATGTATAAAGGATGTATAAAGGATATGTAAAGGATATGTAAAGGATATATAAAGGATATGTAAAGGATGTATAGAGGATGTATAAAGAATGTATAAAGGATGTATAAAGGATGTATAAAGGATATATAAAGGATATATAAAGGATATATAAAGGATATATAAAGGATGTATAAAGGATATATAAAGGATATATAAAGGATATATAAAGGATATATAAAGGATGTATAAAGGATATATAAAGGACGTATAAAGGATGTATAAAGGATGTATAAAGGATGTATAAAGGATATATAAAGGATGTATAAAGGATGTATAAAGGATACGCAAGGTGAATAAAACCAAAATAAATGGCAATGAGCCAAAGAGCTTTCACAAACAAATCTCTATCCATATTCTGGGTGTTGGCTGCCAGCCATATATTACTCATAACCAAGTTGTTAGACCTGTACTGTCATAGACATGTGGGTAAAGTATACTTACTAGTGGTAGGTGACACATAGACACTGAGAGCAGTTATTGCATGCTCATTGACATCATGAAACAGTTCAGAAATCAGTAAATCATTGTCCTTCATTCTGAGAGGAAACTTCTGCATGTCTATGTAGTAGATACAACCATTACGACAACCCAACAGCAGGTTAGTTCCAGCCACGTCAAAACTTGTAATAGGAGTGACATCTTGTACCTGCAGATCACACGATGTATGCATTATACACAAACTTTGTACATACACTTTGTACACAAGATGTAACGGGCAATTCTGTCATGTGCCACTCCCTTACCGATTCTGTCATGTGTCACTCACCAGCCAATGTTATAACCTGTACTCATTTGCCAATGTTGCCATTTATCACTCCCCTGCCAATGTTGTTACCTGTAGTTTACCCGCCAATGTTGTCATCTGTCACTCACCTGCCAATGTTGTTACCTGTTGTTTACCTGCCAATGTTGCCATCTGTCACTCATATGCCAATGTTGTCATCTGTCACTCACCTGCCAATGTTGCCATCTGTCACTCACCTGCCAATGTTGTCATCTGTCACTCACCTGCCAATGTTGTCATCTGTCACTCACCTGCCAATGTTGTCATCTGTCACTCACCTGCCAATGTTGCCATCTGTCACTCACCTGCCAATGTTGTCATCTGTCACTCACCTGCCAATGTTGTCATCTGTCACTCACCTGCCAATGTTGTCATCTGTCACTCACCTGCCAATGTTGCCATCTGTCACTCACCTGCCAATGTTGCCATCTGTCACTCACCTGCCAATGTTGTCATCTGCCACTCACCTGCCAGTGCTGCGACATGGAATGCCAGACTCCCAACTTTCCAGATTTTCCCAGAGCCACCAGCTGACTTCCAATAAACAAGAGCTCATCAACACACACCGTCAGGTTGAAGTTACCTGCATATTGAAGATCATTGAAGGCAATTTGATCATTGTAAATATAACCGATGTCTGATTCAAAGTTTTAGCTGCAAGCAATCGTTGTGTATAATCCAATTATTCTGATAAATCAAAGAGGTGCTCAAGCTGTATAGATAACATCGATGCTGCTAATGGGGCAGCAAGTGACATAGCCCGAGGCTCTAGCGTAACACTCAATGATTTTTGGTTCAAGACTTTATCAACTAGCACATTAAAGGTGTTGAGACAAAGGGAAGAAAGCCATGTAGTAACTGGCAGGTCTCAACAGGTGACATCTGATGTGCGTGCCATATGCTGTACATCAAGGGCTAGATCTAGCTTATACACAGAATCAGTGCAAGGAAAGAACAATGTTTTAGCTCAGCAATAAATGCAGCTCAGAGATGGAAGCTGGCCTTGTTTTAAATCTACGACAACGTTCAACTCTCAGCCAATCAATGAAAATCTGTAAGTTGAGCAGTTAATTCCAGCTAGACTGAGATATTTCCTTAATTAGGGAAGGGCTAGCAGCTACACACCTACCTTCCCCTAAACCTGAAATAGTAGTAGTCTTAGAATTAAAGCAACTTGAATTTCTAACAGTTTATGGAAAGAGATTGACACTCTTGCACTGAGGCTATATGCAGAGCAACCGCAAAGCGTATTACCTATGTCCGTAGCCTCCCCAGTGCTAGTAACTTGCCATAACCTGACAGAGCTGCCATAAGAAGCGGCTACAAGTCTTTGAGTGCTTTCTTGAGAGGCTCCTGACTGAGCCTTGGCATTTATGGCTATTCTCTCTATGAATTGCTCTATGTGGGGGCTTGTCCAAATACAGTGCCACAGGCTACGCTCTCGTATTCTATAGTGAGAATCAGATACAACACAGTCCATTTAGATGGTGTACAATTAAGTGTACTGTTCAGCAGTGCGAAGGAGCTAATTTTTGGTGGATACTTTATAGCGGAAATAAAAAATAAATGGAACGTGCTACTCAAACACGATACATTTGTATGGTACAAGTTTATTGCTGCCACAGAATACAGTGCATAGACTTTACTGGAAGCACAAACACAAGTAAATGATGCCAAGCCACACCACCCACAACCAACAGGATCCGCTATCGAGGATTTTTGTGGATGTACAAGTCCGGGTTTGACTACGGAATCCAATTTTTACATTTGACGACAACAAAAATAAGTTTCATTTATCATTATGGCTCTTCCCCAGAGACAAACATTGCTGGTGTATCAGAAACACAACATACAAGTATTGTGGTTAACATCTCAACAGTACACATAACAAATATTGTTGTTATTATTTATTTATCAGGCCAAAAGCTTCCGAGCCGCCAGTGCCAAAGGTAGACCAAACCTATGCAGATGCCAACAAGTGGGTATATACTTACTTGTATATACAAATATTGTGTGTATATGCGGCAGCTATCCAGTTATGGTGACCTTTGATCAAGGTTACTTGATTGAATGGCTTGCCTCTACGATTCAATGGCACTACAAACAGACAGACTAGTCAATGGAGCACACTAATAGACCGAGCACAAGAATCGATTGGGATAGACAGATGGACCAAAGGCTGAGTATTATGTGCAGACACTCTAAAAGGCAAAACAACTAGCATTAAATGAATGGTTTAAAAAGTTGAGATTTAAAAACATTAGAAATGACGGCAAATAACATGATTAATTTTTACAGGCCCACTTATTTGATATAAAAACTTGGTTTCATGAACTTCATTTGTAATCGGTACATTGCGAATCTTTATTTGGCATTATACAATGATACTTCCTGTATGAATAAACTCGTCAGTTTTTTGGGCCAACAACGTCTACTACAAAATCTAATAAATGTCATTGATAGTTATCTACAATTATCAATTGAATCATCAATTAAATTCAAAATCTAGCACCCAAGTTTAATCGCAGATAAAAACTCACTAGAATGGAAAGCTCCTCCACTATATTCCAGCCCATGTTTAACCTTCAAGTTCTCAAGAGGGTCACAGTCGATGAGACATTGCTCAGGAGGTGGTATGAATCCATGGAAGAGAACTCCTCCACATGAGGCAGTGGCTAACTCACAACAGAGAGCGAGACGATTAAGTAGGGGAGTTATCCCATAATATTCTGCTTCCTTTCTCAGTGCATTCACCTCATGGTGCCTGCAACAGAGAGATAATAAACCTTTTGTATGTCAAGGTCACACGAGTGACATATTCACTATTGGGACTATCCAGTGAAACAAAGCGGACGTGTAATGTGTTATATAGATTAAACCAAAGAAATATAACTGCTACAGGAAGTGACCTGGGTGTAAATTGTGTCGAGACGGTGTAACTAGACAGAATAGAGAAATGCCAGCTGCAAGTAACTTACTTGACGTCAATGTCCTTGGTACGCAGGTAGTTGAGAATGCAGGCAAATAAACTTGGATCTCTGTCTATGAATATCTGTAAATGGAAAAGTAAGTATGCAGTGAATAGCATCAGTTGTATACAACTACACGTGTTATATACAACTACACGCGTTATATACAACTACATGCGTTATATACAACTACACGTGTTACATACAACTACACGTGTTATATACAACTACAAGTGTTATATACAACTACACGTGTTATATACAACTACAAGTGTTATATACAACTACATGTGTTATATACAACTACATGTGTTATATACAACTACAAGTGTTATATACAACTACTTGTGTTATATACAACTACACGTGTTATATACAACTACATGTGTTATATACAACTACACGCGTTATATACAACTACACGTGTTATATACAACTACATGTGTTATATACAACTACATGTGTTATATACAACTACATGCGTTATATACAACTACATGTGTTATATATAACTACACGTGTTATATACAACTACACGTGTTATATACAACTACACGTGTTATATACAACTACACGTGTTATATACAACTACACGTGTTATATACAACTACATGTGTTATATACAACTACACGTGTTATATACAACTACACGTGTTATATACAACTACACGTGTTATATACAACTACATGTGTTATATACAACTACACGTGTTATATACAACTATACGTGTTATATACAACTATACGTGTTATATACAACTACATGTGTTATATACAACTACATGTGTTATATACAACTACAAGTGTTATATACAACTACACGCGTTATATACAACTACATGCGTTATATACAACTACATGTGTTATATACAACTACATGTGTTATATACAACTACACGTGTTATATACAACTACACGTGTTATATACAACTACATGTGTTATATACAACTACACGCGTTATATACAACTACACGTGTTATATACAACTACATGTGTTATATACAACTACATGTGTTATATACAACTACATGTGTTATATACAACTACATGCGTTATATACAACTACTTGTGTTATATACAACTACACGTGTTATATACAACTACACGCGTTATATACAACTGCATGTGTTATATACAACTACACGTGTTATATACAACTGCATGTGTTATATACAACTACACGTGTTATATACAACTACACGTGTTATATACAACTACACGTGTTATATACAACTACAAGTGTTATATACAACTATACGTGTTATATACAACTACATGCGTTATATACAACTACTTGTGTTATATACAACTACATGCGTTATATACAACTACACGTGTTACATACAACTACACGTGTTATATACAACTACACGTGTTATATACAACTACATGCGTTATATACAACTACTTGTGTTATATACAACTACATGCGTTATATACAACTACACGTGTTACATACAACTACACGTGTTATATACAACTACATGTGTTATATACAACTACATGTGCTATATACAACTACAAGTGTTATATACAACTACACGTGTTATATACAACTACACGTGTTATATACAACTACATGTGTTATATACAACTACAAGTGTTATATACAACTACTTGTGTTATATACAACTACATGTGTTATATACAACTATACGTGTTATATACAACTACAAGTGTTATATACAACTATACGTGTTATATACAACTACATGTGTTGTATACAACTACACGTGTTGTATACAACTACACGTGTTATATACAACTATACGTGTTATATACAACTACATGCGTTATATACAACTACTTGTGTTATATACAACTACACGTGTTATATACAACTACATGTGTTATATACAACTATACGTGTTATATACAACTACAAGTGTTATATATAACTAGGAAGTATACAACTAACAAGTCGTATACTTACAGCTCCAGTCTCATCCTTTATTGATGGAATCCTTCCACTGAGCAAACTGGAAAAGAAGGAGTCAGCAACCCATGTCAGAGTCTGTCTGGAGGAAGCAAATCTGTAACCATAGAGGACAAAGTATTATCTTAACATCATCTAGTATCCCAGCTCAACAGCTAATGTGATTTGTTGATACATAAACATACCCAGACTTACAATTATACTAAATAAGTTGTGTTTTTATATTTATCATAAAGCATAGGATTTGGGATATCCACAGGATTCAACCAATAGAAAAGACTCTACGTTGTGAAGAATGGTAACAGAGTCTTAACTTCATAATATGCAGTGAGCCAGCAGTAAGCCAGCTGCCCTACAGAAGATCTGAGTGAAACTTTTAATGAAAAGATCCTGTTTTCTCTCAGAAAGTAAAACAGGATTTTTATGTGAATGCTGAGAAACCAGAGAGACAAATAGTGTTTATCCAGATGTCTATAATCAGCATACTTAATTGTGTATCAATGAGGGCGCTAAGATAACATGTCAGAAATGCTACTGCTCGTAGTTGTATTTGTAAAGAAAATAATTTACGTAAGACTTGAGTTTTTTAAAAATTGATCAAGCAATACGCCAATGCCTAATAAAACACCATCAAATTAAGTACTTGTTCAAAAAATCAGTGCTAGTCAAAAAAAATAAGCTCTTTTACAAATCTCAAAACATTTTAACTAACATGATAACTAGATGACACATCACACTTTAGTATCATAAGTGAGTTCATGAAGTAATTTCATATCGATTAACCCAAAGTTCCCAGCAAGTGGTTTTCATAGAAACAAATTGAGGATCTTTCGCACATTATTGGGTACGTTTTATAATTTAAAAATCAGCAGTTTGTCTGAGTGTCATCATATCTAGAGGGTGGTTATTGTAAAGTCGCAAAGGCAGGAGACAGCATGTGTAGTATTCATTCTCTTGGTAGCACTACAGTTGCCATCAACTTCCCCTAAGGCAGTTGCTATGTGGTAACAAACCATACAAAACATTTATTCTAGGTTATCATTAGTTAGTTAGGAAAAATTCTGTACAGGGAACCTAATGGTAAGCAGTATGCTGGTCTCCACACAAAAAAACCGTCACACTACAGGTAGTTAACACCAGGCACGGATAAGTTTGAGGCGTTAACCAAGTCACTCATAATGACAATCCTTAGCTTTTTTTCGATATCCTCTTCCCATTTTTATTCCTTATGCTCTTTTGATTACAAACATATTGATTCAAAGAAAATTTCTGACTGGTGGCCACCTTATAATTTTGCTTCTTTGTGTATGGCGAGTAGTAGTGAGGCAAATTAGGGTAGAATGGGTCAGCTACAAAAGTCCTCTTTGCATACTAAAGTAGCAATTGTGTGTTTGTTTGTTATATCCTAGAGCTATACGTCATAGCAGGACCACAGTGTGGGTTTGATACTTCTATAATGCTACGTTTTCATAGTTGCTGTATTATCCGTACACTTCGCAGCATACAAAAAAAAACACTCTAACTGTTTTGTTGTTGTGTTTGGTAGCAGATAAATGATGAAGTATCAAAATACAGACTAATTTATTGCATAAGAAATGTTTTTGGGAACATTTAGAAATCAAAGATAAAATATATAAATCATAAAGTTTCAGGTGATGCCAGGGCAGGCTCCAAGTGATATCACTCATGCGCCAGAGTTTTCTGGGCCTGGCTATATGTACTGCAATATAATGATGGTGACTTATGATAAGGCACTGACATTAGATGACAAAGATTAGAGGGAGATCTTGATCTCCAGAACTCACTGTCTAAAAGTCCAAATAAAGACACAGAAATAACCGCCATTGTAAAAGAGTTTAGTTTTTGGTATTAAAACTGCAAGTAAAATTTTTTCTTCGAGTTTTACAATATCCATAACAAAAATTTAAGCTGTTGATCACACATGTACGTAAATAAGATGAGCCAATCACCTCTCAGTACATGTGGACAGTTTCGTATATAATCAATACTGGCAAAACAGTATTAATTATATGCGTGAAGCTGGTGATTTGAAAGTTACAATTTCATTAATCAATTGACGTCAGTGCTTTTTGTATTGTTTTAGCAACAAGCATTGTCTAAAGAATTGCCAATAATATTGCAATTTCGTTACATATAATAAATCATAAATTTTCTCAGTTTTGCAGTCAATCTTCATGAATGAGTTTATCAATGATAATGTCTCAGAAGCAAACTAACCAGTTTCATCAGCAATCCTTGTTATGATTATGAGTAGATTTAGTTGATTAACACTATGATGCTATTTTAGCAAAATGTGCACACCATATATGAGGTAAGGGGTCAACAACAAGATATAATCCAATGACATAACAATGAGAGAATGTATCAAAAGAAAAACAGAAAAATAAGATAACCCCAATAAATTACTCCATAATTCAACAAAATTTTTCTAATTATTAGCATTAATTATACAAGTGATTTTTTCACAGCTTTTTATCTGTACACAATAATAATATGTACACTTAATAATGTTAATAACCATTATTATATTATCATATAATAATAAATGATTTATTATTTTAATAATAATATAGTAATCATTATAATTTTTATTAGTCTGAATATCCAAGTGTCAAAATTTGCATTTCCTTGTATTGGAGCAAGCACATTAACACAATGGCTTCAAAAGCCTGTTCCATACTAGGACTATTTAAATAGAGTCTATCCAAGGATCAAACTAAAGTTCAGACAATTGCATATGAGTAGCTGCGCAGGCATGTTTTAGAATATGCATGCAAGACATGGGATCCACATCTCTGAAAGCATATTAGTCAGCTTGAGTGAGCTCAGAGCAAGACAGCAACATTTATTTTGAATTTAAAAGGCAAAGATGAAAGTGTGAGTGATGCCAAAGATAAATTAGGGATACATTTGCTGTCGAAAAAACGCAAAACAGCCAGAACAACTATTTTTTATGCAATGTTTTTGAATGAACATATGTATTCCCTGACTGACAGTTTCTACCCACTAATAGCATGCACTCAACACTCCTATGTTCACTTTACTCGTTCTGTGTCACAGTCAGTTCCTCATGGGTTTTCCACCAGCTGCGATTTCTTTCACCATGGCTTCGTTCCTAGAACATCACGGGACATATGTTCGTCGTCAATCTGAACAGCCTCATAGTCACTGAATCAATGGCATCCACTTTCCCAAGTTGAGGGGTGGGCCTTGGGCCTCTGGGGATTTTTGCAAGATAATGTTCTGCCAATGACCCACTACTATCAAAATACCATAATAATTTTATCATAGTATGTTGATAGTGGGCTGTTGGCAGGACATCATCTTGTAAAAATCCCCAGGGGCCTGTGGTTTAGGAACTCCATCCAAAACAAAACTTTCTTTCAACTATTATAATAATTAAAATTATATATGGTTAATTTTTTATACCTTGCTGTTATAGCAATAATTAATAATCATTATCATTTCTCATCCATAATATTTATTATGATAATGATTTATTGATGTAATGATAATAATGTAAAGGATTTGCATGAACGTGTATGTTCAAGACCTTCACAGGACCACTGTCTACTAGAGCCTTCCTATACTATTGAGTGCTAGGGCAAATGGTAGCGAGCTGACTAGCCTCAGGCACAAAACTCCGTATTGCAGCTTCTACTAACCGGTAGTATAACACAGCTCACAATAGGCACTTAACTAATTAATTACTTGATATGACTCAATACGGGAGACTTTCTCTAACAGTACGGGGATCTGTTACGCAACACAACCAGATCCGGTGTCACTATCAATTCTGCTTACTAAGCACGTGCGCAGATTTCAGCAATTGATAGACTTTCACTAACGTTAACTTCAGCAATCTATTTCACCAATCGAGTTAGGCAGACTTGGACAATACCATAGAGTGTAGTTACTTCTGAGAGTATTGCGAACCAACAAGCTTTATTATACTGCTTCACAAGTTGTACAGCAAAGGAGAGAGTTACAGTTGTTAATAATAAATATATTTCCAAACAAGATACAAAAACTTACAAACAGTGAGAGATGTTTTGAAGCATGTATAACAATCCTGACACGTTGAACAACGACTTAAAACTTCCAGTTACTGATTGCGAGGAACACCAACGTTACATTCATTGACACAGTTCTACTCTTAACACAACTACTCCAGAGCTCTGGAGGCTTGGGCGATCTGCCCCAGTCTTTATAGAAAAACTAGACAGTTGAAATACACACATACAATTGGCTAATAATAATAAAATATGATTGGTCATTTCAAAACCAGGTTAATATAGATAATATAAGTGCACACAAACAGATCCAATGCGCCTGCCTAAACATTCATGCAGATAAAATAACCGCTCGCATTAACAGCTATAATAATTAAATCAGGTCACAAGTTCACCGGAACAGTTCCTAGCTTGCTGTTCTCTCCTAGACTTGGCTAGCACGCCTCCATCAACTGTAGGATCACAGGCCGGTCCTCTGTTGCTAAGCGATTAGATAGATCTATCCTCATCAGGTAAGGCAGGAAAACTCCTGGTGCATCGGTCCTCACACACCTACTCACACAATTCCATCGCAATAATATTCTTCAAACGATAAAAAACTGGTCCTATAAATAAATCGTAAATATTAATTTTATGGAAATACTATTCCCTGTATAATAATCGTATTACTATTATTATTATTATTATTATTATTATTATTATTATTATTATTATTATAATTATTATTATTATTATTATTATTATCACCATCATTATTATTATTCGAATTATTAAATAACACTAAAAATAACGATTTACAATAATTATTATCCATTATTATTATTTATTATATTATGATTATAATAATGATCACTATTATAAGTGCTTTAAACAAATATGAATTTAATATAACAATAATAAACAATTAATAATAACAGTCAAATATCATATTAAATAATAAAAAGAGGCTAAAAATAATAAATCAATAATAATAAATCAACAATAATAATAATTAATAATAATAAATAAACTACATATAATAATATTAATAATAATAATTATTATAATTATTATTATCAAAATAAACACACAACAACAACAAACGATAAAACAAACTACACACAAAAAAAAATTCGTTGTACATTTAAATGCATCATGTATATGTATGTAAAAAACTAGCAATGCAATATACATCACCATCATCATCTTTGAAATTATTATTATTAATAAATAAAAAAAATATTATCATTTATTTATTTATTTATTATTATTATTATTATAATTATTGTTTGTTTGTTGTTGTATTACAAGCTTTTCATTCATAAAAAATGCCATTAGGGATGAGACACTGCAAAATGAAACTGCCTCAACTAATTTTTCATAGAGCTAACCTTGTTCCTCCTACATTGAAATTGATAATTTCGCGTTCTTCCATTTTAAAATGGCATACTAAAGCAATTTTACTAAGAGCAAAAACAATTCTGAAACATTTAATTATTTTCTTCCCATTAGCCTGTAAATTCTCAATTAATTTGTATTGAATATCGTAGGCGCTTGAGGACGTCTCAATGCGTTACATAAAACCCAGGTTTCAATTTTGACCTTGACCTATACTGTGGCGTTCAAGTAACAGATTTATAAAAAAAACTTCAATATTTGTCAAGAAAAGACAACTTTAGATACCTCTGTTGGTATCATCACACAGCTCAAGATAGTCGTGAGGCCACATTATGCCATCATATAAACAATCCAAATAAATCATTAATCCAAGTGGGAGAGTTAAGCTCAACTCGTACACCCAACTCGTACAGTTATACAAACGGTGGAATTTAGAGATTTTTTTGCTATGATTTCATTGCACAGCAGCGTAGCCATTTTTTAGCATAATTGCTGTACAATGTATCTCTTTTGTGGGCCTTTGTGGTAAATTAAAAACAACACTATTTTTTATTTGAAAAAGTTTTCAGTTACAAAAAATATTCTGCCTCAAATGCCTAATTCTAATGTGAAAATTTTTTCAGTTTAAGCTTGTAATGAAATGTAAATGTAGGTAAGTGCACTCATAAGCAATTATTGATATATATTAGATCTAAAACTGGCAGAATTCTCTATCATTTTGGTTCTTTGACTTAAATATTCTTTGATGTAATATATATATAATATATATATGATATAATATAATGATTTACACTGTTTTTTGCAAAACTTTTGTTAGAGATTGAATTTGAATGAAAATAACAAATCTGTATCACCTGTCATGGTGAATGGCAGTTCAAATACATGTAGATTGCTATAATGCTAATACATAACTAATTCAAATATTAGCAGGAGTTGCCCTCCCATTTACCTTCAACAATTGCCCAATCAAAAGAGGCATTCCTATTGACTATGACCTATGAATAAGTTATTGACTGAGCTAAGAAAGCCTAAGCTACATGGAGAACTTGAGCCGGTGTCCGCAAGGCTAGTGTAGTAGCAGGAGTGCTTCCCAATCGAGGGCTGTGATCAGCTGATTGCTATACGATTGAGAAGGCATGTGAATAGAGGAGAAAGGCAAGTCCTTATTCATTGCAGTTGTGGAAGCAGAAGAGGAGACACGTTAGTGAACCGCTGCTACTACTGACAGCGCAGCTATGGAGTTTTTAAGCTTAAGCAACAAATACACATATTTCAACGATGGTGTTATATACATTAACAGTACCGGCACAGCGGGATCAGAGAAAACATATGTCTATGGAGCATTTCCTATCACAATGATTGTACTAACTATTGGAATAATCGGTAACGTCCTTCTTATCATAGCCACACGTAACAGTCCTCGTTTGAAGGCGCCAATATTCCAGCTTTTATTCGCTATAGCGTTTGCTGACATACTATTGCTGGTGTCATTCAGCTTACCAGAAATAGCAACCAAATTTAACGATCAAAAATGGGTGTTTGGAAGCAAAGGATGTACTTTACTCGTGTTTCTACAATTTCTACCTACACATGTCACTTCCTGTCTTATCGTTGTTTGTTGTTGGGAGCGTTTCTATGCAGTCTGTCGACCCCACAGCGCTCTATGGATCACCTCACGAAAGATGTCTGGAATTATTGCAATCACCTGGTTGCTCAATGCAGGTAAGATAACGAGTTAGCAAAAGAATAAGCTTGATAAATATTTTTTCAATAATTTATCCGAGGCATGAAGTTTATGTATTTGCAAGTCGTGGAGCAATTTTTGATATAATCTTTTGGCACTGTTTCAAGTTGCAACGATGAAGATGTAGTGCTAGAAGATGTGTAACGCCATCTATGAATGAAAGTTTGTTTTACTGATAAACATAGAGATTGGGTTTTGTATTACAATTAAATAGCGGCTGCTCTTGCTGACCTGGGAACTAATTTTCATTTGATAGCCTGAGATGACTCCTTGTTGAACTTTACTCTTTGGCAGCTGTTGCTCTTCCATTATTTTTTATCAAGTCTTTTTTTCGATGACATGTTAGGTGCAGACAAAAAAAAACCAAGTGAAGTCACAAGTCCAGTTTTCTTCATGTATTTATTACACTTTTAATTTATTCAAATTTTTCCTTTCATATTTAAACTCTGATTCAATTTTTTAGCAAAACTTTCATTTAATTCTTTACAAAAGCTAAAAATTTAAAAGAGTTGAAAATATTTATTAAGAATTTATGCGAAAAGTGATTAGATAATACTGATTTTTGATGAATGACTTTGTCTTCTATTTTGTGAAGTTTTTCTACTGATGTAGCTTTATTTTTTTTTGTTTCGTTTTTATAATTAAATATTATTCTAACATAGTCAAGACCGGATGTTATTTTGCTGCCGGCATCATGTATTTTTAACTAATACATAGCAGCATTTACTTGACATTAGGAGGAAAATCACCTGGCGCTCCCAATATCATTGCATCAGCTTATTATGAGCTAGCTCAGTGAACTTGGCGTTGCTGAGCCTAGTCAGCAGTAAATATTAATATTGGCTGTTACCTAGATGTTGAGCTATAAATAGTCAATCAATAAAACTTATTCTATGGGCAGCCCTTTCAAATCAATCCTTTGTAATCATGTATTGAAAAAAACTACTAATGATTTTATGCAGCTAGCACCACTTCACAGCAACAGTAATGCGCGCTCAGCAACGCCGTCATGCACTCGTTTCTATATGCAAACAAAAAGCTTCACGCAATGCTCCAGGGATCGCTGGCAGCCCTTATATAATGGCATTGAACAAAATAATATAATCGGATCCTCCAAAGTTGGCTAACGGAAGCAGACTCGTGAGAAATTATCTAACGGAAGCTTGGCCACCATTTGTCCGAAGATGGATAACAAACTTGACCAACTTGAATACAATAGAGAATTGCTCACGATCGATACGCCAGCCTCTTTTTGTCGACTTCACATGTATTTGTGTTTGGTTACAGGTGTACTGGCCCCTCTTATAGTTATGACTAAAGAAGTGATTCTGAAATATCCAGCCCCGACTGAAGGCGCTGAACTGCCGTCAGCTCTCTCCTGCCATCTTGAAATGGCTCCCCATATCAAGAAATTGTACTTTACAATAATGGGAATGGTCTTCTACGGTATCACCGCTGTTGTAAGCCTTGCCTTTCTCGCCTGCACCATCTGTAAAGCCGTTAGCATCGACCTTGAAAATTACTTTATCAAGGATGATTTTAAAAATCATGTAAGTAATTTTGTAATGTTTAATAATTATTTATTTACGAAATCAACGAAAAATTGTTTGCCATATTGAAAAAGTAGGAGTAAAATAATTATGAGAATACACCATGGAATGAGCGGTTGTAATAATAATAGGTAATTATATAGCAGTTACACTGCTGCCATTAAGCGTTTCCCAGGATTCTTTTATTGATTGGAGAGGGCAGTATTTACAATGCATCGCTTTCGAGTGGGGCCAAAAGTTCACATAAACAGCTGCTTTGCAAATATTATATTTGACTGAGATTTAACAAGAAACATTTTTACCAGTCTTTTGATGTGAAATTACTATTAATTAAAATGAAAAAATATTCGAAAAATTTTCTGTAGCGTTTTTCGCAGAGCTCGCAAAAGCGGATGATGAAAATGTTGAAAGGGTCAGGCAACTATTGTACATGGACCATTGCCAATTGTTAAGTAATGATTGGCCTACTTAACACGTAAGATATAGGTCAATTACACGTTTTATCCCAACATAAAAACCTACCATGAAAGGCATCTCCTTGAAGAATACTAATGCTGATGCTGTTTTTCGCAAACATTTTCCCTCTGCGATGTAAATTAGCCAGCTAGAACCAGTATTTTTCATTTCAAAATTCTTTCATCGTTTCATAGCTAAATCGACAATCATTGAACAATTTGATCAGACATTTGCCCTGGTAACACTCATTGACAAAGTTCATTGAGATTTTATCTAACTCTTTCATCTCCGCTGATTCACTAAAAAGTACCCAAATTTAAATCAAATTGATTATATAACCCTCCTTAAAAAGACAAACTAGATTAAACTGATAATTTTTCAAAGTATTTTGTGTTAGCTTGGGAATATAAAACGTCTGTTGTTTTGCTCGAATACAATAACACAAAGTTATGTAAGACAAGTAGCAGATAGCTGAGTGCATCGCTGATCAAACCCCTTCGCTATTCATTTTGTTGATTCGAACAATATGTCTTTCTCAATAGCGAACTGAGTGCCCCGAGAAAGTCTTAACACTTCCATCATTTGCTCTGAATAACACCAGCTGCATTTATCCGCCTCACAAGCGTTACATAATTAGAACCATTGGTCATGTGCCCTCGTTACGGATTTTCAAACCTAGAAATATTTGACATTCAAAAAGTCAATAGCCGTCAGCAACAAAAAATAACCTGTTATGATTTTGTATCAGTTTGTCGATTTTATTTATTTCTTATTATTTTTAAATTCAAAATAAATAATGAAGTGGTTTGTACTTTTAGATTCTGAGATGCACGGCCGTCATTACTATCATATCCATAATATTCTGTATACCATATCGGTACATGTACTTCTACAACCTACACTCATCGGCCTCTACAATCCAAGACAATGATATTATGATATTACTTGGCACCGTAATGGTCATAGTGGGCGGAGCTGTCAAACCTATTGTATATATCACAGCTTCCAGCCAGTTTAGAAAGTCTATGGTCAGAGCTCTCAAGTAAGTTATTGCTTTCAAACTTCTCTCGTAGCTTGTCACTTTCTGTTGGTATTTCCTCATTCACCCCACTACTCATGCTTCTGGAATCTTACCAAATAAATCAATACATAACCAGTAGATTTTTGCCTATGGTAGATTCGTGACATCAGTGAGACAAATTTGTTGATAGATTAAACAGCAGTCAAGCATGATAGCCCAAAAAAACATCTTATGCTGTTAGTACTGCCTGCTAAAACAATATTTCTCTACCCTAATACTACTAGCTTTCTCAAAACTAACATTGTTGGATCAGCCGTCTTTTGACATCATATATTTGTTAGCAAAAAATAGATATTCTGTGACTATTTTACTGGTTATATTCCACTGAATTCTGCATTATCCCCCCCTCCTCCCCTCCGCCGCCCCCCCCCCCCCATCTGATGTGCCATATAGCAGTTCAACGAAGTTGATGAAAAATTTTCGGTGGCAAAACAAACATGGCATGTTTGTGGAATGTCAGTTGACCAAACAGCCTGCTTTGTTTAGTTGTAATGCATCTTACTTTCTCACAGGTGTTGTGGATCTACTGCTAGAGATTACCAACAGACACACGGCTACAGGATGAGCGAAAAGTTCGTTGACTCCGGCGGCCCTTTACTCAGAAATAACAAAATCTCCATCATCACCTGAATACAAAGAATTCTCGACAAAGGCAGCTGTGATTGTTGGCCCTCCCGATCTTCTCACTAAACATTCAGAACAATATTTTTTGCAGCTCAGCTGAACTCGTCTGGGGCAACCAAACGCGAACTAAATATTTTTTTCTATGTTAGGTAGGAGGTAAAACCTTCAAACTATTTTTGTATTCAGTAATTGCTATTGAGAGAGTGTTATTTTGTGCAATGGTGCAAATGGAAGACAAAGAGTCAATGTGAGGCTCCACCATTGTGTATAACTAGCCATGCGAGCTATCAAATAGCTGTGAGTACATGCTGCCGCTGCCGATCAGCAACTAGAAGCGTGATGTGAAATTATTGCATCAGAAAGTGCAATGATTGTGCCTATTTGAAGTTTAAAATGTTGGAATTTTTTTCAGTGTACCAGCAATTATTACGAATCTCGACGTTGGTCTAAATTGTTTTACATTTTTCTCTCATCGCTATAAATAGATATTTTAAGTTTATTTTGTAGCCGACTAATACTCATTTCTGGCACCGCCCACAACTTGTCTAATTGTAACTTCACAATAAATCTTATGTATTGGAGATGTCAAGGTGCTAAAGTAGCAAATATATATGAATAAAAACAATAAATGAACATTTGTTATTACATATTGACATCTATTCACGCACAACACAGGTGTTATGATTGCTGACTTGCTGACGTATGTAATTATTATTACCCATAAGAAAGTGGCTGTAACTAATTTGGAGGAAACTCATCAACACAAGCTCTGCTCTGACAGCGTTATTACTACCATTTTGTACTGAAGTCTTTGCTTGTGCTAAGTGGCATTTATATATTGAACTATTTCCAAGGGAAATTATTCATTTGCAAGATCAAGAGCAGACAACTCCAAATAGGAAATGTCATTAGGTACATGAACAAGTGGCTGACGTCAACCATAATGTTGACAAACTGGGAATCTTTGAACAAGCTAAAAATTTTGGTTACATGCTTTGGTGTTTGGTTCATAGTCCAATTTTACGAAAAATCAATTTTGTTTAGCAGCTTCTTGCCAATATCAGAATAAAAATGCAAAAGTCATAAAAAACGTATTTTTTGCAAACACTTTTGCTTCCTCACCAAAAGAAAAGATAAAGACGCTACCCAAGGTTACTTTCAGAGCTATCTTTAGCCATGTCACTACACATCCCCTGGAGGGATGTCACATTCAGAGACGTTTCATTATGCAGAGCCGGTCACACCCAAGCAACCTTCTAACATCAGCAATCTCTATAGTTCTCTGGAATTAGTGGAAATCTTTAAAGAAGATGCAATCTTCTTGCAGCCCAATAGCTATCAGTTTTCGTAAATGGGTAAAAAATATGCAATCTCAAGGCAAACATAAACTGTACAGCGCACTGGTGTTTATACTCGCTATACTACATGGATGGGCTGGCACAACCAACAGCACATTAACACTCCTATGCCGTTAACTGCACAAACAAATGTTAAGCAAACTCATTGCTTACGCTTGATATTGAAATGATTGTAATCTTGATTCTCAATAACATAGCTTTGATTTATTAAAACAAGTTTTTTGTATTTAATTTTTGCAACTGAAAAAAATGGTGATGCAGGCTAAATATAGAATTTGTTTATTAAGGCGTATTGCTTAACGTAATCATGAAAATCAAAATAATTATTTCATTTTATAAATGTTAATTGTTAATTAGAACTTTTTTCAAAAGAAAAGTAAATGATGCAGAAGCCATGTAATGTTGACCTCACTCAGGCTACTGCCCTATCTACGGATATTAACATTTCTCCGGTTATTGTCTTAGCTCTGGGATGAAGCATGCACATCGAACTGCTGTCACTGTTATTCTGACATGGACAGACGGGCATGTGCGCATCATTTCACAAGCATTATAGCATCATGCCATACGGAGGCAGCAAACTAAATTATTGAGCATTGCCCAGGCACAAGCTGCTTTTTTGTTTGAATAAAAAGAACCTGGGGAGATGAATGAATTACATGTCGGTGCACCCAGTGAATCAATACACGGCAAACAGTGAGCCAGCAATGCTTTGGTTCAACCAGTTGCGCAACCAACATCGCTAATAGAAGAACAAATTTATAAACATGCTTAAAGTTATTTTTTAATCTATTTACTATTATTCTGTTTGTAATCTGATGACATGTGAGAGCCAAACTAGCTGCCACCTAAGTTGAATGACGAGCTGCCATTTTTGTTTTCCAGACTGTGAATGCCACAGCAGTAGCACCTGAGCTGACCCTCACCTTGCGGCATGCATTCCCTGCTAGCCACATTTGTACTAAAACAGCTGAGGTCAGGTATAAATGTAACATCTGGGAACACAAGGATCTTGCACATACATGCCAGACAACGTGACTGTCAATAATGCGTACTCATGATTGTTCAGCACTTGTGTATATAGCATAAAGGCAGCACAAATGGACTCGATATATTGCTATAGACATATATATGGACAAACCGTAGAATTATCTCCCCTCCTAGAACGCTAACCAGTTGATAACGGTTGGTGACATTTGAAACTGTTAAAAATGCCGTACTACACTATTTATCCCCCGAATATTTATCGACTTCACGACATCTTTTTCTTCGTCGCAGTCATTATCGCAGACATACTGCCGTGCATTTGAGCCACCTTTTGCGACTAGTGTACGCGACTTACGCAGAGGTCACTATTCTGGACTGGGGTCACTAGCACAGACTGATATTTGCCCTGTATCGTAAAAGCGATTTGATTTGTTCTAGGACGCCATTTTTAATGGTATTGTGTACTATATAAATCACATATACAAAAAACTCCGCTCTGCCACCAGCAGCTCATGTTATATTTCACCTATAGTTAGCATTCTAGGAGGGGAGATGACTCTAAGGGACAAACTAATAATATTGACACCGTATCCAACAGTAAAATTCACAGCAAAAATCCTAGCGATCCTTCAGATTGAGATATGGAGACAAGATAGGGTTATCAATATCATTAAAGAATATGCAGAAACGATCGAACGTAATTCTAGTAAAACTCAACAGTTTTCTTTTTCAAAAAGACAACTCCACAATGTAACAGAATTAACAACTCCCGAAGGCAATATTGCCATAAGAATATGGCAATGATTTCCAGCTACTAGCAATTTCTGGTAAACTTGAAGAAATACTTGGAGCATTTGAAAGCATCGAGAATCTAGACGTTTTAATATATATCAACTTTTAGGATGATTTTTAAATCATACCCTAAAAAACATGTGAACATTTTTTTGTAATTTCTTTTGTCAGCGAAGTCATCGCACAACATCACACATGATAGATATGTTGTGAGAAAAAAATCTGTTTGTGATATGATGCGCCTCGCGAGAAAGGAGGAAGTGAGATGGCCCCACTAAAACAGAGTGCAACAAATTATAGACAATAGCCTGTGGAGCAACTGCACAAATGAGCAGCCACAAGATAAGTAAAGTAACCCTAGCCATACAGCGTGTAAGAACTTAGTATAAATTGTTATTAACACCATAGAACATGCATTATTACACAAATGAAAAAAATATTTGTTTTCCCAATGGCAGTTGTAAACAACCATGTTATGAAAAGACAACTTCTCACGCATTTGGTGACAGAAGTGGGCACAGTCGGTTCTCTCCAAGAGCAGAAGTGTACCATCCTGGCAGGGCTTCAGTGAAACAACAACAACAACCATTGGAGACACCATTGAGAATATATGTCTTTGACAATTTTGATCAGTCTCAATATTTCATCTGTGCAAGGGCCCCTGAGTAACATCCTTCTAGGCATATCAACAACTTTTCTACCAAAAAGCAAGTTTTATTGATTGAAGCACAATATGTCCTGACTTTTCACCAAACGATTGCGGTGCTGTTTACACAAAAGAATAAACTAAAAGAGTCCTATAAATAATCCTGTATAGAAAAAGACCGGAGGAGGTGCTGGATCAATGCTGGGTGCAGTCAATGCTGTAAACATCTCCGAATTAATGTCAACCTACGTCAAGTTGAATGGAATCTTCTAGATGCGTGAGTGCACCTATTAGATAAGTGAGTTGCTGACTAAAGACTGCACCGAGCTGGGTGGAGTTATATCGAATAAAACACAAAGTACATGTCTATCAATTATTCAAGCTTTACTGGCAGGAGCGAGAGGGTTTGTGCAAAGCAAGGCAGATATCGCCTGGAAGTGCATATATTTGGGTACATAATAACAGGGAAACGTTGTCTCCAAAAAGCATTAGGTAAAGTTGAGATGTAATACACAAGTGCAAGAGAGAGACTATGTAGAACTAACGAACAAAAGTACGTGATTTAACAAAAAGGTGGTGATAGCCATATACTGTAACACAAACAGACATTAATAGAGTCCCAGAAGTCACTGGTGTAGACCTCGCATGACCAGCAGCGCCATCCATGCCCAAATCTGGACCATCTATCAATCTACAATACATTTTAATGCACCGTAATAAATACAAATCAACAAAGAATACCAATAATCAGTGAACATTTCAGTAATTGAATTATATATTACATGAAATAGCTGTGATTTCGCTAATTACACAATCTGTCAAAATTTTTTCGCCGCTTTTTAAAGAACATTACAGTTAAAATAATTCACATTGTCATTTCAGAATATACCTCATTGACAATCCTACTTTTCAATTTTGTGAACCTATTGATTGCGCACAAATGCTGGGAAAACTGGCATTTTTAATTTATTTAGCTTGAATTTAGAAATATTTTGGAATAACATGTCTTGGTGAGGTATCTGACAACCGTTGTGAGGCACCTGACAACCGTTGTCAGGGGCCTGCACCTGTAGGGGCAAGAGTGAGCAATTGGGCTCAGATCAAAAGGTATTAATCAAATTTCTGAAACTGCAAACGGCCTGTCACATGGCCTGTCACATGGCCTGTCACATGGCCTGTCACATGGCCTGTCACATGGCCTGTCACATGGCCTGTCACATGGCCTGTCACATGGCCTGTCACATGGCCTGTCACATGGCCTGTCACATGGCCTGTCACATGGCCTGTCACATGGCCTGTCACATGGCCTGTCACATGGCCTGTCACATGGCCTGTCACATGGCCTGTCACATGGCCTGTCACATGGCCTGTCACATGGCCTGTCACATGGCCTGTCACATGGCCTGTCACATGGTAAGGATTGTTAATGTCAAACAGCAGTAGAATGTCCAATACTGGCACATGTATAAGTTACACACACAATGATATATAGCATACATGCATAACTACATCAGCAATTCATTATAGTAATTCAACTGAATTGAATTCATAATTCATTTCTGGAATGTTATATATCAGTTAGGCACAGAACACCTCAATATGTCAGTATGACGTGTTGAAGCGAAAATTAAACACTGACTCAAAGCGTACAAATACTCTATGAATTTGTATCTAGACTTTCTTATGGTATAAAGAAAAAGGCACGAATACATCGCAGGTGGTGTAAGACCTCATATATATCGTATTGTGGAATCTTCTGTTCTAAGAATCCAATTCAACATGAAATTCATGAAAAACATGAAAAGCAAAAACTGTAATAATCAGTAATAGTATGAAGTGTTGGTTTCAAAAACAAACCACAAGTCTGCACATACATAATATATTATACATATATATATTTACAATACATACAGAAAACACTCACTCATTAGTCGACAGTGAAATCTGAAGAGCAATAAGTTAAATTGTCCAAGAAGAGCCTGCGTTCCTCCAATAGGTAACTAAAACACATAGTGAGCTACATTATATTACAATCAATCAAACACTACCCATCTACGCCTTGGCTTGCAGTTGGGGATTTGAAGAAAATCAGTCTACGTAGAGTCGTAGACCAGATGCATACGACGTTGCGAAAAAAAAAAAATAATAATGAAATAATGGAAACAACAAGCTATTTAATATGGTCAATAAGTAATCAAAAGAGAATGGACACCCGCTCTATGCTGAGCGACAACAAGAAAAGGGGAGACAATTCCTGCATAAAAATTTATGTGATTCAATCGCACACAGACAGAAATAAACAATAGGAATAAGAGACTTGACTTTATAAAGATGGTGCACACGTTCGCTCATGACTAGACTATTGTGCGACATGAGAAGTTATATGAATGGTAGATAGTTACATAACATGGACTCAAATACTAATGTATAATGTTACCACATTGGTGCAGCTGTACCGATACAAGAGCACTATATATACATGTAGTTTTGTATAAAGATCTATACATCCATTTGAGATCAGAGATAACAAAATGTGTGAAACAATGATGTTTGCCGAAGACCGAAGACTTCCTTGTAGATCAAACAATTCTCTCATGTACACGTAGAGAGATTCAAACCCACAGCGTAAATTGTTGCATGGAATAATTAGTCAACACTTGCTGGCACCTGCTGACAGGTGATTGTCAAAACTGACCAGAGGCTGACCCTGCATGTTGTTCCCTTTTATTTGACACAACAAGATGAAGCAATCAATTAAGTTTGCTATTGCAGGTAAAATGTTATTCTTTTGGTACAAAGAGATTGTAGAAATAGAGAACTATGAGTTCACAGCTGACTATTGCAATGAGTGGAATGCTGACTTAATAGCCAATAGCGTTGCCTATAACAGCATCCTGTCCTCCATCATGGACTAGAATTAATAGCAGCGCTGTCACCAAATATAGACATTGTTTTTTGCTTATCCACTAAAATATGTATCAGAGTGATCAACGATCAAAGCTCTCTCTGCAGAGGGACGCGTGTGATAAAGCCACTATTTCTCTCGGGCTATATCTCCATTATGTAGCCTAATAGAAAACCTTAGATCTTTGACTAGAATTATATTAGCTAACCAACTCGCATCGATTTTGAACAAAATAATTTCAATATTATTGATCGTGGAAGGCAATTGATAACACCAGAAACGTGCAGACAACTCCCAACATATTTCTTACAACAAAATTGCAAGTTAGTTGAAAATACCAAAAATTAATAAACATCTCTCGATAAAATACTAAGTTTCAAGTTACAAAATAAATGTAATACTTGGGAGCATAACGATCTAAATAAAAAGAAATAATATATTATTTTCGTAAATAGTTTCCATCTAGCAACTCAATTCAAGTTTCAAGCTAACCTTTTTATATTGATGAAACAAATGAAGGCAAAACAACAATGCAAAACTTTATATATATCAATTAAATATGACGTAATTTTTTAAAATGCCAACATATGACTCACACTTTGATTTTATATTATTAATCTTTACTACTCACTCTTATACTTGATCAAATAGTACTACTCACTATATACTTGATCAAATAGTACTACTCACTATATACTTGATCAAATAGTACTACTCACTATATACTTGATCTAATAGTACTACTCACTATATACTTGATCTAATAGTACTACTCACTCTTATACTTGATCTAATAGTACTACTCACTATATACTTGATCAAATAGTACTACTCACTATATACTTGATCTAATAGTACTACTCACTATATACTTGATCTAATAGTACTACTCACTATATAATTGATCTAATAGTACTACTCACTATATACTTGATCTAATAGTACTACTCATTATATACTTGATCTAATAGTACTACTGGAACTATGATTTGATGAAGTGAGAAACAGTGAGAAAAGGGCAAAAACAACAAGATAAATACATAGTTGTCACATGTTAGTCTATCGCGTACTATTTACTCGCAAACAGAGCTTAACTGGATTGTATTGAGTGTATTGACTATTTTAGTGCAACTTCAGTGTTATGTAATACAACTGTCACATCTCAAGTCAAAACACGCTCACCAAAAATGTTTTTAAATAAATCCAGTTTTCGAAGAAAATGAGCTGGATGAAAACAAAGATAAGACGCGAGTTCTAATCAGAGAGCGTTGTTCAGACGAACTGTAGTGGTTTCCAAAATCAAAATGGCATATAACAGCCCCAAAAGATTTTTTGGGAAATTCGATTTTCTCAAAACATATGTTGAAAAAAAATTATTGAGAGGTTATTAAATTTATTTAAGTTTATTAAAACACAACATTTTTCAATTTTTTTATTACTGTAATCGTAATTAATTCTAATTTTTCTTATTAACAAGCAATTATAAAATGCGCGAGAATTCATTTTTGTGACTATCTAATGTACAGGTCAAATATCTAAATATTTTTGGGTAATCTCATCACCATTTAAAACTTGTATTCCGCAGATGGTGTGTGACTAAGTCTGGTACCCAGAAGCAAGACAATCAAACAACAAAAATAAGAAAACCAAGCTGTATTTAGTGGCAACAAACCTGAGTATGGCTGTGAAGACGCCGAGAAGAAAAGATTTCCATTCGCCAGCAAACTTCATTCTAGTCAGCAGAGAAGGGAGCAACACTGCAAGCAAAACACAACACCTGCGTCACCTGCATTTGTAGTCACCAAACCGCCATGTTTGTGTCACATGTCAAATCCTGTCACGAGGAGACAAAAATAAAATCTTTTTTGGAACATTTATTCTAATCACGTATTAACTTTACAAACTATAGAAAAATAATAAAAATTGTTGGCATTCGCAGTTTTTTTTGTCCTTACCAAATAGCCTGAGGAGATGCATAGTCCCATATCTGGCGCTAGGTAATGGGGGACCCTTGCTTTCCAGCTCTGATAGAACATCCTTTGGCACTAACCTCCATTCGTTCACCTGCCAACAATGCCAAAAGCGTATTATATTTCATATAGGCGTTGGGGAGACAACCACCGCAACGAGCGGGTGATTTGACTTTTACAGAAAACAAACTTGGCAAAATCCAAGCAATCATAAATTGAACATGTGCATTCTTAAAATGTTATCAAGTTGAACTCAATGCCTACAATATCAGACACAAACATGGGGTAAAGTTGTTACATCGGCTGCTTAAAGGACAGACGACTGACATAAACACTTCCACAGCGACACTGTTGACTGTACATAACAAAAGCAAGATGTACGTATGAAGGCAGGAAGTAGATGTAGGCACTATACAAAACTGTCTCAGTGCTAGAGGATGATGTACAAACAAACACAGGAAACTGTTATAAAACTCAGTTGTTTGCCCACATTGCTAATGTACAGTTCAAAACTGTAAGTTTCATCTCAAAACTACTTCTCAAAATCTCATCTCTTCACAGCTACAACTCATTCTCATTAGTTAAATATTTGTACAACTAGTGCACAAGTAATTGAAACATACAAAAACTTGTAGCAAAACTCTATGATAAAATTTCCGTATTGAAAACTGATCAAGTTAATCATACAAAAAGTTGAAGCATAAAAACTGCCGCTAATATTATTTCACTGAAAGTGAGTAAAAAAAATACCGAGCATAGAAATACTTTGGTCGCTCGCCGATCCTAGTATTCAGAAAAACTAAAAATTAGCTGAGGACAGCAAATGATTTTGTTCAAGAATTATTTTTATCAATAATTAAAACAAAAACCAAACTACTTGAGATTCTAACAAAACTGCACAAATTGACACTGTGCAAGCATGGAAAAATGTGAAGCATTTTATCGTATCAAATCGCCCAACTATTTTATAAAAATGCCGCAGTAGTAAGTCAAGGCCATTGCTGCTGACCAAGACGCCAGACTACTTCCAAACCACGTAGATGCCATTGCAGGGTGCTCATTGCTGCTCTAGTATTCAACTATGTAGTAAACCATACTTCTCAAGCCATAAAACACAAATAATGTTTGAGTGCAGCAGCAACAGCGCAATTAATCTGTGCTGCCTCAAGCAAGGCCGCAGCCTGGTGCAGCTCTAACAAATATATCTACCAATAATGTGCTGGGATATATTCTTAATGCTGCAGTGAGTAAATGTTAAGGCGATGTAGACAGAAATAGAGTGCCATGTGTATGTTATATAATATTGTATGAGACACATTGCAGGTATATATTGTATTATGTTACTATAAAAGTTGGCTTGAGGGAGACTCTACGCCGCAGATCTCATAAAATATGAAAGGCAAGTGAGACTGTCTGTGCTGGGATATTCACCAAGGTCGGTACAAGGCCAAATAATAATATACATATTATTATTTAATGCCAATGAAATTCTCTCCTACACATTGAGGTCCGCAGAGCAAATACACGCTCAATGGCAAAATGCTTGCTCTGCATACAAGACAGGAAACTTACATTTGAGAACTACAAAAATTGTTTTTGCTAGAAAGTACAAAATTAATAAATAACAAGACCATTATATAACTGTAGAAAATTGCATTTTCGAATGATATATCATTATTTTTCATTTTATGCAACAAAAACTTTAAAAAAAAACTTCGATTGGCCAAACTTTCAAACTACTAAACTTTGAATTATTTTTTAATTTGTTTTGTTTCTATGATGAATGCTTGAGCCAGGTGATTCTCTGACTCAGTTGTTGCCACCAACCTACCCAATTAGCAGTTCTGATATTCAAAGAAAGCTCACAAACGAAAGAAACTTGGTAAACACTTTCAACATAAGATACAGAGTAGAAAAATTTATTACACAGAAATCAGCGCCCTGGGGGCTTGGGTGGCAGGGAATTACATAAATTGAGAGAATGCTGCCGCTCAAGTATCAGATATCACCGCTGCAGGCTGACAGACATTAGCCATCAGTTCTCACTATTGTTGTCAGTGTTGACAAGCTGTCAGATGTAAGGCTTACAACACTTCAACAGTTGTTGGCCCATCAATCAATCAATAGGCAGCTAGGCACAAGTGTTTACATGCATTCTTCACAGCCTTCTGGCACGCCAATGTTGTTTTTGAATTATGTAAGAGTGCTTGAGATAGTATGGCCCTCAGCCAAATACAAAAGAGCTCACTTGTGAGAACATCTGTACCCTGAGTTCGGCAACCTCTAATTTCATCATAAAATGATCGCAGTAAAATTCCTTTTCAGATGTGAAACCAGCATCTAGCTGATGATAATTTAATTATATCCTACAGCCTGTTACTTGATGAGGGCAAGTGGTGTAGCTGGAGACTATATGAGCCACAGGAAAGGTTCATGTCTTTACAAGTGGCAGATATCTATATACTTGTGGCAAGCTAAGCACGTGTGTGCAGGTGTGTGCAGGTACTATTGCCCTGACTATGATAAACAACCAAATGATTTTTGGCTACACATTAAGTAAAACACAACAATTTTACCATCAAACCAAACATAAAAATTTCAAACTGGAAAAAATATCTGAAAATCATAGATGGATTGATGTTTAAAACTGCCATTATATCAATTTATATACTATTCACACAAAATTATATAAAGTTGAAAACAAGTTTATTTCAATTATTTCACCAAAAATGACCTGTTGAACATTATTTTCTTGTAAAATATCTTAGAAATATTTATCAGCAACTAAAAAAATCGTGCAGCCAAATTTGTTGCACACCATGTAGTCAAAAATATTTAATCAAGCATTAAAGTTACTTAAAAAATTGACGAGTGCTTTCGAGGAAAAGTGAGTCTCTCATTTTCAATTAAAATTGCAAGTTTACAAAAAGAAAGACCAATAGTACTTACATAAAGCAGTCTACTAGTTGGTTTATAACATTCCAGACTGCAAGGCCAGGATGAAAATTCAGGAATAAGATAAACAACAAAAAGCTTACAAAAACCAGCTGAAATTTGATTAAAAAAATGAAAGCTAATAAAAACTAGCGCTATGCCAGGAGGTGAATGCGACAGGAAAGTCAAGGTAGCCAAGAGTGGTCTCTAATGATAGAACTATTGTCCTCTTGACAACAAACTACTGTAGCAATCTCAGAGTCTTTGACATCAGCTGCCGAAGGTCACCCGAGGATGTTATGTGGTTAACTTCACTTGAATACCACACTTGATAAATACCAACCTACAGAGAGGGCGGTTGTCATAGCCCCCTTAGTGTAAGACATCGAGAATTGATGAACACAAGCAATGATTTGGCAGAAATAACATTTTCTCTAAATAAAAAATATTATTAGGTTTGGATGAGAAGGAGTAGACATGCTGTCAGTGCGTGGTGGACATTGGATTGTGTCATACAGGTAAGTCTTGGAGGGCAGACGACTGCTCAGCAACGATCTTTTAGCCAACAGGATGTAGTGGTCAAGTGAAGTGTGACAGGTCACAGATTGTGAAAAGTATTCACATGACACTAGTGTACCTCACAAGGTCCGATGTCTGTGATCACGTACAATAATAATACAAGTCATACCTCCTTCATAAGCAGCTCAGCTTGCACATTCTGTTGGGTTGGAGTGGATCTGCCGCTAGGAGAGTTACAAATGTTTGACTGTAGCAAGTGGGGGGCTAGCCTCTGTTTCTTACTCGCCGGACATTCACTAGGGCTATCTTTACTCTGCTCCAGTCTCGAAACTATATTACAAAAACATTTTTTATAATCGAAGAAGCCTGCACTGCAGAAATTATTTTATTTGCCAAATTTCATGTTTGGACCATAAAAACACCTCACAGCCACCCAATGCAATCTATAACTTCAAAATATCAAAACATAAGCCCCACTGGCAATGGCAGGAGAGACCACAGCGCCGCCTGTTGTTTGCGCCTTGAGTTCACAAGTTGTTTGAAAGAGTACAGCACAACACACAAACACATCAACAAACATCGACAGCGCTAAAAAAATGATATAAAAAGTCTAGCAAGAGACTTCCTACAGAAGAGCTATCGCGGATTCTTCTTGATAAGTAAAACATTTTTTCAGAGCCAAAATTAAAAAGAAAAGATTAGTTTATTATCATTTAAATCATTATTTAATACCTCAATGGAATATTTTTTACATGTATAAATTTAGGACAAGAATATGTATGAGTAATGTCTTAGAATGTAAATCAACCATGAAATACATAAATAATAGTAAATAATAAATATTTGGAACAGCACTTGATTAGGTTATATATATATATTATTATGTATACATATTCCACAAAGCAAACAACAATTAATTGACTGGCTAGCCCCCAACTGACTGCACTATCACAGGGCAAATACAGAGATGATAAGTTAACGACGAAATGGCAGCCAACTTTCCATGTCAGAGAGCGAGTTAAAGTGGCCTGGACAGCAATCGTTTGGTGTTTAACAAGTCAACCTGTTCTCGCTCTGAAAGGATGCCAAACGAAAATATAAATTGTTTACAAATTGGATAAAAATAAATGCCATAGTACTTAACCATTACGAGAGGCAGCGAGGCAGCGACAAAGCCAAAGGCGTGCCTGCAGGCTAAGTCAACATTTATAACGAACACAAAACCAATTCGATAGAGATTTAAACAATGCATGGTGATGAAAGAAAGGTGTAATATTTCGTGTTGACAAAGTTTGACCAAAGCAGCGAATGACGTAAACAGCTCTGTAGTAAAAGAAAGAATTGCGTGTTTGCTGCGGAGATGAACAAAGGACACCTGCACACATGTATTACTGCGGCAAACAGTGGACTTGGTAGTGAACTGTTCTATGATATATGCACAATATTGCAAGCTTCACTTACAAAACGGTTTGTGAGCTCAATTCTACATGGAATTAACCAACTCACGTTGCACAATACAACTGCTCAGCATTCACAAACACCTCCGAGTTAAATATATTTACTCTCTCAGTTTGATAGCAGAACATATTTGGACAGAGGCAAAAAATATTGTTTAATTTGTGGCGTAAGAGAAAGGAAAAGGGATGACATGGCAAGGGTCAACATCCTACCGGCCAACCACCTCCACACTGCAGTTGGCCACAAGAGGACAAGGAAGGACAAACAAATAAATATTGCCCCTTCTCAGCTACTCAGGCTATAAACATCGTACCAAACATTTTGATGGATGCAAGGCTAATATTTGGTAAACTGCAGGATATCGTACCATACTCCACTGTTTGATATGTTATGACATGAGTGAGAGCCACAAAACTCGATGAAATATTTTTGGGATGAACAAATGAAAACAGCCCAAAAGAAAAACAAAACAAATACGTTGTTGATATGTGCTTCCGGTATAAAATAAAACTTGAGTATTTACATAAATCGAAAAGATCCCCGACAAGCTGTATTTCCCTCAATTATATATATATATACTGACAAATGGAAAGAAAAAAACAATAAATTGAATAACTCAACAAATATACTATGGGAATTGCAGTTGTCTTCTCCTGAAATGAAGAAGACAACCTTGTATAACATTGATCTGCGTTTGTAATCTAAGCAAGTCAACATGTATAAAATTGATGATGAAAATTACAAATTCAGGTAAACACAAGAAATAAAAAATTGCATAAAAGAAGGTAATTAAATTTCTTGGAAAGGCTCAAACGTGCTACTTGAAACTTTAGTTTGACAAACTTTGGTAGAGCCTGGGAGCAGACGGATACCAGATTCAGGTAAAAAAAACTAAATAATGCGTAAACAAAAACTCCATCAAAGAATCATTTTGGTGATTAAACAAAAAGTTTGCGAAGGACTTCCACTGAAAACTGTGAAGAAGCTAAATGAAGTGCTAACCAGCGATCATCGACAGACGACATTTCAATCGCTATAAAGACTGTAGATGTACTTACTAAGTTGTTGTGCTGCTGCCGTGACCTTGGAGGCATCAGTTGCTGATCTTTGGCTGCTCTGTGATGGTGTGACACACTCTGCCGTCTGCTGGGGAGTCTCAGCAGTAGACGACCTCGTCTGACGTCTTCTTGCGGGTGAGGAGAGACTCCTACAGAAACAACAACTCCATCAGCAGCACTGATGTCTAGACTGATGAGCACTGATGTCTAGACTGATGTAGTCGTTGACTCATCCACTGTACAACTCACTGTTGCGTAGCTGGAAATGATCCATTCGCCATCAGGTGTTCGTGGGAAGGCAACTCCTCGTTGTATAACAAGTTTGTAGGTAATACCGTATCAAATAGACATCTGAGACCCTCTAACACTTCCTTGGTCAGAGAGATTCTACAATAACCAAAACTAACTGTAATATCTTTTACAGTTTTCTCTGACACACAACCTTTAAAATGACTTCAGCAAAACTATTTTTCGACTCGGCAACACGCATAGGTGTTTAAAATTTCTGATTTTATTTCAAATTTGCGCAAACTTCCACTCAGTTAAATCTTAGGTCCGACTCATGTACGCAAAAGTGTAAGTAAAACAATAAAATATAGGGAGAACAGACATGCCAAAGAGAAGGACTTGAGGTGGTGGCGCTGAGTTCAACAAAAAAAGAACTTACTAAATACTGATATGATGGCGAAAGCTTAAAATATCTCACAAAAATTTCTAAAAGCTAATTATTTAAAATCAATTCGATGAGACCAAGAGAAGAAAACCCAAAACCTCGGAAGGTCTTTTAGAATTGGTCATGACCCGTGATGTAGCATATAACTTGCAACAACTAGACATCCTATCCTACTAACCTGTGCTCTGGTTTATACACGTCTTTGGTGTTCTTGGGTTTTTCAAACAACAGACTGTTAGCGTAGAATCTTAGAAAAGACTCAAATATATCTAATACACAGGGCCCACTTATCACCTGCAACTACACAAAACAAACAGACTACAACTAACCTGGCATAAATGGGTAATGATTATTTACACTATTAATAATAATAATAATAAAATAGACAAATGTCACACCTTTAATACTAGCGTAATAGCATAATATTTGCGACCTTCATAATAAATAATTTTAAAAGTTAATGATTTAGATTCAAAAGACAAAATAGGGTTTGATAATGCAATTTGATATCTAATACAAAAATAAATATACCTTTTGCTTTCCTTTAATCTGAGCACAATCGTGTTCTAGAACTTTCTTAAACTCGTCATCTAAATCAACGATGAACTCAGATTCCCCATCCCTGTCCACATCTGATTTGTCTGTCTGTGGAGAAGACACGGACACAAGATACAGCTGACCAGATACAACAAAATTGGACAATAATTTAAAACAGAACGAATAATCAGAAGAAGATAAATATTACAGCAGTTAGAGAAACAAGTGAGTGTTGGAGAGTGACAAGAGAGGGGTAAGTAGGTAGAGTGAATATATTATGTATGATAGAGTATGTATGCTCCAGGAAAGGGTTATGATATGCAGTTTTGCCTATTTTGAGCTAAAAAAGGTAGTGAAGAACGATAGCATGATACATAAATGAATAGAATACAAACGGGCATCAGAAACAGGAAATGTTAACGTAGAACCTACCCTTCTTCTTAGTAATGAACGCTGCAAGGTAGTGACAGAAAGTACAATAATACAAAAGCATTGGAGAGATCATTATGCCAACTATAAAAATCATTTTAAAACAACTTTTACCAAAAATCGGCTTTGATTCCAATTTATTCTCTTACCATTAATGATATATGTACTTCAAGCGATAATTATGTTGAACAAAAACTGTGAAGTGTAGACATCTATATATCAAACTGTGGATTTTGGATAACTCACCAATGCTGTAATATTGCCTTAAAATTTATCTCAAACTGTATGGAGTGAAAGATTGTAGAAATTGAGAAAAAAATAAAACTATTCAAGTAAGTTGTTCTCTCTTGCCTAAGGTTTACATTGGAGGAGGCAACTCTCAAAACGAACAGCAGATACTTAAAATATTGGTGGCTTTTTGGTATTTAGCACTAATCAAGCAACTCTGCCCATTGAGAACAAAGCTTTGGCCTTGACATTGGATATTAATTGCAACAACAGGTGTAATATGCGGACAACCCCTAGTTACAGTACTATTTTTAATAATAGTGACTGTAGACAGTATATAGAGTGTAAAAGGCAATAACTACTACTTGACCAAAACTGCTATTCTGTTTAAAATTCAGCATAAAATCAAAATTTTGAACAGCCAAAAGACATTAAAAATATGTTGATTGAAGAGATGTGCAAGCTTTTAATCAATTTGATAGTGCTACACCCCCATTACAACCCATACACCTAGGATAGTAAGCAGTGCTCCACCCCCATTACACCTAGGATAGTAAGCAGTGCTACACTCCCATTACATCCCATACACCTAGGATAGTAAGCAGTGCTACACCCCATACACCTAGGATGGTAAGCAGTGCTACACCCCCATTACAACCCATACACCTAGGATAGTAAGCAGTGCTACACCCTCATTACACCCCATACACCTAGGATAGTAAGTAGTGCTACACCCCCATTACACCCCATACACCTAGGATAGTAAGCAGTGCTACAACCCATACACCCCATACACCTAGGATAGTAAGCAGTGCTACACTCCCATTACACCCCATACACCTAGGATAGTAAGCAGTGCTACACTCTCATTACACCCCATACACCTAGGATAGTAAGCAGTGCTACACCCCATACACCTAGGATGGTAAGCAGTGCTACACCCCCATTACACCCCATACACCTAGGATAGTAAGTAGTGCTACACTCCCATTACACCCCATACACCTAGGATAGTAAGCAGTGCTACACTCTCATTACACCCCATACACCTAGGATAGTAAGCAGTGCTACACTCTCATTACAACCCATACACCTAGGATAGTAAGCAGTGCTACACCCCATACACCTAGGATGGTAAGCAGTGCTACACCCCCATTACAACCCATACACCTAGGATAGTAAGCAGTGCTACACCCCCATTACACCCCATACACCTAGGATAGTAAGCAGTGCTACACCCCCATTACACCCCATACACCTAGGATAGTAAGCAGTGCTACACCCCCATTACACCCCATACACCTAGGATAGTAAGCAGTGCTACACCCCCATTACAACCCATACACCTAGGATAGTAAGCAGTGCTACACTCTCATTACACCCCATACACCTAGGATAGTAAGCAGTGCTACACCCCATACACCTAGGATGGTAAGCAGTGCTACACCCTCATTACACCCATACACCTAGGATGGTAAGTAGTGCTACACCCCCATTACACCCCATACACCTAGGATAGTAAGCAGCGAAGTTGTTTATCAAAAAGCGATTTTGAGGTGTGCTAAAAACTAAACAGCCGTAACTCTGGTGTGAGTAAACCGAGTGCTAACCTTGATATCCATGAGGGAAAGGTTGTCCTCGGGGCTGGTATCCGGCCCGGGTTCTTCCTCATCCAAAGTTAGACCCGGGGGAAGCCTTTGTATCTTCTTCTCTTTGTGAAACTGTACAATGATCTCAGATACAAGTTTGGCTTTTTCTGTATCATCCCCCTCGCTATCAAACAAAGTTGACAGAAAAATGACCGGTTATAAGTTTTTTACTTGACAGTTTACAATGATGTTATATCACGTACATCAGTTTATTACCAAGATATAATTGTGCAACGGAAAATATAAAACCATTTGTCAATTTTTAAAATACTTTGCCACTTTCACAAAGACGATTTTGGTTCTCCGAGAGTTGTTGTGAATTTTAGAAATATATAAATAAATATATAAATGAAGCCACGTACAAAAAAATGTTAACAAAAAAAGAAGCTTGAAAGTGTAGAATATCTACGGCAAAAAGCCACCTCAAAAAAATAAAAGTCGCATACGACCACCAGATATACAAGTCGATCAAACTGGCGTTGCACTAGTCCAGTATAACAACTTAAATAAACATGTGTTCAAATTCTTGAAACCGCTTTTCATAATTAGACATAAGCACACTTCACTATTTCTTTCTGAAGTATCGATTATTATATGAACATTTCAAAATACCATGTCAAATTTTCAATATCTATAAATGCACTATGTTTTTCCTGACTTCCCAGACTGATTATTTACACACCATTGTGCTTAATGGATATAAGTTCATTCACCGATTATATTCATACTTCTTTGCTCTTCGCAAATCAAATAATTTCAATGACTGTGAGCATATATCGGTTTAGTGTTTCCTGGCACAGCTCTTCCATCATGAGAGACATAAACTACTTTCGACGATTATTTTAAACCGTTCAATTCTTTCTCTCAGTTTTGTCAACCACAATATTACCTAATCATGCAACTGGATTGGACAGCTACAGTAAAATACCTCAAATATATTACGGCAAAACTCTCAGCAGTAAGATATGTATTTTTAAGCTCAGCTATAAAAATTACATTTAGTTTTATTGAAAGAGACAGCGTTTGACAACGCCCAAAATAAAGGAATATATTCAATAAAGATAGATTTTATTGAATTCGAATCTTAACGTGAAAACTTCTTCCTACTTATCTGCCAGTTATCACAACCATTTACACAAGAATATTTCACTTGGTGAACAAAAATTCCGCAGTCCCAAAAATATTAAATTATTTCTATCTAAAACACTCATAATTGTTAACTCGCTCAATCTTTTCCTCTCCAAGAATATCATTTCTAAACCCATTTCACTTTTTGCTATTACTGGATCCATACTCATCACAATTGATTTTGATTTTATTGTTTAGGATTAACCTTTTCTGGCACCTGCCATTGATTGACAGTACGGGCACCTACCATTGATTGACAGTACGGGTGAGTTTATGCATGAGCCTAGAGGTCACCGGGGTCGCTCTACATACAAAAGACTCTGGTATGTCATGGTCATAGCTACAACAAAATCATGTGTTACTCATGTGGGGAGATGAACAAACCATGCTTAAAATAAAATAGCAAGTAGTGACAAAATCCATTGTTAGATGATTCTAGTTTGCTTGTAGTTACGTATTTATTTGTAATTATATTCATATGCAGTTAGCACGTGTAATGCATAAAAAGCATAATTAAATTACTGTCACAAACTCAATCAACAAAAAAATTCTACTTGAATGCAGCAATGAAAATATTACTTACTCACACCTCTTGTTTCTATCAGAGTATCTGTAAAATAAAACAATTCACAAACAAATGTGTATAAACTCTGTTCAGCATTAGTGAATACGACGGAATGTGAAACTCACATTTTGTTCCAGTCAAAGAATCGAAGTCTGTATGTTGACTCCCTTATTCGGCGTTTCGCAACACTGAGTACCTGAAACAGAATACTGAGTACCTGAAACAGAATACTGAGTACCTGAAACAGAACACTGAGTACCTGAAGCAGAAGAAAACTGGGGATGCCCACTCACTATTTCTTGGAACATCTAGACAATGATGAATCAATAAAGTTTTGTAAACAGCACTGTAGGCGCAAAATAAGTGAATAAAAATGCGGAGAAATAGGAGAAAGAAAATTAATGCATCTCAAATATCTCTTTGTAAAATGACATCACTATTGCTGTTACATTTAGATCCAACCAGCACAAACACGTTGTTAGAACAAAGTAAAACTAACTCTAGAGTACTTCACAAAAGCAAAATAATTTGGATTAGAATATCAAATGTTGGACAGCCAAGATGGTCAATAAAAGATTTTCTTCAATGAACACAAAAACACATCACAAGTATTATCAAGACGTTTTATTAAAGATAAACGAAAGTGGAAAGTGCAATGCAGCCAAAATGGTTTGGGTTTGGAGTAATGTTCCTTTGCAAAGCAATCAATACAACTCCAGTAATAAATTTTTTTATTTCAATTTATTGAACGCTTCAACGGAAAGGGCCAGACACAAATATAAATGAAAGAGCTACATCTCGGTATTATTATTTAATGTAAAATTTTTTGTCATTGATTGCTTGTTTAATATAGCGTTTACTGATAATTAACACTACTAATCATAATAATTGGCTGATTGAATCACAAATGCGAAAGTGAGCTTTTTAATGCGACTAATTATTAATTAATAGTTGATTGCCTCGAGTCAACAACAAAATTCAAACCAACCATGAGGGTGGTATCGTTGTAGCAGTTTTTAAATTATTACAACTACTACTACACTAGCAGTTTTAGGCCAAGAACCGCCAGCAGCGAAGTTGAAAGTGGGGACTCTTGCTATTTACCTGCGTTTCCTTCGTCTCAAGCATTCGCTCTTTACCTATGACTTTATAAAATATTTCCTCAAAAATCTTTTTAACGCTTCCAGGTTATAATCAATTGATCATAATTGAACAGCGTAATGCTAGGTACTTGAGGGTATGAGATGGTAGGAATAAATTATACATAGCGACAGTGCGGATGAGCGAGCAACGGTGGTGGTCAGTGTGTGAGTGATGGAGCAAGGGACTGATTAAGGTGTCATCTGGCATATGGGTTACCAGCATTTTTTATGTATCTTCTGAGGGCTACTACGTTGGCGTGGTGATACAGACTGAAGATATTATCTGCCCTATCACTTCAATGCTCTGAGAGAGGTGGCAGATTCATGTGCATTAGAAGGCTAGTGGCGCTGGTCTGGCGGTCAGTTGTTATGCCGCAGATGACCCTCATTGTTTTTCTGTGAAAAGCTTCAAGGTGAGATACAGAAATGTCGAACGTGGAACACCATGCTGCTGATGTGTATTCCATAACCAACATAGTCACACCAACTGCTTGTACACAGTAGCCTGGACAGTTTGGGAATCTGTCAGCAAAGTTCGTATTGAGTTTGCCTTGGCTGTGGGGTTCTTAATGTTAGTTAGCCAAGTAACTTGAGGTTGAGAGGCGCTCCAAGGTACTTCCTTGTTTAGCACAAGGAATCACAGTTCCATGGAGGTTTAGCATCTGTCTGGATGTGTTTTACAATAGGTGATATGCCGTAACTTAAGTAGACGAAATTTTATGTCCCAAGCTTTCTACCTCATGACTCAAAACATGAGAAGATCCTCTTGGAGACTCTGATGGTTTTGGGTAGAATTGTATATTATAGTGTCATCAAAAAAAAGATGAACATCTGATCTCACTGCATCTGGTACGTCATTGATATAAAACAAAAACATAGCTGGTCCTAGCACTGATCCCTGGGGGACTCCTGATTTCACTAATGGCTCTGTCAACTGTTTGTTTCCTGCAAGTACCTTGTGCATATGATTTGAGGGAAAAGCATAAATCCAGGATGTTAGCTAATAGTTGCACTTGGCTAATTTGAGTAGTAGCTTGCTGTGGTTCAATTTAACAAACGCCCTGCTGAAATGTTGCATTTCAGCGGGCGTTTGTTAAACTGAACCACAGCAAGCTACTACTCAAATTAGCCAAGTGCAACTATTAGCTAACATCCTGGATTTAAGCTGTAGGAACATACATTTGCTTCAGCCTCTTTTCCTTCATCTAGACTGTTGGAAATGTCAGTTTAATCAGTTGTTTCTCGCAATTACGTTTTTTTCTAAATCGGTGCTGGTTGTTGTTAAATAGCTTGCAAGTTTTTATGTGTTGATTGGTTAGTATTATGTGCCCAATTACTTTTTATTACGCTAGCATGGCTCACTGGTCGACAGTTGGCGAATAGGTACTACTTTGTCCCTTTTTTGAAAATGAAAGCCCTTTTTGTGAACTTTTAGGCAAATGATGATAAATGAATGTTTTCATATATTTAATAATATGTTGCAATTAATAATAAATGTTTTCCTTCTTCGGACAATAATAATAATAATAATGACAATTTGTAAATAATAACAAACAATAAATAATAATTATTATTATTACTACTATTAATTAATTAATTATTTTTACGAATGATATGATTATTATACATACATACTTACTACTAACTAAATTAAATTATTACTGTTATTTTATTATTATTATCATCAATAGAAGAATAATCATTTATCTATCTATCTAATATCTATGACTTTATTAATTATGACTATATCTATCTATCAACATTTAAAATTTAAGCAAATGAGAAACACGAGTTTTAGTATAGTAGTATTATTAATAACAGAGCATAACCAATAATAATAGTTACCTTTGCTTCATAAAGCGCTCTTATTCGGCCCAAAAGAGGTTCATAGCAAAAAACGTTATCACCTTCTTGGAGCGTAAAATCATCCATCATCACCTACTACTACTATCATCTATCTACTACTACTATTATTATTTTAGGCAAGAAGAAGCATTGTTGACAATGATGATTGTTGTTGTAAAAGCTAACAACAAATAAATGTAAAGGAGGTGTCGCAAACTGATATCATTGGCAGCTCAGGCTAAATTATTTTTTAATTTTGATTGTTGATTAGAAAATTCTAGCTCTAATACTCGTATTGATACTCATCTCTCATAATTAATAAGCATTCGACGCTAATATTTCATTCGGAAAACATCGAAATTGGCCCCATGGGCTTTTGGCCTCAGATGGTTTGTGGCCTATTCACTTTGTGGCCTTGCTCGAAGTTGGCCTCAGATTGATTTTGGCCTCATACTTTCCGAACCTGTACTTTTTAAGTATCAGTCTACACGTTTTATGCAGTTGAGAAGTGAGATGATGCCAATAGATACAAACGAACAGTACTTACATGAACATGATTGAAGTTATCAAACTCAAATGTGGAGCCAGGGGGTTTTCAAACATGCCGAACCCATTTCCGAAGTCAAAAATTTCAAAAAATTGAAATTGTAGAAAACGTTGATTTCGGCGCCAAAATTTTTCGACTCAAAATGTGTTGAAATTTATCCTCCAGAAGGGTTTCCAACATGCCGAACCCATTTCCGAAGTCAAAAATTTGAAAAAGTTGAAATTGTAGAAAATGATGATTTCGGCCCCAACATTTTTCGACTCAAAATGTGTTGAAATATATCCTCCAGTAGGGTTTCCGGCATGCCGAACCTATTTCCGAAGTCAAAAATTGGAAAAAATTGAAATTGTAGAAAATGTTGATTTCGGGCCCAACACTTTTCGACTCAAAATGTGTTGAAATTTAGCCTCCGGTAGGGTTTCCAACATGCCGAACCCATTTCCGAAGTCAAAAATTGGAATTGTGGAATTAATGTCAATTTTTAAACTTCAATAATGGCCACTTAGTCCAACACAAGTTTGATCTTATCCAAAATTGCCATTATTGGGACATATTTGTGTAGTAAATGATGTATGGTATGAGAATCTCCCTTCACCCTAACTATTCTTAATCATGTAGAACATATGTCCCAACTACCCTGTCCTCACCCATTGTCACTTCGTCTTGCCCTACACCCCTGTCACCCTGTTTCCCTTTACCATTTCCTCAAACCCATAGAAATAACGAAAAAAGTCTCTGCTTTTCTCTCCTGCGTGATGCATGTTGTCATTTGTTTGGTCGGTTGCCTTTGTAACATCTGGTAGCCATTAGATAGATCAGTCGGGTTGAGCCTAGGTCGAGACATGGTCAAGGCTACGCCGAACAATAATTCAGTGAACACTGAGCCTAGTTTGAGTCGAGTCATCTGAAACGGCTCCTAGTTGTAGTAAAAATTTTTTTTGTTGTGAATCTATGAACAGAGCATTTCCCAACATATAAACACCCTTTATGTAGTACCCAGTATCATTTATTTAGCTAGAAAAGGCCTAGCAATATTCTATCATATTTTACATGCTCAAATAATTAAATGAATAGACTTCTACACTTACCTATTATAACTCGATAACACTCCTGTTCCGTTGCACATTAATCAGGTGAATATTAATATTAAACAGCTCATCTTACCAGTAACCATTGTAATTGTTGCAGTTTTTTTTAAAGTTTTAGCCATTATAATGTAATGGCTAAATGTAATTTTTTATTGATGATTGAAATGTGTGCTCCTTTGAGATATCACAGTGTAGCACTTTTTTGTCAGCCAGTAACTTTACAGAAACTCACAATAAACTGGTATTGAAACAATAAACTGATTATGTTTATTTTATTTTATTTACAAAATATCACAAGTTGATAACTGCCAAAACAAACAGCCCATATACTTGGTGGCACAAAACATTTAAGACAGGCAGCTAAAGTTAAAATATGTAATGTTAATTTAGGACGTTATAATTATTCAATAAATTGTTATAGATTACCAAACAAGTTATGCAGAAGAAAATTTGTGATAGCAATGTTGCCGACACACAATACTAATGAAGTCATTGAATAATATATATGATAGACATTTTTATGACCCTTCATCAAAGTACACAGCCTAGGTATAACTAGTAGTGAGGCTACCGTAACTGTAATAAGTTGCAATCGTTTACCAGGAATTTCTCTGACTTTCTTTAGAATGCGTTGTCGATGGTGGAAATGGCATCCTTTACATCTCACCATTGGCAGCACCTTCTTACGGCAGACCACAAAGCTGAAATTTACCACGCTATATGATTTTACATATTTAAACACTGCCAAAGATACAAAAAGGACTGCTTCTGGTAATGGGGTCCAGGCACAGTAGTTTCGCTTTAGCGATGCAACCTAGAGTGGCAGAGTCAATCGTATAACTAATCATTAGAAATCACAACTTGCTTGTCTATTATTTAGATTTTAGACAGTTTAAGCAATCGATATGACAATATTTTTGTTGTTGAGGAAGTTCAAGGAATCAATATAGCCGAATAAGTTTTTTTGGAAAATATTTTGTTTTATTCACATGATAAAAACTAATTGAATATTATGCTCGTGTGTAGAGCCATAGCTTTGAATTTCGCAGCTCATTGAGCTTGCCAACGCAAACTAATGAAATCGCGCCCTTGAACAATTACCGTGGCTTGCTTTTACAGTGCCGTTGTTGTTGGACAGTTTTTGGCGATGGCGCATCATCAGTATTATATACTCCAAACTTATCAGCCGCCGTGAATAAAAAAACTGTTTCTTAAGTAATTGTTAAAAATGAAGTGACTTTCGTTTTAACAGTGCTGTTGGTGGAGAACAGGCTTCCGGTTTTTTAATAATAGCTCCGCAGAAAAATCTGCCAGGACCTCATTAGGCTCCTTAGTAGAGCAGGCAACTCCAAGTTATATCATAGTTATTAAAATAGCTGACAGTGTGTTCTGCACAAGAAATTGTTTTTATAAGCTGCTGGTCAAATGTTGCTATATGCTATGTAAATAATGTAAACTATCATTGATCAGTGCGTGAAAAACGTCATATGTAAAAGAGTCGCACTGGATCTTGCAAAGAGTTGCATGCGGCTCTAGAGCCGCACATTACCCACCCCAGCCATAGATGATGGCTGGACACAAATAACGTGTATACATGTATTTCTCTCCTCGATAATGGGTTGCACATTATGGGCATCCTTTTGTAGGCATTACCAACGATCGTATAAGGCAAGATGGATAACGGTTATACACTATAATGGTGGTGGATGATAACGTATATAAATTGAAGCCCAATACACGGAGACAACTCAAAATGCTTGGGGACTTCCGAAATCAACATTTTCTACAACTTCAACTTTTTCACATTTTTGACTTCGGAAATGGGTTCGGCATGTTGGAACCCCTACTGGAGGATAAATTTCAACACATTTTGAGTGAAAAATGTTGGGGCCGAAATCAACATTTTCTACAATTTCAACTTTTTGAAATTTTTGACTTCGGAAATGGGTTCGGCATGTTGGAAACCCTACTGGAGGATAAATTTCAACACAATTTGAGTCGAAAAGTGTTGGGGCCGAAATCAACCTTTTTCTACAATTTCAACTTTTTGAAATTTTTGACTTCGGAAATGGGTTCGGCATGTTTGAAAACCCCCTGGCTCCACATTTGAGTTTGATAACTTCAATCATGTAAGTACTGTTCGTTTGTATCTATTGGCATCATATCACTTCTCAACTGCATAAAACGTGTAGACTGATATTTAAAAAGTACAGGTTCGGAAAGTATGAGGCCAAAATCAATCTGAGGCCAACTTCGAGCAAGGCCACAAAGTGAATAGGCCACAAACCATCTGAGGCCAAAAACCCATGGGGCCAATTTCGTAGTGAATCTTTCATTCGTCGTTGAAGAAAAACAAATTTTATGAAAAATAATCAAAACGGAATCGGTGTTAGTAGAATATACCTCAGGTTTCGAACATACTGGCTTTCAAACAGCGTCTTTTTTGTCATCAAAAGTTATAGACATGCTATAAAAACCACATTTAAGCTAAAATATTGTTACTTGTTTCTCGTATTTTTTGGTTGCCATATAATTCTATCAGTAGAACCGTCACGGTACTAAGCATCCGAAGCGGCCTTCGGGGTTTACGTGAGACCGAATCGACAAAACCAGAATCTACCAGCTTGCTCTCAAGTTGCAGAATACTGCGAAACTGCGTTGCAACGACGTCTTCTATTTCATTCATTTTTCCCTGACTCCGCTTATTTGATGAAAAAGTTGGTTCATTCAATAGTGAAACGCCTATAACTATATTTCCTGTGGCAAAAGTGATACCCCTGCCATGTTGAGCGTTACTTCTGCAGGTATGGTATTCATTTCCAGTTTCTCTTGCCAGGATTTATTATATGTTGTCAACTTGAAGTTGGTAATCTCAACATTCATTCATAATAATAATAATTAATAAATATTAAATTATTTTTTTAACAATTTATAATTATTTAATTTAGATAGATAGATAGTAGATGATTGATTGATGATACAACACTACTACTAAATAATAATAATTATAATAATACATATATATATACATAATAATATAATAATAATAATAATTATAATAATAATATATATATAATAATTAATATAATAATTAGTAGTATTATTATTAATTATTTTAAAATAATACTTAATAATAATAATAATTGTTATTGTTAATTATTATAAATAATATAATAATTTTTAAATAATAATATTGAGTATAATAATAATAATAATAATGTAATTAATAAATAATAAAACAACACATTCAATGTTAAAAAATAATAATTATTATTATTATTATTTATTATTATTATGATTATAGTAATAATAATTTGTTGACTTGAACTTGCTGTTGTTCTTCTTCTTGAAGTTGTTGATTTATTAATTATTGTTATTTGGTTTGGTTAGTAGTTAGTTACAGTAGTCATATTTATGAATTATTATAATAATAGTTATTATTATATTGTTATTATATTATTAATTAATAAATTATTATATTTATTTGACTGTTCAAAAGCCTTTGATAATGATGCACGTACATACAGCAGTGAATCATAGAAAACGTTTGTTTAAGATGATTAGAAGAAGTATTGGGCTTGATGATGATAATTAATTATTATTAATTATTATGATCATGTTCTTTCGTTGTTGTTATTAATTGGATAAAAAGCTTCCTCCAAGGCAACCAGCAAATTATTGTGTCGGTTCAATATGTAATTTTTGACCCAAAACCAGTAGTTACATCATCATCAGGCATTCCCGAGGGGTCAGTTACTTTTTGCAAACAAGATTTTATGAGAACTCGCAATACATTTTGAATTGACAAGCGCTTAGGCGGGTACCATCAATCACACTCCCATTTAGGTATTGAACTACAAAGCAACTTGAAGTGAAATTTTCATATCATCAACTTTTCAAATAAAGCCGTTCAACAGCTTGCACTGATTAGGCGAGTGATAAGAAAACAAAAAGAATAGCAAATTTCCTACTAGTAAGACCTCACATGGAATATGCAGAACATGTGGGACCCCCATCACTCAAAAACCATTAAACAGGTTGAGAAAAATCCAAAACAAGGATTTGCGCTATATTTTTAATATCAGAGGTCAATTAAGTTTTACTCAACTTCGTGAAGACACCCAAATTGAGTCCCTTGAAAGTAGGAGAAAAACGACCAAATTAAAATTGTTTTTAAAATACTTAGAGGAAGGAATAGCACCTCTATTTAACCATGGACACGTCACCCGGCAAAAAAAGAGACACTTGTTTCTTTCATATGAACACATCAAAATTCCCACTCTTTTTGGCCTCAAAATATCTGAGAACTCGGAACAGATTAACTCTATACTTTAGTTATTTAACGAATTTTCAGTAATTGCGTTCCCACGCATTTGCGTACTCCTTGTACTGACTAGTGGGAAAATAGGTTATTTTAAACAAGTCCCAGTGTGTCATGATGTTGTTGTTGTGTTTGTGTGTCAAGTTATTCTGGTTTTTCATTGAAATAATAGAGCCTCTAGATCAGCAAAAAGTGAAAGTGGAGACCATTAAAAACTTAGAAAATGAGACATTGAAATATAAAATAATAGCCAAAAAAAGTTAGGAATTAAAATAATAAGATCAGGATCTCATATCTCTTGCGGTTCTTAGGACAGAAAAACTACTGTTAAATTTGTTATTAGTCAAACCTTTTCTGGAGTTGGAATAGACTCACAAAGCAATAGCAGGCAACCCTTGTGTACGGAATATTTGAAACAGTTCAAGGCAAGGTTACGATAATTCAATGAGAAGATGGGGATTTTCTGGTTCTTGCAAAGTTTGAGAAAACAGCTTTTTCATTCCTATTTGATTTTTTTCTTCTCGGAAGACCAATAATTCAAGTCCCAATAAACTTTTATTGCTAGGAAGTAACTCCATCTATTCCCTTGATATTTGATATAAAACGCACTGCTTTGTTCTGCAGTATCTCCAACTGACCAAAAACGTCTATTCAAGAAGTGCGTCCCATAACTTGGACACATAGTCAAGCTTAGGCGAACATAAATTCTTGTATGCAATACTTTTTATTGATAGTGATGCACAATATAGGGTTTGATGCAAGAGCCCCTGATATTTTTTGTTAATATGGCATTCCTGATCAGAGGTATTATTAATAGTTATGTCCAGATATTTGGACGAGTTTTTCTCTTTGAGCACCACACCTTCTAAACTATAATATGCTACTTGCCCACAATGCAAAGTTCTAAAGTGACAATTGAGCATTTATTTGTGTTAAAATTTGTCATCCATTCATGGGCCTAATTAAACAAAACTTGTAGCTCTTTTTGGACTCGACTTATGTTTAAATGCATAAGTGCATCATATGCAAATAGAGGGATGGTCGATGATAGTGAAATGTCAATGATGTGAATCAAACCTAATACAGGACTTAGAAAATTAATACAGGACCGTTAAGAAACACTTGAAGTTATTGTCTGGTATTCAGAAAAATAACTCTGTAAAACCACTCTCTGTCTCGGATTGGTTAAAAAAGTCAGAGATCCGCAATAAAATGTAGTTTGAAAAACCATGCATTTGCATTTTCTCGGGTAAGAGAGAGTATGGCACATTGTCAATAGATTTTGCAAAATCAAGAATAGCAGAGCGCACACAATCAAGTTTATCAGGTCTATCAAGTTTATCAAGTTTTTTATAATAGACTGTTTTGTTGTTAGAAGCCAGGTAGTAGATGGCAGCCCCCTCCTGATCAATGTTGACTAGATATCAAAATTTCATCCACTTTTTTGCCCATGTTGTATAATACAATATGTTCAAGCATCTTGCAGCATATACTTGATGCGATTGGGCTATAATTACCGGTAGACGATTGTTAATCATTTTATAAGTTTGAGTAATATTAGCTGATTTCCATTGCGATGGTACTCTGGCAGTATCTAGAGATTATTGAAAAATAAGAGTTGGAATATCTGATGTTTTTCTAAGCATAATTCACTTTTACCGACTCCATCAGAACCTGACGCTTTTTCCGATTTCAACTTTCTGATCAAACTTTTATCTCATTTTACATCAATAGTTATGTTGAGTTTCTATTTCCACTGATTCACTGATCGTGGTGATAATAATAGTTAATGTATCATTAAATTCATTATTATCTAATTGATTATTATTATTATTATAATTAGTTAGTATAAATTAAAACTATATTATTAAAAGGAACTCAGTAAAACTGTAAGCAGATACAGTATACCCCTTGCTTGGTACTCTGGTATGTGCTAATAAAGAAGAGGTAAGAAGTAATAAAAATAATTATTATTTTTGAATGATGATCATAAATATACGATTATTAAACTAATTTTAACCAGCAGTTGTGCTCCCACACATTTGCGTACTCCTTGTGCAATGTATTGGGAAAATACTTTATCATATCCTAAGAGTCATGTACATTCTAGTGGGAGAATATCCTATCCTAATAATAATTTATTGGTAATCATAATGTTTTTTTTTAATAATTTTTTTTATTGTTTTTATTTATAGGATCATATAAACTGCAAACTTTTTGATTGCAACGAATCACAGTATGTTTATTTGCCAAACGACACTGTCTATGGTACCGGATAATTATTATAGCCATGATCACTAACGCTTTGTTTGCTTTCCTGTACTCCCCGTTTACTGTTCGCATAATCCAACTGTTGATACATGATCATTCGTTTAATTATAATTTTATGAAATTGTTTTATTATAGATGTAATACACCATTATGTATAATTGATAATGTTTGATATTTTTATACTTTTGCAGCCGGAGTGTTGGCGTTGCTGGAGGAGCCAGAGCCTGCCATAAAATTGTTCTCCTTACAGAAGCTCAACTCACTCGTAGACACATTCTGGGCAGAAATTTCTGACTCCATTGATAAAATGTAAGAAAAACATGATTTACAAGAAAATGCCATCTTAACAGATTATCTACACTAATCTCACTGCTTGCACTATATTTTTTCTACGTGAATAATGATTTTTGGTAAGGTTTATAATAAACAAGGTAGGAAACTTTTGCGTGTGCAAAAGATTTAAGCCCAAGTTAGTGATGTGTTAGTTTTTTTTAACGTAGTATCCGCTTGTTTAATTCTATTTGACTGTTTCTCAATGGTCGCAGTTTGATTTGCGACTCAATGTTGTAAACAGGAAAAGTTGCTCAGTTTTTTGATAATCAGTTTTGTAAACCGATTAAAACGATTATCTGAAATTCAGTCTGCATTCATAGTTGTCTGATTAATCAAGGGGCACAAAACTCTTAATTGATTCGATGCAGCTTTGGAAATGTATCATCAACTTGTCTATCAATATAAATTGTTGTTGGCATGCTTTGCAGAGAGATTCTCTATGAAGATAAAAGCTTCGGATATGGCGAGCTGGCAGCTTTAGTTGCTAGCAAAGTTTATTATCACCTTGGATCTTATGAAGATTCATTGACATTTGCATTAGGGGCGGGTAAGCACTCTCTAATATGACCCACTTACTAATGTTGGACACCAGTCTATTTGCATATGCTGCGAAATGGTGAATCTTTCAAGGTCCTAGCATAGTCCTAGTCAGCCAGCAGTTAACAGCTTGGTCAATATTTATCACTAAATTTGTTTGCGAACACAACTTGGTATCTGCGAAAGTGGTTGAAAAATTTGTTTCCCTAAAGCTGCGTTCCTTCACACAATACGATTCTCAGCAATCTGATTGTTGGGCAGAATCGGGAGTTGCTCTCCCAATTAGTTTCAAAAGTTTACACTTGCAATTTTTGTGACCGATATCTCATGGATGTGACAGTTGTCAACGCAGTGCATTTCATTGATAATATTCACAGCACCATATTACTAATATAGCTTATTATCGTATATCACCAGAGTTTTTTAATGGATTTTAGCGGTTTTCAGTCATCAGTAATAATAGATAAATGGTAAATAATAATAAATAATGATAAATATATAATTTTGCAAATGCTAATAAATGTAATAATCTTTTTTAACATAGTTATTTATTATAAACCCGGAGATTGTAGTTGTTATTAATATATTGACTATAATTAGGATACTCGCTTAAATGTGTACTTATAAATTGGCTTGCAATTGATCAAGGAAATGTTAAAAACAAAATTCTAATATCTAAAAAGAAATTCTAAAGTTGGGTTGAAAAAAACTGTCAAGTAGCCAGTCAGAAAAGGATACAAAATTCGTCCTAAGATCCTTGCATTATAATTTATAAACAGTCGCGCATGAATTTCATAACAATATTAATTAAATTGTTGTTTTACTTTTAAATGATTATTTATTTCTAAAATTAATAAAATATTATTGAAAATTGAAAAAAATTATATCATTTTGCATAAAAAAGTGTCACTAAAAAATTTAAAACTTTGTGCAAAATCATTCATTCATGGCTCTTATGGTTATAAACTGCTAGGGTAACCTCTTATGACTTAGAACAACAATTTTATTTTATTAAAAAGTGTTTGATAATAGGGGGAAATTATCGATTTTTGATCAGATATCTTTGGACGGGTCTTGCGACCATTACTTACTGAAGTAGTTGCAAGTTTCCTAAAAAGTATTAAATTAAAAAGCTGTGATGCTGATTCGGTAGACAGGCTGATAATCGTACAAAGCTCCATCACTGCCAGCAATTGTGAAGTTATTAGGCGTTTTCGGTGTCTCAACGCGTTGATTTGTGAAAGTTTGATCAACGCGTTTATCCCTCGAACGATAAGTTGTAGGAGTAGGCGAGTGCGTACATTTGACAAAATTTTTCAAGAGTTGTCTTCTTTCTTTTTATACCGTTAGTTATAATTATAGCCGGTAATCATAAGTTGGTTAGCCTAAAATCTCGGGTCAAAAGTAGCTATTCATTGCAAGATTTGTCACCCTGACAACAACTGCATCATCTGTCATTTATATACAATGTTATTAAAACTCAGCAAACCACTAAGTACAAATTGTATTGTTATTGATAATAATGAAGATAAGAATAATAATGACAATGATAAATAATAATGACAGCAACAAACAAAAAAATAAATTATTAATTAATAATAATAATAATAATAATGTTTGCTGATTCACTGTTATAAAAAAATAATATATTGTTTTATCAGATGAAGATGATAATATAATAATGATAATAGAATGAATGAAAGTTGTAATATTATTATTATTGACAATGATGATGGCACTAATAATAATGACAATATTAAAAATAATAATCTATGACATTAATAATAAGTAATAATACATCCATTAAAAACAAGAAAAAATCATAACTTTTGGTTGTTGCACGTTGTTGTTATTATAATGCCGCAAAAGGGTACAGTGCCGTAATTAGTGATAAGACGACTCCTTTGGAAAACCAACGCGTTGTTTTTTATAGGCGTTCGCTGGCCAACGTTCATGGTAAACCCGTTGACAAACGCAGAAATAAACGTTGATGCACGTTGAAAAAAACTTGCTACAAAGGGGCTGATAATCCCTCGACAAAAAACTGCCGTTGAAGATTAAATGTAAACGTTGAGCACACCGAAAATGCCTATTAACTTATGCACTGTTTGAACTTGCGAGCTGATTTTAGACTCCACCCACTTGGACAGACTCGCATAGTGTGAACATAGCTTTACATGTATTTCCATGAGCAGTGTTATTTATTGTATAACTGTCCCTGCTTCTCCACACACGGTCATAAGATAATGGGCCGTTATGTTACAGGGAAGCTGTTTAATGTCAACGACACAAGTTTGTATGTGGAGACTATCATAGCCAAATGTATAGACCATTATACATCACTGAGAGTGAGAAACTATGAATCAGATGAAATGTATCAGACACCTATTGATGATAGGTAGCCTTAGTGCCAACCCCTGGTAATTTTTGTCTCAAACATAATGTTTCGGGGTTATTGGGTCCTTTATTTGTTGTTTGGCTGTTTGTAGGCTGTCTGCCATAGTTGACAGAATGTTTGAGAGGTGCTTCCAGGATAAACAGTACACGCAGGCAGTTGGTATTGCCATAGAAACTAGGCGTCTGGATATACTTGAGAAAGCAATCACAGAGTCTGTAAGTATTGTCTTATTTTCTATTTTATATAGTTGATATGTGTATGTTATGTAGTCAATATGTCTATGTTATGTAGTTGATATGTCTCTGTTATGTAGTCAATATGTCTATGTTATGTAGTTGATATGTCTATGTTATATGGTTGATATGTCTATGTTTTACCGTTGATATGTCTATGTTATGTAGTTGACATATCTATGTTATGTAGTTGAGATGTCTATGTTATGTATTTGATATGTCTACATTATGCAGTTGTTATGTCCATGTTATGAAGTTTATATGTCTATGCTGTGTTGTCAGGATGACAGAGCTGCAATGCTGACCTACTGTCTGAAGGTATGCATGTCACTGATAGCCAGTCGGATGTTCAGGAACACCATCCTACAGATGTTGGTAGCGCTCTACCACGACCTCCCCACCCCTGACTACATCTCCATGTGCCAGGTCTGTGCTCCTACGCCATGTCACTGATTATCCTCCCTACACTTGTCTCTGCACGCTGCACTCATGCCAAATACATGCTTATTCCTTTATTTTATAAGAAGATGTTGATTTTCTCTACTCGAAAAATTGGCAGTTGTGCATGCAATGGTGAAACAACAACAAAGTTAATGGTTGCAATGCAAAGAGAAGACAACTCTCCAAAGTTATTGATTGATTGCTTTTTATCTGCCTGCTGAATTGGCACGTCTACTTTGCAAATTTATTTTTTGCTTTTGTGTTCAGCGTTCCTTATGAGATATATAGATGTTAGAATAGGATCACCTCTGCTTTACCAGTGTATATCACATCTATCTAGTAGGTGATCATTTGGTTGCAAAAACCCTCATTAGGAAAAATGACATACCACAAGATGGCTGATCGTCTCCTCTTCCCGTTCTCTTATATTTCTAAGCACTAATGTGAATGTTACGCAGTATGATAGGCTGTAAACTTTACAGGTGCTTCGCTCTATAATATATATATGTAATGTTGGTCTGTTCCCTTGCAGTGCTACATATTCCTGGATGATGCCCAGAGCTGTGCTGACATCTTGGAGAAGCTTGTCAAGTCAGGTAACCATGACGATGTGCTCATGGCCTACCAGATCGGTTTTGATCTCTACGACTCGGCAACACAAAAGTTTATTCAAAAGGTAATGAGTCGCCGGTTGATACAGTCTACGTTGTTGCATGATAAAAGACACTGTCAGTGTAACTCCTGTATGTTTGATCTTCAAAGCATTGCTTCAAATTTATATTTATTTATTTTTATGCGATTGTTTTTTTTTAATTTTTATATTCTAAGAATTTAATTACACCACTCCGAAGTTTTGTTTATCGTAGCAGAAACTCAGTTTTTAATATTTCAATTCACATCTCACGTGTTATTCATGGAAGGAAACATTTGACTTGTATTTAAATTGCAATTAAATGCCACTTGTGTCTACTCTGTGTACTTGTATCAATCATTTGTGTCTGCTCAGTGTACTTGTATCAATCATTTGTGTCTGCTCAGTGTACTTGTATCAATCATTTGTGTCTGCTCAGTGTACTTGTACCAATCATTTGTGTCTGCTCAGTGTACTTGTACCAATCATTTGTGTCTGCTCAGTGTACTTGTACCAATCATTTGTGTCTGCTCAGTGTACTTGTACCAATCATTTGTGTCTGCTCAGTGTACTTGTACCAATCATTTGTGTCTGCTCAGTGTACTTGTATCAATCATTTGTGTCTGCTCAGTGTACTTGTACCAATCATTTGTGTCTGCTCTGTGTACTTCTACCAATCATTGTGTCTGCTCTGTGTACTTGTACCAATCATTTGTGTCTGCTCAGTGTACTTGTACCAATCATTTGTGTCTGCTCAGTGTACTTGTATCAATCATTTGTGTCTGCTCTGTGTGCTTGTATCAATCACTTGTGGCTGTAAATGCAGAGCTGAAGATACTATTGTAGTTGAATACTTTGACATGTTGTGTAATGTGCAGTGTATGTTATGTAGGTACAAGCTAGCATACGGGCCTGTGCTCCTATACCTCTTACTGTAGCTAGTAGCTCAGATCCACCGCTATCTACCAGCTCTCCTATACCGGAAGGTAGTGAGAAAAGCACAGAAGAAAGCACAGATACTACTGACAAACCTTCAGTTACCACCGCTGTTGAGGAGAGCTCTTTGGTTGGTTTTACATTTTGTATATATTATATATTGTGTTGAATAATGTAATGCATATATTTTGCGGTAAACATTGTATTGTGCATGTTGTGTTGTACTGTGTATATTATACTGTCTATATTGTACTGTCTATATTGTACTGTCTATATTGTACTGTGTATGTTGTGCTGTGTATGTTGTACTGTGTATGTTGTGCTGTGTATGTTGTACTGTGAATGCTGTACTCTGTATGCTGTACTGTGTATGTCATGTTGTACATTTCCATAAATAATATATTCTATAATATGTTTTGTGTTGCAGTCTGATGCAGAAAAAGCCATACAGACATCGTTAGAGAATCTAGACACAATACTGTGTGGGGAACACACTATCAAACTTCATCTACAGTTTCTCATCAAAAACAACAAAACTGATATGCTTATACTAAAGAATACAAAGGTGTGTTGTACTACAAGGCTCCCTCTCTCCCTCCCTCTCCCCTCCCTCTCCCCTCCCTCCCTCTCTCCCTCCCTCTCCCCTCCCTCTCCCCTCCCTCTCCCCTCCCCTTCTCTCCCTCTCCCCTCCCCCTCTCTCTCCCTCCCTCTCCCCCTCCCTCTCTCCCTCCCTCTCCCCCTCCCTCCCTCCCTCCCTTTCCCCCTCCCTCCCTCTCCCCCTCCCTCCCTCTCCCCCTCCCTCCCTCTCCCCCTCCCTCCCTCTCCCCCTCCCTCTCTCTCCCCCTCCCTCCCTCTCCCCCTCCCTCCCTCTCCCCCTCCCTCTCTCTCCCCCTCCCTCCCCCTCTCCCTTTTCAATATGTGAAGTCATGTCTATGCAGTGTGTGTAACTACTGTAATGTGTGTGTTTTATATATTAAAAGTTACATTCAAATATCACAACTCGTGTACCAGAATATCAGCTAGATCTCAGCTTTCCATTCCAGTAATTATCTTCTCTCAACACTCGCACTATCTGAAATTATTAGAACTTGTGTCAGCCCAGGAAAAATAGGAATCAGTTCAGAAATGGCTAACAGTGGCGTAGCATGAATGTAATGACAGGAATGGGAAGCTCAGATCCAGCTGAATATTTTGGTATAGGAGTTGTTGTGTTTGAATTTGCACCTTTAGCAATATTTAATTATACTCACCCAACCGATTCTACACAACAGTAATGCAGCTTTAGTAATTTAAAATTGGATGGTCTTTGGACTTGTCACCAGTACTGAAAGAAAAACTCAACTGTTGCATCCATTTGTTGGAGTCACTCCTGTTGGTTGTGTTGTAGGATGCAGTGAGAAACTCTGTGTGTCACTCAGCCACTGTAATAGCCAATGCATACATGCACTGTGGTACAACCAGCGATCAGTTCCTCAGGTGAGTACTTCATGGTTTGTGTGCAGAGATAGATAGTGTGTTGGTCTGTACAATAGTTTGTGTGCAGAGATAGATAGTGTGTTGGTCTGTAGACGAGTTTGTGTGCAGAGATAGATAGTGTGTTGGTCTGTACATGGGTTTGTGTGCGGAGATAGATAGTGTGTTGGTGTGTACAAGAGTTTGTGTGCAGAGATAGATAGTGTGTTGGTCTGTACAAGAGTTTGTGTGCAGAGATAGATGTGTTGGTCTGTACAAGAGTTTGTGTGCAGAGATAGATGTGTTGGTCTGTACATGAGTTTGTGTGCAGAGATAGATAGTGTGTTGGTCTGTACAAGAGTTTGTGTGCAGAGATAGATGTGTTGGTCTGTACAAGAGTTTGTGTGCAGAGATAGATGTGTTGGTCTGTACAAGAGTTTGTGTGCAGAGATAGATGTGTTGGTCTGTACAAGAGTTTGTGTGCAGAGATAGATAGTGTGTTGGTCTGTACAAGAGTTTGTGTGCAGAGATAGGTTTGTTGGTCTGGACGTTTCACATGACTTCATGCTGTGCTTACAGGGACAACCTGGAGTGGCTGGCCAAGTCCACCAACTGGGCCAAGTTCACAGCCACTGCATCTCTTGGTGTCGTACACAAAGGACATGAGAATGATGCACTGGCACTGATGGCTTCCTACCTGCCCAGAGATACTACAGGTATTTCTATACATGCAGCATATATAGCATTCAATTGTACAAGGCATACAGTTTGTATGTAGCGTACAATCTCTATGGAACATATCATTGTATGTGACAAACAGTGTATATCAGCCAGTCTGTCTAACAAGCACTCTCTTTCCCAGGAGGTTCACCTTACAGTGAGGGTGGTGGTTTGTACGCCCTCGGACTGATACATGCCAACCATGGAGCTAACATTATGGAATACCTGCTCAATCAGCTAAAGGATGCTACAGATGAAGTAAGGCTGAATTGATTCTTCTTTTAACACATTCGCTTGCATGGCCAGTTTTCTCGCTAAACTTACAACTCTCCTGTTTAGTTGTCATGTTAACTGATTGTGCTCTTTTTCCTGGACTTGTCCGCTTTTGTTAATGGGCAAACAACTCCAAATTTTCATTGTGATTTCTTCATTTCTGCACCCAACATGATATCAATAAGTTCTCTTTGCAATATTAACCAGATATTACTACCAAGAAGATAGTTTAAATTTTTGGTATGCATTTCTACATAATCGCTGTCTCAATGCTGCCTTCTTCTCGCACTATTACGTCAATGATGCCAACAATTTGATAAATAGACAATGGTATGCTAATACATGAGGTAGCTAGTTTGTGGTTTTAGCAGTTTTTTGCTCGTTTTTAGCTGTTATATTACAAGAAAGGATACGTGAGTTTTTATTAGAACACTGCGCTGTGTACTTCCAGCACTTGCATACGCATATTATTGTGTGTTTAGCAAAATAGACATGGAGGTTGTCTAGCTCTTGGACTGGCAGCGATGAGCACTGCCCGCTCAGATGTGTATGAGCAGCTGAAGAGTAACCTGTACCTAGACGATGCCGTAGCTGGTGAGGCAGCAGGTATAGCCATGGGTCTGGTGATGTTGGGTACTAAGAGTGCCGGTGCTATAGAGGACATGGTCACGGTAAGCTTTCCATTCACTCCCTATGTCTCTGGTACATGTGCTGCCCTGGATACGTCTGTGTTTAATTCTGTGCAGACTTTTGTCATAGACTAATCTTGAGGCCTCTCCACACACAGCGATTTTATCACCAAAAGCGGAAAATGGCTGTTCATTTCAACCTCAACGAATCGGTTTTCCTCCGTTTGACGCGATCATCTAAAATCAAGCATGTTTGATTTTTGCCGGCCAGTCTCACGATTAGTGATCATTCTCTACCGCTGATTGGTCAATGCAGATTGCTCGTATCCACTTTTTTCTACTGTTTCCACTATTAACTATTGATTAGCACCGTCATGTGCATAATCGTTGCGTGTGGAGTACACCAACAGACTACGGGAGGAAAACTCCTCTCAAAGTGTCAAATTCATGGCCGTAAAAATGCTGTGTGCGGAGGGCCTTTAATTGTTTAAACTTTTAGCAGGCTTTCTAAAATTCACAACTCATCAAGTGTAACGTTATAGTAACAAGCCTGGAATCTTTTAATATTCTCAGCTTGGTCGATGGCCTTTAGATTGAAATAGCTAGTCAAGTATTCTAGATCACAATCTGTCAAACTATGGTTAAGCTTTCTCCACCACTTCAATCTGCTTTGACACTATTCGCCCCAGATTGAAGTGATCTCAGTTATATCATTGTGTATTTGATGCTCCTTCCCGAGCATCCCCTGTATTGTGCACTTAGTTCTAAAGCTACATTGTGTTCATCTACATGTAGTATGCCAAGGAATCTCAGCATGAGAAAATCCTGAGAGGACTCGCTGTTGGCATTGCTTTAACCATGTATGGAAGAGAGGAGGAGGCAGACCCCCTTATCGACAGTCTTCAGGTATTAATGCTCTTAGTCTCTCTATGCAAAAATAGTTTACAACTGCAGTTTCATTTCCCATTTGGTGTGATTTCATCAATTTTTATGCAAATTGGTTGAACAAAATTATCTGGAAAATAATTTCTCCATATGATTTTATTGGAAGCTTACAACGGTGCTAGTATACATGTGTTTTACATATTATATAACAGGTGTGGGTTGCTGTCCAATATTTAATTATGCCAGTGCTATTAAAAATGCTGATACAACATCGCTAAACTAAATAATGTATTGATTCGGTTTAGTGATATTTGTACCGTACTAATGACGTCATTTCCTGCCGAAGAGGCACATAACCATCTACCGCTAATTGATTGGTTTTAGAGAGACAAAGACCCGATACTGAGATGGAGTGCAATGTACACAATAGCGATGGCTTACGCTGGCACAGGCAATAATCAAGCCATAAGGAAACTGCTTCATGTAGCTGTGAGTTCTGTCATGGCATCTTGTATTGGATCTATCTGTCTGATCATTCAGAAGGGCTTGATATTATATGCTCTTTGTTCTGTATAAACTTATTCTAACCAGCTGTTAATACCCGTCTATGTTTAAAATTCTTTAAATTGTTATTATCTCTCCACAATTACTATGTTCCCATGGTGCGAATTCGTTTGGATCGGACGTTCATTTGAGTTGGTTAGCATTCATTCGGGTTGGCATTCCAATCCGTTCCTATGATAATTTGAATTGAAATAATTTGCGGGAGTTGTCCTTCTTTTACAGTGAGTAGCCAGCGCAATAATTACTTGATTGTAGTGAGATAGTAAACAACCGCGCTCGTATTACTAAGTAGTAATACGAATGTTCACAGCATAAATTAGTAAGTAAGTAGATGAATAATAATAACAACAATTTTTAATAATTATAGGTGATTATAAATAAACATAATGATAGCTATAAGAAATGATAAATGATTATTAATAATACTAATAATAAATTATTTCCAAATAATAAAAAAATAATTTTTTGGCAAGTATAATAATAATCATAATTTAGCTTGCCCAATTAGGAAACAGAGCTATGATTCAGTTTTTGAACAAATGGTAAATAATTTATAACTAAGCTGTTGTTAAATTTGCAGAGATTATTGTTATATGAATGTAAAAACTGCAGTTGGAAAATACGCAAAAACTGATTTACTGCCAAATCGCCAGTTTAAGGCCTTTTTCTCAAAAGAGCAGCCCGAACGAATTCGAATTCATCAACTCGAACGATTCCCATGATGCTAATGAATGCTCGACCCGAACGAATACCGTTTGAGGAAACGCACTGAGCCAACACGAACGAAGCCGAACCAACTCGTACGAGTCACTGTTCCCATGACCCGAATGGACGATTTATGAGTTCAACTTGAACTAATTTGCACCATGGAAACAGTGAATGTGACCACATTCAAAAGTACCTCCCATGTGCTAAGGTTGATGCATACTCCGTATATTCAATGTACAGGTCAGTGATGTCAATGATGACGTGAGACGAACCGCTGTAACATCTCTCGGATTTCTTCTCTTCAGGTTGGTTCTCTCTTGTCATTACTTTCATAGAACTGTTTAAAATTGCTATTCTTGTAGTGCTCATCATAATAGTAATTGTTTGTGTCTTGGAGCCAAACAAACTAAGCTAATAGATTATGTAATAAGAAATCAGCAACTCCCCGCTGCAAACATGTGCTGTGAGTTTTCATGCTCTATTGGCGGAGATGCATGGCATAACCGTTGCCGGAACGGTTCAGCTGTCGTTCTTTTTCATATGCGCTTATAAAATAATTTTTGCAAAGTCACTTTATACGCAGACTTCATTCAGTTTAGCGAAAATTGAGGAAAAATTACTCAATTTACAAAACTGTGATAAGTTTTGTTATATATTTTGATGGATTTGCTATAGTAAGGACTTGCAAAGTGTCGTAGGTACAATATATCTCATACAACACCATAAAGTATCTCATACAACACCATACAATATCCCATACAACACCATACAATATCTCATACAACACCATACAATATCTCATACAACACCATAAAGTATCTCATACAACACCATAAAGTATCTCATACAACACCATACAATATCTCATACAACACCATACAATGTCTCATACAACACCATACAATATCTCATACAGTATCATACAACACATACACTATCTCATACCATACCATGCTAGCTATAAAATTGCACTAGTTATGGTTGTGTAATTTATGTGCTAAAAGTACTAGTTACAATACTTGCCAATTGCTGCGCTTCATCTTGTGAATAAATTGCTATAATGTCAGCCATTGATGCTAACTTGACCCTACAATATCCTTGGAGCAATAATACAGTGAAGTCTTCTACGCTGCACGCTCTGCATGATATAACGTTGCTCTTTCTCGTAGAATTGTTGGGAATATATTTTTTGTACTAATAATGGTTTATTGTTGGAAACTTCACTGTCGAATAGTGATGATGCTCATTAGTTACAAAGTTTTGGACTGATAGGTGACCTTTCCATGCTGTTATTGGTTTCCCTTTATTGACTCCTGGTATATGTTATTTGCTAAATAAGTTGTGCTGGGGTACATAGTGATAGGTTAATTTCCTGGAACGTTTTGTTAGCATCGTTAGGTTTAAGCTAGTTTGTAATCTTTATACATTAGAAGTAATTCGTTTATCGAAAACTTTCTTGGCAAATTACATAAAGTTAGCACTGTTCAACCCTGCAGAAGCCCACTATGTTAATCTCTACATCTGCATTTTGATGCCAGATTTTGTTTTGCGTCTGTAACCAATATAATTAACTGCAATATTTCTTTGATTCCAGACAAAAACCCATCTACATTTCTCTTTGTGTAAAATTATGAAACTTCAAAAATTTTTTTGATCAACCTTCCCTGACGTGGTTGCTTCAATGTCACCAATAGTTTATTTGCTTCACTAAAGAACATCACCGGCTATAAATATGTTATTTGTACCGAACAGCACTATGGTATCTGACTGTTTGTAGCACCAGAAAATCTCTGTTGTTACTTATAATGTTGCGCAATGCCGGCAACTGATCACAATGTTTATTTTTACTGCCACTAGTATGTACAAATGGTTTGGCTGTAATTAGACAATATCAACAAAGACCGTTTATTCTTTCAGCCTTGAAATCTGTTGCTTCTTTCAAATCTGATCGCTCAACAATGTGTCTGCTGGTGCCATTGCAATAGTTTGTAACTAGTACGGCGGTCCTTTTTTGATCTCTAAAACTACCGCCGTTGGAGGCAGAGTTGGCTCTGTCTATCAACACCCTCCTCCTCTGTGTGTGCAGCTTACACGTCAGTATATTCCTACAATATTATTTTAAGTCATTTAAAATTTATCGGATTATCCAGGGCTTTTTATGCTTCGTAATAAATGACGTTCGTCTCCGCCACCTGCCATGTTCGCCAACTTTTTGGCTTCCTTCCAAGGCTCTGATACAACTTCATCGTAAATGGAACCTAACACCTGTCTCTTCCCTTCAGGTCAATAAGACTAAAAAGAGCTTATAAATATTGGTGTGGTTTCCTCCTACATTGCACAACAATACTGCTTTGGCTCTGTTCCGCACTATATCAATAGAATAGTTTCATGCCATTAGTGAACTCTGCAATCGCTCTTAGTTTCAATAGTATTCAACATCAAAGAGAAAAGAAATTTCTACTCCTAGTATTAAAAAGTAACATACAGCTCGATGGTCATGATCGTAACTGCGCTTGACGAACACAGTTCAGGCTTTTTACGACATGGAAAACATGAATGATGGCGTAGAGTCACGATTGCATTTGTTTTCATTAAAGTAAAAAATGATGATGAATGATGATATAGATATACAATGGAAAGGATGACTTACTTGAATGCCTGCTGGAACTCTTTGTTGATTATAGTGTAAATGATGGGATTAACTATACTTGAGCAATATCCTAGCCATACGGCAATATCCATGAGGGCCGGTGAGTTTATGCAGGGGTTGCCACATATTGTGCATACTGAGGATATCATGTTGAGTAAGAAGAATGGGCTCCAGCACACAAGAAAGGCAATAAAAACCAACTTCAACACCTAAAACATGACAACGGTCATAAAATGAAGCTTCTTTTACTGAAATTAGTTTTGCTTTTTAAAAAATTTTGAGGTGTTACATTAAAGCTTTTGATGACGGGAACTTTCAATTTTGCTGCAGACACAGTAATAGGTTTTTTTTGGCGAGTTTAATTTCTTCGAGAAGATCTTGAATCGTCTACTCACCTTTGAGGCTTTCAACTCCCGGCTCACACTGCCATTTTGAGTGTTTTTTCTTTTGTTTCTAAATTCTATTAGTTTAGTCACTCTTCGTTGCAGTTTCTTCGCTGCTGGTCCACCAGCTGTTTTTTTCATTTTGTTTTTATACTTTTTCTTATTCTTTGTTTGAGTCTTTTGGTGATATATGTTTTGGTAAGTCTTTGCGAGCATGGGTTGATGAGCGCCCATTTGGCTCAACCGTACTCCTATGTACAATTTTCGCTCTTCTACAGTTCTTGTATTACAGTTGGATATTGTCATGGAGTACTTTTCTAAGTAGTTTCGCATTTGGTGGCTTCCTGTGGGGGAGACGGATCCGTACTTGGATTGTGACTCATCGAGCTCATTTTCATCATGAATTGTTTGAAAGTCAGAGTTTGTTCCCATGCTCGTATTGAGACTTTCTTCTTCTTGCTTACATGGAGCAAGTTTTTTTACTTTGAAACCTTGAGCTCGTCGCAAAGTCTCATTGCCAGAATCATTTTTGTGCCGCCGATGCTGCCTTACCAATATCCTGGTGGTTAGTACATGAGCTACTGTCATTACACCGACTGGAATGTAAAACGCAAACAAGCTTGCGCATATCTAAAAAAGTACAGTTCATGCAATGTTAGTCTGTATCAATGATGTTGGAGTTATAGAATTCAACCATGACTATTTTCCTCTCCATTATGGCTATATTACAGTCCAATATGCCTAAGGTTGCGCGACTGGTTATTTTTAACCTAAATGTCACATATTGCCCTTTTTATTCTCACCGAAAATTTTATAACACCGCAAATTCATTTACCACAGCCATCCATTTCCTGTCAGAATCTTTTTAAAACTTTTTCGAATCGCTTTGATAGGTGACAAATTAAATCATGTTATATTTGTTCCAGTTGAAAATTTCTTTTATATCATTGATTATTTTTGTAAGAAGGAACAGTTAACATTTGGGTTTCTTGGAAAGAGGTCTGACTGAATTGAGCCGGCTAAAAATCACATTTTGCAGTTTTTATGCCGCAGTAATAAATTGCCCCTCTAGGAAAGGATGCACTATTATGTAAACTTGTTTGGATTGCACATGGTATAAAAAAGACGTCCCGCAGCACGGCTACTCAAGGGAGTATCTCTTCTTTGATATCATAATCCGTTTTCAGGCGATGCTCGCTCTTGTGAAATAATGTTTGTGAAGGTAACTGTGATTCACAACAGACATAACAGCAAAATTGATAATAAACAATTTGCGTAACAAATGCCTGTCTGCCTACCTGGAAATCGACTTTGCTCAACACACAGCTCTCCCCCACATATATACGATGTTTATTTCTGCGCGAGAATACAAACACAGGTAGGGCAGTGATAATTGAATACATCCATACTATGACCAGTTTGAGCAACAGGATCATGGACTTCCTGTAACAAAGTTTCGACATAACTACTATGGTGCATAAGGGTTTTAACCAAATATTTTTGGTAGAAAAAATCAGTACATCAAACAGCAAACACACAGAACCATTATTGCTATTTCTACCTGGGCTTCCTACCAATGATCAAATAATTTTTACCGACCAATTTTACCAATATCAAATTGAGATTCGTGAAAAGCCATGTTATATAATAGATGGGAAGAACTTTTGCTGCTGAAACCCTCACTTCAATGATGGACCTTGATTTCGTTAGTGCTATGAAAGCATTTGAAATAATGGGCAATTGCTGCCGCCACTCTGTACATAAAATCTAAGTGAAATTGCTTCATACACTTCTTAACGCTTCCCAAAGTCATCATTTTGCTGGAGGTGAAGAAAATAACACACGGAAAGCTACCTGTGACACGCCCTATTAGCTAAAGGGGCGATTACTCCAATACACCTTTCCACTGATATGGCACACATATGCATTATGCTAGCTGTGCATAGGCAAACGTCTAGAAATATGAACATGCTGCACGCTGTTTCACCAAGCTTCCAACTTCCTACATCAAAAAAGACAAACATTTATAATTATAATACTTTGCATAGATCGTATTGAAAACATGTCAACAATGGATGGGTGGCAAAAGGTTTTATTCGAAAAAAACCAATAATTTGTTGAAACAATTTGAATGGGCTCATAGTTTGTTTTATTTGGTTATCAATGCTCAAGTCATTTGATTCAATGTTCAAGTCATTTGATTCAATGCTCAAGTCATTTGATTCAGTGCTCAAGTCATTTGAACAAAAATACCAGCAATATCAGCAATGACTTTTTGCCAAACATGCCAAAAATTATTGTATAAATATGGTATTTATTATTTGTACGCAAGTGTAGTGTATTTATGACATGCACTGGAGCAATGCTTTATGGACTTAAAGTGAAAGCTGTTGGTGTGATGTTGAAGTCATCAGTACCGCTGCAATGAGATATAATGGATTTCGTAATTTTCATTTTTCGGAATGGTTTTAGCAGAATTTATTATGGCTCAACATAAACTATGTACTATAACTGTTGGCTCATTTACTTCTGCCAGCTTTTTTCCCCCGCTGCTAAGTTATTTTTTTGCCGATTTTTGTTACTCTTTTTTAAAGCTTCTTTAACTAGTACAAAAATGACTCCAGCTTTCTTCAGCATCAGCTCATATCGCTCATTCACGTTTAGGTGAATGACATCTATTCAATCACTTAGTTATTATTAAAATTGTTAGTTCATTTGTATGAAAATTTGCTCTCACCCACTGCAAGTTGTCCTGCACTCGGTGGCATCACTAGCATGCTGACTAGAAGATCTGCCGTTGCTAAGGAACACAATATCTTGTTAGTGTCGTTCTGTAGGATTCTTACTGATTTCACAGCAATAATAACCATTGCGTTTCCAATAATACCAACCACAGACACTACTAGCATCACCAAGATGAAGTATCTAAAGTGTTAATAATAATAGTTTAGTTTTTTTTACAAATCACTATATGTTTCATCAGCTTGGCAGTCTCAATTTTTTTATCTAAAGACAATTTTTAAATTTAAGTAAGTTTGAAAATATTCGGTTATCAGCAATTGTTGTTAATCTATTAAAAATCAGTTGACATTAATGCAAATGGAATCAATTGAGAAAGCTAGCCTGCAGTAAGTTAAATGTAACTTCACTATTACTGTTTGAAACGAAGCCCGAAATATTTTAAACATCAACCAATGCTGACAGGATTTTAACACATTTCTGTTCAAAAAGACCATTTCCTTTTTAGAAACATAGCTTACTACTAACTATATCTACAATGTATTGTACTCCGCTGACCTGCGGTCGAAAAGTGATTCCTATCAAGCCAGCCTACCATAGTAAACAGATTGAATGCATAATAATTAGCAACCTAATATAATCAAAATAATGGTGATAGTATAGTTTCCTAATCTTGCTGATGGTTATATAATCTAGATCGATACTATGTTCTTTGCACAGCATCACACTTAATATTGAGTCTACATATCCTAACCCACGCACGCCAATCAATAGAGCCGTGTCAAAAGTTGTCGCCGCATACATTACCCACCTCTTAGGAGGAACGTCGTTTCCTTCAACAGCTGATGAGTTGTCTGTACCATTTAGGTAAAGTGTGCTGGTGTTGGTGAAGTTCTGTAGGACGACTCCATGAGCACTGTTCATACTTTTTTTATATAAGATAAAAGTGTTGACCATGAAATCATCTTTGTTTGCTACACCAACTTGGCATTTTTCTGTGTTAAATGTGTGATAAGTCAATACATCTCGCTCATAGAATGATCTTTTGAGTACCATCAGTTTGTCTTAGCTGGTAGAGTTTTGTCCTTGCCGTGTGCGACGAAGGTTGAGCTATACCTAGAAAAAGGATTTGAAAGGAGAATAACCTGAGCGTGTAGTGATCGTTGTAGAAGATCATCTAGTAATATGATACCCTTAGTGCTGCCAGTCTTCTCAGGTTGACTGACTTACTTATGTTATCGTTTTGACCACAAACTTGTTCAGTTAATGTCCTGCTGACTCTCCTTTCCACCTTCCATCACCTCATCTATTTGTAATGTAGTATTTTCAAATTACCCATTATATCTACATTGCAATATGATAGCTCTTCTAACTCTAATAACTCTGCTATGTATCTTTGTATAGATATGTAACTGTTATATGGTACTTGTGTGACATCTAACTTATGTGATATATAACTTGTAAGATATATAATTTGTATGATATATGTAACTAGTACTATATATAATTCTTATATATAACCTGTGTGGGAATGTTATATAACAATTTTCTGTATTTTGTATAGCAAGTAACTTTTATAACCTGCATAATATGCAACTTTTACGGCTAATGAATTGTGTGGTATATAACTGTAACATCTATATTTGACAGGTGAATTATAAGTTATTGTCGTTAATCGTTAAATTTCTGCACATCCTAAACTTGTTGTTAGACTTTCAACTTCGCTTTTTTCATCCCTAAAATTGTGATTTGTTTTTATAATGTGCCAATAGTTGAACCAAATTAAAAACTGGAAGCCACATTTATCATCATAGCAACAATGATATCGCAAAATAATAATAAAGGCAATTTCTTTCTCCAAAAATCTACATGCTGGTGTTGAAAAAAGTATACCTGTTGTCATTTAGAGGGCGAATGAAAATTTAATGAACAAAAGTATTTTTAAACGTTCAGAAAACAGTAATTTTTCTTTGAGCCTTTGCACAAATTTTTAAAATATAAACAAGGCAAGTTTTGGTATCAACTTGAGCTGCTCTAATAGCCTAACATCTTATAGAGCAGAGTTTTCTGTAAACAGTGTTCACTCGATGTCATTACTCTCAAATAGCACAGGCTCTTTAATGGAAAACGAGACGTCACCTAATTTAGATACCGCTTATACCCACTATATTATCGTATTAGCTAAACGAGATGGTCAGTTTCACTTATCTTTCAATTTTAAATTAGGCTGACTTGGTAGCTAGAACATTAGGCTGACTTGGTAGCTAGAACATTAGGCTGACTTGGGTAGCTAAAACATTGTTTCTCATAAAGGGTTAAAGTTTTGTTGTGTGAAATTTACATGTCAGCAGCAAGCAATTTTTGACAGTCCATTATTATTGCTGGAATAAAAAAGTCTCTTGTATCTGCTGTCTCTAGATTTATAAAACAAATTTTTCCATAACTGAGGCTCAGTTTTGAAATATTTAACCGTTGTTAAAGAATGATTTAATTTGTAGCTGTTTGGTGATATTTTAAAAATTCAATATACGGCGGAAAAGTCTTTTTGATTTGAATTAATAGCAAATAGCAATCAAGTTCACATACTCACCCATTGTAAAGTGTACTTGATTTGAAACTGCTCCTATATCTGTTGCAAACCTTGGTGGTATTTATTTTGAAATATTGATTTGTTGAGTCACTTATCAGCCATTTTAAAAAGTTTGTTAAAAAATGTCTCAAAATAACATTATATCTCATAATAGAAAAACTGACTCGTATGATGTACAAATGCTTACAAAATCAGATGTAAACGTTAAAACGAGAGAGCCTGAACACCTACCTTTATCTGTCTATGTATACACCAGTAATGATGTAACAAGCAAAAGTAGACTAGAGACTAGAGACTAATGAGAATGGCCACAAGTAATGTCTGTAGCAGCTGTACACCTAAAGTGTGCCACTGCCCACAATGCAACACTGCGGACTGCTGCCCAGTTTCATTAACCTATTATATCTAGCTCCTAATTACAAATATAAAATTAGCGCTAGCATTTCCTCTTATAGTAACATTATCAACATTTGCAAAAAATATCTACGCACCTGAGATAAGTCGCGCATATGTACCGCAACTGTTGGTACTGACTACTTTACACTTGCTGGTCATTGATTAAAGTCGTTATATCTCCTTCGACTTCAATATGATGTTCATTTCTATCTCACTCAGTGGTTTGTGTATACATGGTGTATTTGGTTGTGCTATATCATTTGTCTCTTATTGTATTCATATCTATCTGTATATCTAAACCAGCCCCTTTTGACTTCCCCTGCAATTTTTCCATCCCTCAATATTATACAAACCTTGGGAAGCATCACAATGGATTTCATGGTCACATCGCATTTCTCTTCCTTACGATTTTCTTTTAGCTATTTTCTACTGCATTACCTGTCCGATTTTTTCTTCAAACACCTACTGGTTACATTTTATAGACTCTATTCGATACAAGTATGCATAGGCTAGCGAATTTTCCTCTTGCTAGAGTTTAAACAAATATAATTGATCACATTTGATTGTGACCAACTTAGTACAACTCTGTCTCAGTTTCTCTGGTGGATTTGCCTTGAAAAGTCACTAGCTAAATGTGCAGAAAATAGCCCATTCCAGAAATACAAAGTTGTAATGTTAAACATGAAAACCCGTTTATCTAGAGCAGCAAGAACTCTACTTTAGACCGAAATGTTTTTTGCTGCTAACATGTATTTTACATATTAAGTAGTTATAAAATGAAGCATGTGTCCCAATGCAGCGTTGTACCTACCTGCAGTTACAGAGGTGCGAGTTCAGTGTAAGTGAGTGTTTAGTGAACTGGTAGAGTCAGCACCAACGGCTACACTGATTGAGATGATGCACACGAGTTATTGGAAATCTCTCCTTCTCATTACTCAGCCCTAGTATTATAATAACTCAATGACTTGTGGAAAAGAGCAAACTGACAAGGACTAGCAGGGATTGCACGCGTAACCCTGTCTATACAGCGGTGTGTGTTATATGCACACACACAGCATACTCTCTCGTCTCCTCCTTACACAATGGAGTCATTTGGGTTGCACATCGACCTTGCATTAGCTAAACATTAGGTTTTCTGTCCGAGCTGTTTTCAGTGTAACAAACTAAGTTCGTAAACACTGACATAACATTTTATTGAGTGCATTATAATTGGCATGTGTGAGAGATATTTGGAGGAATGTTGTTGCTTTTAGTCGTCTGTCTACAGTTACATAAATAATTTATTTTCCAATGTTGGGTATTTGCTCACTTTGGAGGGGGTCATTAACTGATTTGGAAATGGATTTATTATTATTTAATCCATGCTGCTCCCTGCTATTGTCCCTGTTTAATTGCTGGATTGCTCAGCCAATCTTTATGTTTGTGTAGTATTTGTGCTGGTGAATTAAATATTGAGCATACTATTGGCAAACAGTTTGCTGGATGTATCTTTAAGTGTTTCAGTTCTAACTGAGTACACGCACCAGTGTAACTCTTTCAAGTCTTTACTTGTACTGCTGGTGTAGCCATTTTCTCTGCTATCTTCAAGCATGTATTGTACATATCACTGCCAACTTTGAATCCGCCCAAGCTCAATATTTTCAAATCTTCTGGCTTTTAGCGATTCCTGCTTTTTGTGTCTAACTGTAAATAATGTTTGCTGGAGGGAAATGTCTAACATTTTTTTTAATTAAGTTTCTGAGCTATAAATTCTTTACAATGGATTGTACTCGAAGATATACATTTCAAATCAGTTGTATGAAAATTTGTGCTTGGCTTTTGCAGAAAGATGAAAAAGTCATTAATGTTTGAATTTTGGATTTATCTCCGTGTGACATTTTTATCAAATTGTAGGTTCATTGGTACCAAACATGAGTTATTGCGTAGAAAGGAACTTGGTATTTTAATGCTCAGTGTTAACACCTATCAGTTTGAACGTTGTACAAGTTACGTGTATTAATATAACTTTTAGGTCCAAAGCTCAGTTTTAAGTCTTTGGTATATCATTCTTATACAATATTAGCGCTTGTACACTGGTTACACTGGCCGTACACATGCCAATGTATTGTACACACTACGTACAATCTTCTCCTTCTCATCAATGTAAACCATCTATTTATGCGCTTCCTGGAAGTTCTTTAGAAGTGAGCACTTTTGTACAAGTGTTTGTTACAATGCTTGGCCAATTAGTGAGGTTCTTGTAGCTCTTCTCAAGCTCTCTGTGTGCAATCCTGGCGAAGAGTTGGTAGTACACTGAAGGGTGATTGACATAATGCTGTGTTGTTTAATGCTATTCAACATAACTGATCCTCCAGTTAATTCAATACAAAAGTCTATATAATAAGTTTTACACACAGTCAGCTATTAGTGTGTGTGCTATCTGCAGCTGCCAATTGGTGTGATAGATGATGGTCCCCAGGGACTGCAGCTCCATATACTTATCCACTAAATCATTTAGCTATGTGTGCATGGCCATCATCTCTATCACCACTGTTATTCTTAGGAAATTAAATTTTAACGCGTTGATATGACAGCTATAAACTAGATGATCAAGATGACACGTCGAGAGAAAATCTGTTTATAACAGTAATCTCTTTTTTTCGAGAGCAATTCATAGCAATTCTTTACATGATTCAATTATTGGCTTTTCAGCATTCGAGCAGCTTACTCTACCACGGTTATAGCTTAAGTTATTTCTCAGTTATGATTGTATATGTGGGGCTGAACATAGGTTGCGTAATCTTATTTAGCTATTTTATTTTGGTAGAGAGAACAAAGGCAATGCTGAACAAAATTTGCTATTGCTCTTTTTGCAAGTGGGAGTTTTTATTCTAATTTAACCTCAAATTTGTCATATGTGAACTTCTACAAATGGGAAAAACCTCTATTTCATTAAAGTACGAACAAAAGTCAACAATGCCATCGCATATCATCAGCATTCATCTAATGTTGAAAATTTTACTGCACTATTTTTATCCAAGAGAAACAAACTATTCCTAGTTTTTTTGTGTACAAATTTCACCCAAATGTTACCCATAGGAAGCCTTTGTTAGCTCATCGCATCCAGCAATGTGCCGGGATGTGTGAGGTGTGTGGGAGACTAAGTAAATCAACAAATAGCTGATAATAGCTTGATAAGTGTGTGCTCATTGGTATATTGTAAATGAATTGTTTATTGTATACAACCTACAACTATTTATATAAGTAGCAGTTATAAAGTTGTGCACCACTACTGATAGCCTTGGTAAGTCATAACAGCATTCATCACCATGGCTAGTAGAGTAATTACAAAAATGTAAACAAAAAACAAAATATCGTATTATTTAATTTTATACCAAGTGATGCGACCGCTCTAACAATAAAAATATGAAAGTCAGTTTTTCACGAATAGCAGAAAAAGTTGTCACTGGGATGCCTCTCCGTAGTTATTTTTACCTTTTCTGTGACACTAAAAAACAAAAGAAGACAACTTTGTATGAAATGAGCTGATCCTTTTGAGCGTTTGTAAATAGAAATTATGCCTGGAACAATCGTCCAAATTGCTTTCGGTTGCCCTTTCCTGTAACAGTTTTTCATGGCAAGACGTGTTCAGCCGAGACCTATGATATGCCGGAGTAAGCGAAGGCTCAACGCTTGCCAGGTCACCAGTTCACGGGTCAGCCACCTTGTGATTGGTGGCACCTTGGTTGCTGTCGCTACAGATCCCAATATTAATATTGTTTAGTTGCTATCACATCTAATTTAACTGGCTCACGTTTGATGCTGCTATTTAGCTGTCTTGCACTCCAAACTTACTGGTTTTCTCACCTCATTGAGTCATTCATTTCATGCATTTCAAGAGCCAAAGTGTAACTTATATTGTGCGAGAGAAATAGCTTACACCATTGCTCCTAGCACACCTTTAGTAGACGGGCATACCTCCACAGGCTCTAACATTTATACCAATTAATGGCCCGCGTTACACAGCCGTAGGTTAGCTATTTATTACTATCACCACCATTTATCAATTCCTCTCTTTTCTTTACCTTCTCTACCGTGTCTATTGCCATATCCGTGCTTCCCATGTGGTACTCACTATTTTAATTTATCTACTATATATCTGTGAGACGTGTACATAATTGCTTTGGGTTTTGATACCTGTGGTTTTGTTGGATTTGACGTTTACATCCCAAGCGAGTAGATGATTGTCTGTCAAATGCTGCACTTTATTGGTGAACCCTCTGGTGTATTTGTTGACATTTGGACTGTTTTACTGCGTTTGTAGGACTCCTGAGCAGTGTCCCAGCGTGGTGTCCCTCCTCTCAGAGAGCTATAACAGTCATGTACGATACGGTGCAGCCATGGCCTTGGGCATCGCTTGTGCTGGCACCGGCCTCAAGGTTGGTCCTGTTCACATCTATGTATCTATGTTCTTTGTTGTTGTACCAAGTGCACGTACACATCTATTTATATACGTACAGTGTAGTATATCTTTGTATGTAACGTCTATGTCTGTAGATTATATCTGGTATGTGTACACATCTATGTCTGTAATTATATCTAATATATGTACACATCTATGTCTGTAATTATATCTCGTATTAATATAAATTTGCATGTATATATATCGATGTCTATTATAGCACAAAGTCAATCTCACTATTTGCAGGAAGCGATGATGCTGTTAGAACCCCTCACCAATGATTCAGTCAACTACGTGAGGCAGGCTGCGCTCATTGCGTCAGCGCTAGTTCTCATCCAGCAGACAGAGCACACCTCCACCAAGGTAAGCGTTTATTTCCCATTTCAACCGGTAGTTGTCTTCTCATTAGACCAAGAAAGCATAACTGCTAACGTTTTGTGATGAGCAGATGTTAAAGGCCAGGCAAAGTTTTAAATTTAAACTTGTTTATGCATTTGTTTCTAACCTCGTGATGTGTGTACTTTATCCTCCAAGACCTCCGAGTTTGTATTTTAATGCGCAGAGAGTTGTTTGTTACTTATATTTCAACTTGCAGGCCGTGACCTCTCTACGTTTGTGTTCTTACTTACACTTGCTGGCCATGATCTCTCTACGTTTGTGTTCTTACTTACATTTGCAGGCCATGACCTCTCTACATTTGTGTTCTTACTTACACTTGCGGGCCATGATCTCTCTAGTGTGTTCTTACTTACACTTGCAGGTGAAGTCTCTACGTGAAACATTTGCGAAAGTAATTAACGACAAACATGAAGATGTGATGGCAAAGTTTGGGGCTATCTTAGCTCAAGGCATCATCGATGCAGGTAAATTATTACTCAGTTCTTTGTCTCCAGGTTTTGTTGCAGCCATTCATCCAGGTGCGATGCATGTTTTATTGTTTTGTCATGTCCTGCAGGTGGCCGCAACATGACTGTGGCGCTACAATCTCGCACTGGTCACATGAACATGGAGGCTGTTGTTGGACTATTGGTCTTCCAACAGTTCTGGTATTGGTTCCCTCTCAGCCACTTCCTCTCTCTCGCGTTCTCTCCCACAGCTATTATCTGTCTCAACTCTGAGCTTAAGGTACTTTGTCTCCTTAGCATCATTTGACCGACCGTCAATGTTTGTTGTCAGATTTACTGAGTATTTTGTTGGCTGGTTAATTGTGCAGTATGAATCTGTTGAGATCAAAAGCCTTTTGCTGGGGTGACCTTTATTTCAAAGCAACTCATTTAGGTTTTGGAAAAGAGGAGATAACTCCATATAAATTTATCATTAATGGTTCAATTATAGTGTCAAGCAGTTGCAGCAGTATTGTATTACAATTTTTATTTGGCGACACATAATATAATGATATGTATTGTTATGGAAACATAACATCTGTGTGACATAACAATTTCACCTAAATGAAATTAACAATAGGAATCGTTATAATAATAGATATGACATAGCCTAAGTTTTAGGCCAACATTTGAGGCATATGTGTATTTTCATTGAAATATAAATGGGTTTATTATTTAATGTGTATTTTACTTGGAATATGCTGTGAGTTTCTTTATTGGGAGTTGTATGCCCCATTGTTATCTTGGTAACTTTTAAACGGATTTAATTGGATGATTGGTTTAGTAGGCGGGGTTTTTTTCTGCTGGTTTGTTGGCCTAAGTTAAAGGGACAGCTTCGGCGACCAAATGGTCGCTGTTGCAAAGATTGTAGTAAAAATTAACTACCATCGTTGGCCAATAGCGTGATCAGCTATGTTTTGCTTTGAACTTTTCATTAGACCTCAGTTTATTTTCGGCTCTTCTTATTATTGATATTTATTATTATCATTTATTAATTATTTTGAAGCCAGCACCAACAAAGACAGGTTTGAATACTTGAAAAAATTGTTATTAATATTTGTATATTATTTAATACATTATTATTGTTATTTGCGGGATGAAGATAGATAATCTGATCAACAATAACTCCTGAGAAGAATAATTATGGTGAAATGAAAATAATAAGAACAATAATAAATAATATCCTACAAATAATAATAGTATTATTTTTAAATTTGCAGACCTATCTTTGTTGGTGCTGGCTACAAAATAATTAATAAATGATAATAATAAATATCAATAATAGGAAGAGCCGAAAATGAACTGAGGTCTAATAAAAAGTTCAAAGCAAAACATAGCTGATCACGCTATTGGCCAACGATGGTAGTTAATTTTTACTACAATCTTTGCAACGGCGACCATTTGGTCGTCGAAGCTGTCCCTTTAACTTAGGCCAACAAACCAGCAGAAAAAACCCCGCCCACTAAACCAATCATCCAATGAAATCCGTTTAAGAGTTGCCAAGATAACAATGGGGCATGCAACTCCCCATAAAGAAACTCACAGCATATTCCGAAGTAAAATACACATTAAAATATAAACCCATTTATATTTCAATGAAAATACAAATGTTGGCCTAAAACTTAGGCTAGATATGACAATCATGCGCAATAAAATAATATTAATATTATGAATAAACTTACCATTCTGACAATATGAAAGTAGAATCATTTTGTTTGAAAAATGAAAAACAAAGTATTAATACCAATTAATTGATAATAGTTATATATATGGAGTTATTTCCTCTATTTTAGCCAAGGCCTAAATGAACTGCTTGGAAATAAACATCATCATTTGCTGGCTATTGCTGTAGCTTATATTCTCCGTTTAATATTGTAGATGCCAGAATTGGAGGTGGCGAGCAATGCCCGCCCCTCACTCTTTGGCTACCCCCCTAAGCTGGAGGAGAAGAAGGACAAGTCTAGAGAGAAGGTGGAGACGGCAGTGCTCAGTATCACTGCTAAACAGAAGAAGAAGAAGGGCGAGAGAGTGAGCAGCTCCGCTGACGTTACTGCTGACAGCAATACTGTAGAGAAAGTGGATACGGTAATTATCTTTGGATTAATGCAAGTGTCTCACAACATAACGCTGTCAATGGTGCCTTTTGTTTCTTTGGGTGTGGCACTATTGCATTGTATTGATTTGTGTGAGTTGTGCGTGTCAATATCAGGTTATATGTACGGGTTATATTATTATTATTATATGTTAAATATAGCTGTGTATTGTGTGTGGATATTATACATACGTTTTTGTGGTTGTCCAGTTTGTATTTTTATATTGTGTGTACAGTGTGTATAGTGCCGTGTGAATATTGCGAATATATTCTGTCATTTTCTAGTATATATGCTGTATGTATTAATGGTGCAGGATGAAAAGAAAGAGACCAAAAAGGAAGTTGGCAAGGATGAGAAGAAACCTGCTGAAGATAAAAAGCCAGTGAAGGAGAAGGAACCATCGATGGAGCTTTTGTCCAATCCGTCTAGGGTGATGAGACAGCAGTTGAAGGTCAGTAATAGAGTTGTACATGCTAGCAGTGTTCATAGAGTTGTACATACTAGCAGTGTTCATAGAGTTGTACATACTAGCAGTGTTCATAGAGTTGTACATACTTGAAGTTTTCATAGAGTTATACATACTTGCAGTGTTCATAGAGTTATACATGCTAGCAGTGTTCATATAGTTGTACATGCTAGCAGTGTTCATAGAGTTATACATACTTGCAGTGTTCGTAGAGTTATACATGCTAGCAGTGTTCATAGAGTTATACATGCTAGCAGTGTTCATAGAGTTATACATGCTAGCAGTGTTCATAGAGTTGTACATACTTGAAGTTCTCACAGAGTTGTACATGCTAGCAATGTTCATATAGTTGTACATGCTATCAGTGTTTCATAGAGTTGTACATACTAGCATTGTTCATAGATTGTTATATGCTACCAGTATTCATAAAGTTGCCCATTCCGCCGGTATTCATAGAGTTGTACACAGTGCTAATATGGTACATGCAGGTTCTTGCACTGCCCAACAGCTGCCGATACAGCACAGTAAAGGCTGCCACCACAGGAGGTATTCTGATGCTCAAAGATAACAAACCTGGAACTGATGAGAAACTCGTGGAAGTAGTGCAAGGTTCGTTGTCTCTATTTATGTATATCGTCATTGAGTTAGCCTTGTAGTTAATCATTGAGTTAACCCAACGATTAACTACAAGGTTAACTCAATAGTTAACTATTAATTAACCTTGTAGTTATTTGTTGAGTTATATATTGAGTTAACCTTGTAGTTAATCGTTGAGTTAACCTTGTAGTTAATCGTTGAGTTATATATTGAGTTAACCTTGTAATTAATTGTTGAGTTAACCTGGTAGTTAATTGTTGAGTTAACCTTTTAAGCTTTAGCCTTAAATACATGTTCTCTTATATTATTGTTTTAGCTGGTGGTCCTAAGAAAGAGGTTGAAGAAGATGGTGTTGAGCCGGAAGCACCCGAGCCTTTTGAATGGCCTGAAGACATATAATTTGTATATCATGACTGTGTAATAGGGTTACGTTAGCCTTTGCTTTTAGCTAGTTTCATTATGAATATACCGCTAGTAGCATGGCATTTGCCGTTGAATGTACAATGGATATAATACATATAAGTAAATGTATATGTATCGTACCATGAGAGATATAATAAGTACACGCATATGTACCATACAATGAATTAACAGTTAATCTTGTGTTAACACATTTTGTGTTAGTGAATTGTTGTCACTTCCTAGCTGTGTACAGTTTGAAGGCACTTGGTACTGGTGGGTCAACGAGCCGTCTCGGTGCTTCATTTGGGGTGTGCCTGGTTGGCTGGACGAAATCGCCTGCCTTGTAGAAGGCCTTGTTTGGGTAGTTCCATCTGTGAAAGCCATCTGTAGCGCTTTAGTCTCTTCATCTGAAGCAACTCCAGAAGGAGATGAGAGGTGTTGTGAAATGCTGTTCTCTCCATCATGTCTCCTCCTTCACTCGGTACAGCTGCAAAAGCAATCAGGTATTATGATACATAATATGTCAAAACATTCTTATACAAATCACGGTCGATGTGAACCAATGACAATAATCAAAATTGTTTGTTAGTCAAATTTATAATATCGAATCAGTCTGAAGACAAAAGTTAGCGAAAAAATTATGATGGATGATGTAGACGCTTTTGCTATCAAAAGTGCCTAAACAATTTTAAAATCGTGTTGGCAGAGGAAGCTCAAACTTTTTTGGCAGTGAGCCACTTTGGAGAGGAATCAAACTGGACCACGATTTGTGTGCCAAGTAAGGCGGTTTACGGTGCTGTGCATTATTATGTATAACTGTATAGTTTCAGTAATACATTTTAGCCATGCGGAGTTTCAGCATGGGCAAGTGAGGCACCAAAAATCAGCCAGTATGCCAAGTTTGAGCAACCCTGGTCTACAGGCTTTGCAAAGCATCTTTTTACATTGAAGATGATAGGGAGGATGCAGCATATGCCTAATGAACTAAAGCTAAAGCCTGGTTCACATACATCGTAGATGGCTCGCAAGTGATCGCGGATCCCTCGTGCGACGGATCTGCGATGTATGTGAACCTGGATTTCCTGTGGCTCGTACGACGTCGTAGAGGCTCGTAGAAAAGTTCAGCTGAACAAACTTTCGTGCGACCGTCGTACGATAGAGAGTAAATTTTCTTACTTTCTTTTTTCAAAAACCACATTCAGGTCAAGGTTACTCATGTAAAAATGACTGCCATCAAAGAATTATAATAAATAATAAAATTATTATTGTTTAATTATAAATATTGATTATTATTTATTATTAATTTTCTGGGTGAAATATTGTGATAGTTGATTTAAAGTATAAATATATATATTTTCTTTAAATTTTTATATAATAGCATAATTAGCATATTATTATAAATTGAGATTCAAAATTTTATATTAAGAGATGGTAAAAAAATGATAATGCACCATTAAACAACAGTTAAAAATATAATTAAAAAGTATGGAATAACATTTAATGATATCAGTGATAATGATAATATCAGCAAAAATGTAAAAAAATTTTATAACTTAAAAATAATAAATTATTTGGTGTAAATTAAACAACGATAATTCATTTAGTATGTATATAGGCGTTGGTCAGTGAAGACGTGTTTCGAGATTTTATTACCTCCCAGTCAAGAGAGTGATTATACTTCTTGCGATCGTGGGTTTGCTAAGTTTATGTGAACATGTATCGCGGATCCGTCGCACGAGGGATCCGCGATCACTTGCGAGCCATCTACGATGTATGTGAACCAGGCTTAAAACTGCCTTGTAGCATCAGCCTTGGTAGTTGCAAAATGCCATGCAATAAAAGTATCCAGACGGTTTTTAAATGATTCGAATGCTTTGGAAAAGTACAAACCGTGTCAACCATGTAGAAATAGTCGAACCATTTACAAACCATATAAGCTATTTTCATGTAGTCTGAATTGTTTTAAAGTTATCTCAAGTAGCTTAAAAAGATTTGATTGATTCTGCAAAATGCATGGTTATTGAACCAAAATTACCCGGACCCATTTTCTTATCAACCTCTCTATGAAGTTATTTACCATAGGCTTGTTGATTAATAGACATAAAACAAATTATTTTATTGTATAAATAATTGTTGGACGTCAGCTACAACAAAATTGGATTTTTTAAAAATAAAGAATTTTGACTAATTAGTTGTATCAACCATAATATATTTGATGATAATGAGTTCAATTATAATTTGTCATTTGATTTATTTCTGTGATCAGTATTTAGTAAAGAAAACTACTAGCCATAAGAAAACCATAAAAACGTTAAGCATTCAGACTGCGCTTGAGCATTTGAAGTACAAAGTTTTATAGCAAGTGCAATCTGTACAAACAATGATATTACATATAAAAAACATTACAATCAAATAGAATGGCAATGAAACAATAGATACACTTACTGTTTCCAGTCACCAGCCGGAAGAGCTGGAGAATGGTGAGACACATTACGACTGCTTTCATCTCTTGGTTTTTGTCTGAAATTTTTATGTAGCTGCTAATGTCTGTACAGCGTACAGAATATGCTAAAACCGTCTTCTTTATAAATTCTGCAATCTATCACCATGGATAAACGACACAAAGTGAGCCAGTATTTTTATAAGAACATGAAATTGATAACTGTGAGTGTATAACCAACTGTCACAGTAGTAATTACAAAGTGTCACTGTTATGTAATTGATGTAACGACATGCCACAGCAAGAGTTGTTATTGTCTTAACGAGCTTCAGATGAAATACCAATCGCGCATAAACATGATTATGGCAACTTGCCACCATATTGGAGCACACCGGAGCGGAATAATAACAGTTGAAATACAATAGATGCACTTTTTATGATTGCATTTTATGCACACGGTGACATACAAAAGACCTTTCTCTAGGCATCGGGGCCGCATATTTTGTATACTGTTGTACTCTTGTACAGGTCACATGATGTTGTACCCCTTGCACAGGTCACATGATGGGTCACCAAAGTGGAGTTAACTGCCCCTGTCCCACCAAATTACAAATCCTTAATTTCTGTTGCATTGATAGTTACTGAAGTGGTGACTACCAATTACCAGATTATTGCGGACAGCAATATGTGGCAGATCAAATATTGGGTGCGTAGGCGCAAGTTAGTACTCACTAAATAATCTAACGAATGCAATATGCAGATTACTTAGGTGGGAAAATTTTCTCTCTCAAGTTTCGAAATTGAATCGTCTGGATTTCAGATAGTGACGGTCTTTCTCACGTATTCTTCATCAAAAACGCTTTTGATCAAAATCTACAGGGTTATTGAATATATATTTATTGTTGCTTTATGTTTGTTGTTTAAAATCACAGCAGTTAGTGTTTGAGCTCCATGATGAGGCATTTAAACAAAAAAAACATGTATCGATCAAGAACTAAAGCTAGAAGTGAACATTTACAATGTTGGCAAAGGAAAAAACGGGAGGTATTTTGGGCTAGCGGCTGCCACTGGTTGTAATTGGGTTTAAAATTTTAAAAGAGGAAACGGCCTGGTTAAAAAGTCAGGCAATAAGTAGATTTCGTGTTGGAAAAATAAAACAGTTTTTGAGGTAATCGAATGGTCGCGATGGTAATAGGTGGGAATATTATTACTGCAGAGAACAAACTAAAAATAGTGTAAAAAAGTTGTACTTACTGAGCATTCTCAACGGCCGGCTCTGCTTGGTAAATAAATAAAGGAAGGTTCGCAGAATTTTTAGGAAGGGAGAAAATTGTTGTTCAAATCCCAGAAAGGTCCATGAGGAAGTTGTGCAGTATTTATTGTAAACCCAAGTTTTTTGTCTAAGTTGTCTTCTTTATATGAAACGTCGCTCTGCACAGTTGGATTTGTCCTTGCTTAATAAGACAACCCTTAATTTGCGTAGAGCTAATCACCCGAAAATAATAGGACTTTGGCATTTATACTCCAATTAGTATTATTTTCACTACTGGTTCTACTATGGAATACTGAGAATGGATAGAAATGCGTTCCACATCTACGTATATACTCCCATCATTGTGATATACATACATACAAACAGAGATGGTCAAATTTTCACTTCTTTGTGCACTTCAATTATCATTGGTATGACACAGTAAGTGCTATAAATCAGTTGTGAAACTATCAAAATATAACTCTGAAAACCAAAAACCTGCAGCTACTCTAAGCGATACAGGTGGGGATGGAGCTTTTTAAAACGCCATCCCACCTATATTATGACTTAGAATAGGTTTAGGAAATTTAGTCTAGCTTTTATTTGAAAGCAGAAAAAATCTTTTATAAAATAGCCAATCAAGGACCAGCAGCAGACTTTATCTGAAGCCAGCTACAGAGTTGTGTGATGTTGTAGCATCAATTTTGGGGCAATGAATCTAGAAAAGGACTAGTGCATGCACTGTTGAGAAAGAATACAACTGTTAGTGAACAGGCTGTGACTGCAAGTAGAGCGAGTGTGAAACCGAGTACTACTATAACTTTTACACCAACTCTATCCCTTTAGGACGTGATATACATTACAAAGAGTGGTGAATAATTTTTTTTAATACATGCTATTTATTTATGTTGCTCAAGTGGAAAACATTTTTACCTGCTATATTAGGTTTGCAATATAACATGCCATAAAAATTGGTCACAAAATTGATCACCACTAACATGAGTATTAATCATAACTGAGCTGCTGTCTTTTTTTACCTGAGAAACTTTCATCATTCTGTCCAATGGAAGACAAAACCAACCGCTTTGGATCTATTGGGGTAGTTAAAATAACACTAACTTATGCCACGGATTCCAATCAGAGAGATTGGTGCTTCAGCCAGTGATTGCAAACAAAGTCCAGTGTTGACCGAGGAGTTCGATTAGGAGGTCAGTTACCCAGTAATGAACGGTAGATGTACCGGCTGGTCGCTCCCAAAATTAGTGACAACATTTGTGTACATTTTTTTTATGATGAGATTTTCTTGTGTGAATATAAAGCCGCATCGTCATAAAAATTTTTATGAATTATAGATTTATATTTTCTTAGTGCATTTATAAATAATAATATTTACATGACGGTAATATATCATAATACAATGGAAATTTTATGTCCTACTAGTGGTAGTGTGTAATCATTTCTATACCATATGCTGGATAATTTCCTTACGACTTTCACTTAATTGCAGGCCAATAAATTATTTATCAGGTGTTATAATCTTTTTTAAAAGTCCAAGTACATGTATGTAAAGATGCTTAAAATAACCTCTTTAATTAGGGCATGGGCCAATCAACAGAAATACTGAACTCGCTCAACCAATCATTGCATGAATATTGAACTCTTGATATAGAGAAATCCTATGATCATCAATTAGGATAGTCTAGTCAATATAATCAGCGTTGCGGCTGCCTCAAAATTACAAAAAAAACGTGCACAATTTTGTAATAAATGAAACTGAACTTGGTAGAGAATTAAATCAATTTATATAGAAAGCTGCAGTAACAAATGAAATGTGGAAAATTGTTTTTAGCAGGCTTATACAGCCTGCAGAAAACAAAGACGAATAAAGCTGTTTGCCTTTCACCAAGAAGTTTGATTACTTGGATCTAATCAAAATCTAATGTAATAAAACTCCTTGCTTTCACCAAGTTGACAGATTTATTCAGTTGAAAAACTAACCCTTCACATTAAAATAATTTTTTTTATTTCTGCTCACCAACCTTATTTTATGTTTTAGCGCACTAACTAATGAAACAGCTCCCTAGGACCCCTTGCATTTGTCACATTCACTATGTTCCCCCTGGTTTTAGTTGGTAAGCATTCATTCAGGCTGGCACCACGAGTCGTTCCTATGATAATTTGAATTGAAATCATATGCGGGAGTTGTCCCTTCCTGTCAACGAGTAGTGACCGTAATAATTATTTTATCGTTTGTAATACGAGGGTCTATTGTTGGATGCTGATACATGTATAATATTGTTTTACCATTAACAAAACTCGTATAGATTGAGACATTGTGTGCAGAGACCACATTATATTTTCAATAAAAGTTTGACGGCAAGTTTCATAATAAACTGAGCATTTGTTTATAGGAAACAAATAACAAAATGAGTCAGAGAGGATCTGGTGGACGCTTGACTCTTTTAGCATTTCCACTGCACTTGAGAAGTAAACCATTAAGTATCATCTTCTGTTGAAGATAGCTCGTCCTTATCAAACATGTACTGGTAACACTTCAACAGACCGTCATTCTGCCCTAAAACAAAAATGTATTACAGTTTGAGTATGAAAGGTAAAACATCAAGCAAAACGAAGTAATGTCATTTCATGTGATTACAGTCAAACATCTGAGATCAGAGCCTGAAGAAACTCAAATATCGTAATAGGAATTGTCTTTTCAATGTGCTGCTAACTCCATTTTTCTAACTAGCCACTTATTACACCTTTTCACACACAATCACACATATGTACATCTTAACTTCTTTTTGATTTCCAGGAACAGATATAAAAAAAGTATCGATTCTACCACTTCTAATCTCTATGATGAAAATTTTTTCAATTCTGCACGCATCAACTATTAACTCTTTATCTATTATTACTAGTTAATATTCATGATTTTAAATGCATGTAGAAGTTCAAAGCTTATGATTGCTGACCATTGTTTGATTCATGCAGAAAAGCTGTTTAAAATATATGTTTATTTAGTATGTTCAATTTTAGACGAAATTACAAATAAAATACGTAGAAGTATTTAAAACTGTAAAAGCCTAACCATAATTTTTTTTCCAAAAATCAGAAAAAAAACCAATTCTATAGTAGTTACTGAAAATTTTGCTTAATCGCACCATGTATGTCATATGTCATGTGACATATCTCTAATTTGAAATCCTGAGTTATAGAAAATGAACATGAGAAAAAATATTTTCAAACACCGCGAAAATAATCAAACAATTCTATGGTTTTGCAAAGAACGTGGGTTACTTATAATGAAAACTACCCATAACACAACAGACTTTGAGAGGTGTGGTCGTCGTAAGAATTATGCACGTTATGTTAACACATAAAATAATGGCAGCTGCGGTAAGAGACAATTATTTTGCCCGATTATTAGACGATTGCGGAAGCAATAGGTTGGATATAGCTTAGATGATGATATCGAACGAAATAACAAAAGTAAATGTGTATGTGGGAGCTGGTTTTGTTGAAACCGAAGCTTCCATAACCTCCTAGTTTGAAAGGCAACCCAGAAACCTGTTCCAACTAATCTGGGAAAGCTCTATAGGCAGTCCAGTCAATTTAAATGCTGCAATTTTATCTATTGTTTATGGTTTGAACAACAACATACAAAGCCTGCCTATATTGCTATTGGTGTTCAAAACATACCGTACACAAAATAAGAGCATTCAGCAGGTTTTTGTCTAACAAAGGACAAAAAATTATAGATGTTTGTAAGTCAATACGTCGTGTATGTAACGCAACAACAATTTGCAACAGCGTCATAATGATTCAACAAATTCAAAAGGTATTCAAGAAAAAATAAAACACAGCAAACAAATATAGTTTTTAAAGTTGCGCCTTTTTATAGGGTATATTTTGAAAATTGGCGATTATATCCGAGTCTCATGGATATAAAACCGGTTTATTAAAATGAACAAGTTGAATTTGCTTGTCATAATTTATTTAGGGTTCAGTTTCATTCGCGACTATATTAATAAACGCTCGTTTACATTCTTTTTTTATTCATTGAGCAAATTTTTGTTGACCCTCAAGTTCCGAACAAAATGATAAATCATTGATAAAATTTATTGCCGATTTGAATAATTTTATTGCATTTTGTTCGGTGAAAATAAATCGCGAATACTCCCATTACTCAAGATTCCTACACAATTATTATTACAGCAACCAACGCCAAACATACCTATTGCTAGATGGCAGCCATTGTAGGAGGTAAGAGTACGGGGATAAGCCAGTTGTCTTTCAAGTAGTTTACATTCCAACACCTTAGAAATGCCTCCTAACACGTGTATCTACAAGGAGAACATGACTGAATGGGTACGCCAATAAGAGTACAGATGCCAGGAGTCACATGAGTTCCAGGTAATTGATTCTATTGGCTGAAAAAAAAATTGACTTGGAACTTTTATCAGTTTTGAAGCTTTGCAAGATATCCCTTGTACTTAACTTGATATTTAAGAGCATGGGATATGATCATTGAGGCCATTGGCGACATTTATTTTGAAGAAGACAAAGAGGGTAGTTTATACAAACTACTCTCTTTGGCATTGATGTTACAGTCATGGTCATACAGCTAACGATAACGTCACTGTATTAAGAAAATATGTTTTTGTATTTTTACATCAGTCAAAATTGGTAACTTAGCCCTCTGGCAGGTTTAGTTAATTTCTACTTTGAAATTGTTTTCTTCATCTGAATGTATTTTAAAACTACTAAACAAAGATTTAAAGAACAAATTGAACTGCAAATCTGAAACGCATCCTTGTATAAAACTCAATTTGGCGACGAACTGTTTCCGGTAATTGAAGCAATTGATAAAGACGGTTGCTATCTGCATTATTACATTTTTTAATTCCAAAATCAGAAACCAAACAGAAGAAGTTATCAAAACAAATGAAAAAAAGTTTCTCGCATATGACGAACAGATGATAAGTAAATTACACCAACTTGAACACCCACTGAATTAGTGAGAAGATCACAGATCAAGATATTATTAAATATATCCACATTTATTCCCCTCGGGTTTATGGTTGGAGAAATGTCTCGAGCATAGTCGCCATACTGAAGGAAAGGCTCTCCTTTCGGACTATAGCCTAGAAACAAAACACTGCAAACTGTGAGATTAGTCAATGACAAAACTGAGAGTAAAATAATTCTTATCAAAGTTTTTTACCTCGAACCCCGTTGGTGTTGGGGTCACTTATGAACACATTGCCATTAGATGACACAGCTAGATCTTTTCTTATAAATTCCAAGCCCTTTCCCTTGTGCTTGGTGTCCATGGCGACCGAAGGGTCATCTTTAAATGACCTAATAAACTCGCCACCCATTGTATAGTATTCGACCACTCTAGGTCCAGCAACTACTATGTTACCTTCAGGGTCAACAGCGACACCTCCAGGCTCACAGCGAGGTTGGAAGTGAGTGGACTACAAACCACGTTAAGCAGAGTGTAACACCAAAGAGGTAACGTAGACCAGCTAGTCACAAAGCAAGCATGATAGTCTCTATTAGACTTGCGAACAACACATGAGAAACGGAAAATGTCCTCAGCTGGTAAGCCCATAAATGTTTTGAAGCACAACATAATTTGAATTCTTGCTAACTGTCTGATGTAAAAATGTGATGGGCTGGTATCATAATTCAATAGCAAATTTACCTGCTGCGCATTTCTATAAATGACGTCAATGCTGTTTTGTCCATATTGTCCTCCTGATACCACGAATTCACCGGCAGGTCCCACAGCTAGCCCGTATATTACAGCACCATAAGCCATATCCATCTTCACTTCCCCTTGAAGGCCGTGTATCTGCAGCCTCACTCTCATACAACTTCTAGTCTGGTCAGAGTCGGAGCAAGTTGACAAATATACAATATTAGGTTCAAAGAAGAAGCGCAATGCACTCCTTGCACAAGTAATGGGAGTTGTCTTTTTCTTAGTGATAATCACAACCACATTAAAAATACATTGAAATAATAAATATGAGCTGATTTCTTAACTACTTTACCAATTTCATAATGGTTCAGTTTTTTTTTCAATCAAATAATTTGCAATTCATATTTGAGTATTGATGATGAACAATGCAGGAAATGTGTTTTCATTTCTTCACAAATAAATTTTAAAACCTGACAATTTCATTTTTTTAATAATAGTTGAGTTGAAACCAAATTAGCTGACTTGAAACTAAATTGTTAACATATCTTAGGGATCCCAGTGTGTACATGGCGGATTTACCAAGAGTAAATGAGAATGCTGAGTCAACTAAAACACCTTCAATAAACCAGATACCGATCGCAAACCTAATTTTTCGGCATTTGAAAGTTTTTGCACACACAATAACTATTCTTGGTAGGCTCTCCTACAGAAATATGGCAAATTTTGGTAATGCTGCTTTAGGGACTTACTTAAGTTATTGCGTACAAACAACTCTATTGTGTTTATAGTATATATGTCAATAATAGAGAAAAACGTGCAGCCTAAAAAAGTGTTCAAACCGTGGGGAAACCCCAGTTAAATACGGGGATTTCCATAATTTGTCCATTGTTTTATATAAGCCCGCAATAATTATTTGTTGGGATTCCCCAGTAATAAAATTTTTGCACAGGTTGCGCAATTTTCTCTAATAAAATCACAAAAGTGAAAAATTCATGACACAGCACTTTTAATTTAGTAGGTTAGTAGAAAAAACAAAAAACTTGCAATGTAGTAGACTGCTCACCTGATCGAAATCATAATTTCTATAGAAAACTGCCGCGACTAAATCTGTATTGGACATGGCAGCCACTTTTACAATAGATCCGTTTTCTGTAAATTGATATGAGTGAGAGTAAAATAACGACAATTGTAAAGAAACTTCGGGTTCAAGAGTAGAAATGAGTGTAATGTTTAGTTTAGACGGCCAGATTTCAGCCATATTATGTGGTGGTGTTTTCTCAATATAGCACCAAATTCGACTGAATAAAGCAGTCACGTTTTAGTCAAATTTCCAGCCATAAGTGCGGCAACGGTTGCCGTAACTCCGACATAGAAATGGACAGGTGCATTTTCAGGCGTGTTTAGAGCGAGATTTCATGAGACTACAGAACGAACAACAATGACCCAGCCCACGAGGTGATGTTTTTCTGTATTTGTGAACGCCATCCAACCATGTAGTAGTAGCGGTTGTTCTTGTCATTGATCGATGAGAGACAGCCTGCCAATCAATCAAGTGATAAAAATCCTCTCACGATATCAAGTGGTTGTGGTGGGCTTGATAATAAAGATAATAAATAATAACAACAATAAAAATAATAATAAATAATTATTATTATTGTAATTATAATAATAAATAATAATAATAAAACACTGCTAAGAGGCCTGATCGTTTAAATCAGGAGTGCTTTGCAGCCGAATCACAAAATCGACTATTCGATTCGCTTCAACTCCTGCTGATTAAACCGGCCGGAGGTGCAGCCAGATTCACAACATGACTGCCTAATACGGCTGAAATCCGGCAGTTTAAACTAAGCATAAAAACAGCGTAAGTCAATTGTAAGATCACCTACTCTGCTCGCACCTCCAAGTGAATACAGCTTTTGGAAGACCTATCACTAAGGTGTGTAAAGCCTGCCTTACAATGCTGCTGTTTCTACGGCTGTGAAACTCTATACATTCCTTGAAGTCTGACTTATGGGCAGCTATTTCCCCAAAACCTATCAAATCAGTCTAACGGCTCAAGGTTTATTTTTATTAGCGACAAATATTATGAGCAAGAAACTTCCAATACAAAAAAATTATGAAACCGCTGAAGCATGAAAAGCTCATAATTTTGAAACTTTACCTTCTTCGGCCATCTCATGTTTACTCCTAGAGGTGCTATCAGTTGAAGGAACACTAGGGGTCAAGTCATCGCCAGCACAGGATTTACCAACATTTTCTGCAGCGCAATGTTTTTTGACATCCGGAGGTTTATCTAAAAGTTTACACGTCAGTAACAATTTAGAATCATTCAGAAGCTATCCACAATGGTTTTCTGGTGTAGCAGGATTTCACATATGTTGAACCTGCACTTTCCAAACATTAATAGATTTCCAGAAATGCTGGTTGTTAAATAATATAATCGACTTGTTTTCGGGCAACTCAGAAGGCATGCATGAGACCGGCGAACAAATTTATTTGAGGCTACCAGTTGGTCGAGGTAAAAATATTCAGCAATGCAGCATACCTTAATGTAAGTGTCGATTTTGGGGATTATTTTTTTCAACAAAACTCAGTATATTAACTGCTGACAAAGACTGAATTGAAAAATACAATGTTTTCCTGTATTTATCACGACTAAAACAACTCTAGTATAAATGTTTAGCAAGTGCAGTTTCAAAAGAGTTATTGAGTGTTAACATTTGCAACAGAACACAGTAGAGAAAAAAGGTAAGGGGCTGTCCTATCCCACTTCTACTGCGATGGAGCAGTACTCAAACAAGTGCAAGACAAAAACATTGTGTGATAAGCTCATTATGCAGACTGAGACAGTGCAGTATAGCACCTTTTTAGTAGCAAGCCATAAAACCGGCAGTGAGAATGAAATTTCTGAGAAATTCGGCAGTACTCACCCGGAGTTATGTAGCCATAGAGGAGACCAACAGCTAGATTACGTGAGTGAGGCATGTTGAAGTATAGGTCCCTGCAGTGTTCTAAACAGGGCATATCATTTGTTTGTAATGTTTCCTACAATTTCACCAAAAATACTTCACCCGCATAAGTGAATTTTGCGCTGACAAAAAATTGATAATTTGAAACCCATTTTGATGAGCATGTTGACGATTATAATAGTAATATAGTTGGATCTCAGTACAATTGGGATATTGGCTACCCTCCCTTAGTTAAGTAAGCATGTCACTCGATGTTTAGTTGTGCATTAGGTTGACGTTTAAACAGAAGTTGACTGATGGTAATGAATGTAAGATGTTAGTTAAATCAATGTTATAGCCATACAATAGGATCTGCAGGTAACACATTGGTTGGAACATAAGTCATATTTAATGGTACGCTCAGGTTTGGATGGTTGTTCTCATGGTAATACAATGTGAATGTCACATGTCATATGTACTAAGATGCTCCAATATTCCTACTAGCATTGTGCACCTTGCTGCTATACTGGTTTTGACATCTGCAGTTCAAATTGCAAATCATTAATGATGGAAACCCAAATAAAATGGTTACAAAGCAACACATGGTTTGCACTTGTTCCGATTGTTGCAAATCATTGAATGCCTGTGTCACAACAATTGAAATTCTGGTATTTTGGCAAGTGCAAAAGATATTTTCTAGGATTTATTAAACTATTATTATGATCATACTTTGCATCACTTAAAACAAACCAAAAAAATACATATCGAGCAACCTGGTGTTTTTGAACGCTCCACATAGAAATTATGTCAGAAACGATCATATAAATTGCACAGAAATGCGCTTTCTCACACCAATTTTGCAACAGCATGGAAGTTTCTGATCTGAAAATATCCAAGAAGTGGCAACGATGCATCACGGAATGTCAATGCCAGACATAAATTTCATGTACAATTAAACACACGAGTGACACGCGCAGAGTCATTAATATTACAACCTTATTATAGACCAGAGGCACCTTCAGGGCCTAATTCAACAATGAACTTGCGCAAGGTCACCTGTATTTTATCCTTGTACCGCTGCTTACTGATAAGGAGCTCAACATCAGTTCCATTTTTGTAGAGACGATCGGAGAGTATTTTCATGCTAGTGAGTTGAGAAAGCCGACTTCTTAACACTTCTTCTATCTGCAATAGCTCAGGAGTATAACCAACGAAAAGCTCATTTAAATTTGTGCTCTAATGGAAATGTAACCTTAAAAAACAATTTCAGCTTAAAGCAACATTGAAATTGGGACTGTTCATACCATATAATTAATGATGAATATATCACTAAAAAACTGACAGCCGCTTAATGAAAAAATGATCGATTAAAACACGGCTCTTTGGAATGCGCTGTTGCAAATCTAATGCTGTCAAACATATCAATAGATGAGCGTTTAAACTCACTTGATACGACTTTTCAACATAATTTGCAAAATGTCTGGTTGTTTGAGAAAGCAACTGATCATGGTAAGTATCGAGCTGCTGCTTGAAGTAACTGAGACGCTCATCCAATTTTTCCATCAACTGTAAACGGCGCGTTTTAGCACTTTTACGCTTCTACAAAATAACATATTCTATTTTTATTCTATAATTTCGGAAAATATCGAGCAGCAAAAGCTGAGCAAAAAAGTGTAGTACATCTGTAGACATTCAAGTGACCATATTAAATACCTCAAGGCATTTAAGTAAGATTTCCTCAACTATGTTGACGTTCTCATTGATCACATTCAGATCATTCACCAGCGACTGCCTTTGGGAGGCGGCAATGGGACTCAAATCAGAACATACGTGATTGTTGTGACTTACCAACTTGCATTGCAAGCATAACATCTGCGAAAAAAATCAAATATAAACACTTGATGAATGTTGATACTTAACAAGAATTGCAATAGAAACAATCTGGAAATGACGTAAACAGAGCCTCGATATGGCAAGGAAATAGTGGGTTATTCCTTGCAATACTATAATAAAACCACTAGCATAAAAAAATTGGTGAGAAAATTTTGAAGAAACGTAATTGAGGATATGGTATTACCTGGCTACATCGAACACAGTAAACAGACAAAGGATTATCTGGATGGATAGGGCAGGGCAAGCGATATCGTCGTTTTCTCTCCATATCTTTCTTACCCTGCATGAGCTCTGATATTGCTGCGATTACATGAGTTTTTGTGAGCCTGGTTCTTGTGTGAACAGAAGAGCAGGGTTTGCATAGAAAGTCTAGACAGTCCATACATTGATCTACTGCAGCCTTAGGCTAAATAAATGTAAAAGAAACTTATGCGGGAGTCAGGTAAAAATATTTGATCACAAACAAGTCTATAAAACAACATAAAGGCAAAATTTATTCACATAGAAAAAAATTGCACAAATAGAGATCAGAAAGCGTGTGAATGTTTTTGTAGGCAAGCATATTATTTGATGAGAAATAGGAGCAGCGTGGGAATTAGTATGACAACAAACCGGTAATGTGCTGTCCAATGCACAGACAGAACAGAAGTAACCATTGGTAAATCTAGCATTGCACACAGAGGAAGCGGTTGTCGCATATGATTGGGGTGGCTCATTAGTTGGTGGAATACCAGGTTCTACCTCACAACCTGTTGCAATAGAATAACCGCTACATTTAAGCGCTACGACCAACACCAAATAATCAGCTCCAATAAACATCTATAAAAAGGAAACTAACAATGATTTGTTCTACTTATTTGTTGTTTGCAGCATTAATTTTTTGAGCTAGTCAAACCGATAAAATATAGATGGTCAGACCGAGTTACTGACTTTCAGAAATTCTGTTTTATTTTTGAGATGCCATACCCAAGTTGAGATTCTTGAACATAGCAGGATCCAGGCCCGCAAGATTGTTCTGATTTGCAACATTCTTTGCATTGCACACTGGGCAATGGAAGTTTCCATTCTTTATATCATTATCATCCTCAAAACCAACCTGACCAAATGTTACATTTGACCAACTCTTGGACAGACATGTCTACAGTTAGAGGCATAAAATTGTCATAAACACAAATGCAAGATTCATATTTTGAATGCAGACAATCTATAATACGTCATAAAGATTTACAGTCCCCCAAACTATTAGAGAGCGCTATGCTATTACTAGCGAATTGTAAAAATAGCAAATACCTACAGTGTAATGGGTTTTGGGTTCAATAATGCAAAAAAATTATTTGCTCTACCTCCAAAAACAGACCTATAGAAAACTTGAAAAATAGAAAGACTATGTGAGAAATAAGTTGCCTGTGGTCTCACAGTGAAGCCAATCAAGGAAACCAAAATCGAATAAAATTACTATCCGTATATTACTCTTTCTTACAGCAAAAATGAAAAATTCAGGAGTTTTCGTCTTTCATGCGAAAACTTTTTAGATAATTGCGCATTTTCTCAATTTCTGATTTTATTTTTAAATTATTAGTACTTCACTTTTGAAAGTAATAAAAATTACATGAAACGAAAAATCTCAATTATATTATTAGTTGAGTTTATTAGTCCAAAATTGCTCGCATGGGCGAATTTTATGCTCAACAACGCCACCTGTCATTGATCACCAGACCAATGACTATTTGCGCCTGTTTAGCAAGAGCCTGCTACAGACAACTATTATTGTTAACATCAATTTTATTCACTATTTTTTCCGTGTTCCATTCAAGCACTATGAAGTTTCTGTATTAACTCAATGAAGATGTAAAAAAGTATGAAGATTTTTGGAGTATCACATATTGTACTGTTGTTACTATCTATTATTGTTTGTTATTCAGCAGTTCAATTTAGCATTTTATTTAATATTATCTAATCATCAATTAACTCATAAAATTATCATACTATTCAATTGAAAAACCATTATGAGATAACGTGAGGTAGGATTACAGTTATATCAATTAATTATTATTATTTAGTATTATAATAATAATTAATCATTTAATCTTATTATCAAAACTTTAATTGTTTATACTTTTTTAATTTATATTACTATTGGCTTCATTAAATAATAATATGTAACTTCCAGCAATTTTTAGGAAGCAGGAAAACAAATTATCAAGTAGCAAACACTAACATGAACACCTATCAGAATATTACAATAAACGACGCTGAGAAAAATTAGAGCTGCTAGTTCAGTTATTGCTATTATTATAATAATTTCTACTATTACTGTATGTATATCTACTAACAAATTTTTGTTTTCTATATTCATGTTCATTATTATTATTGTTATCAATATCTATTATTGCAAACACCAATAGTAAACACAAACTAGACCTTTAACTGTAATGTAACAAAGTTTTGCTTCATATACTTTCAACCATATAAGCCTTTATCTGGTTATAAAAAATAACAGGTTATAAATCTTTTTGGGAAAGTAATACAGTTTGGATGCAGTTACCAAACATTTAGTGCTCCGTAGAATCCAGATATGATGAATAATTGTACATGCATACAAGCGCAAGTTATTACTTTTAAACTATAACTCACTAGAATGAGTAAGCATGACTTATACGAATTGTAATTGTAAACATCCAATGAATTTTCCTACATAAGTTGACAGTTTCATACTAGGTTTTTAGATGCCTAAAACTGCTCAGCTAAGCAGTATGAATGCAAGGTAATAGAATATGTCACAGGAAAAAAGTCCTCAACAGTTGAAGCTTCCACTCATGGCGCGATTTGGCGTGAATGTGGCTGCTATAGACAAATGCCAACCAACTGCTGTCAGACCCACAGAATTAAGCTTCAACAAATTGATTTAATATCAATATATATATATGTTATACTATTCTGATATAAGCATCATCAAGTTGTCGTGCTTTTCTTTTAAGAATATGATTGATAACTATGAGCAAAATTTCCACCAATGCTTTTGTCAACTTTTGATATGTGTCAAGCATTTCTGATCTCCTATCCTTCTAGCTCCTAACTTCTAACCAGAATCAACCGCACTTTCATCTACCACATTGTAACCCGATGACTTACGAGCTAGCTTGTTATCATCTACCACATTGTAACCCGATGACTTACGAGCTAGCTTGTTATCATCTACCACATTGTAACCCGATGACTTACGTGCTAGCTTGTTATCATCTACCACATTGTAACCCGATGACTTACGAGCTAGCTTGTTATCATCTACCACATTGTAATCCGATGACCTACGAGCTAGCTTGTTATCTACCATATTGTAACCCTATGACTTACGAGCTAGCTTGTTATGATCTACCATATCGTAACCCGATGACTTACGAGCTAGCTTGTTATCATCTACCACATCGTAACCCTATGACTTACGAGCTAGCTTGTTATCATCTACCACATTGTAACCCGATGACTTACGTGCTAGCTTGTTATCATCTACCACATTGTAACCTTATGACTTACGAGCTAGCTTGTTATGATCTACCACATTGTAACCTTATGACTTTGACTTACGAGTTAGCTTGTTATCTTAACAATTGATGTGTGTTGCTGATTTGCTTTCTGAGATAGGTTTCAAACTTTTTAACAGACACTAATTGCAACTTCATAATGATTTCTTTCAGGTCAACGTTTATGAATGCAATGCAACGATTCGCTAAACCTGTGCGGACTATAAATGCTACACCACTGGTATGAGTTTCGTAGACAATTCAGTACAAGAGTTGTCATGTATAAAAAAAAGGTTCAGACTCAATCAGGCACAAACATTCAGTTGCACTGGAGAAATCACATATACACAAAATTTTCTCGTTACATAATATTATTAAATGAGCAAGTATCTCAACTCAAGGCATGGCTACTTCAAGTTAGCCCGAGCAGAGACGAATCATTAACTTGTGATTATACAAGTCCTAAAAGTTATAGCTTTACCAACCTTACATACGACATGAGCACATGGTAAATAAAACTGTTGTAAAGATTCCGTTTTACAAATGCAACATATGAACAAATCCTTAAATGTAAGAAGCTCTGATCCTGAATGTTCAGTGGTAACTTCAGCAGCCATTGCTATGATATCAACGTATGATGTTATGCTAACAATGGAAAGCTTACCTACATGTACAGAGTTACTCTCTTCATATTATATAAAATAAATAAGATGGAAATTCCCTTTCAGTGAGACCGTGATAGGTTTTGGTAAACCGCTGACTGTCTAGTAGAGCGATGGGTAAAGGAACCAACTGCGATGGGTTTGGGATCCAAACACAGTTGCATTTCACTTGTTACCACAGTGCCTCAAAAACATCATTGAAAAATGTTGCCTTTCCTGTCATGAAGTTGCTTATCTCCAAAAATGCTTGGAGAAAATTTTTTTTCTCATTTATCTTTCAAGGCAAGCAAAACTATATAATGTAGCTTTTTATCTAAAATATAATTATATTTTTTTCATAAAACTTGTAGAGATAAAGTTTCATGAAAAAATGTGGGCTTTGTTAGCAACAAAGATATTTAAATAAGCCAAGAGCAAAACAATATTGCTTAAGTTCAAAGGATCTGCTGTTGAAATGGATGAGAGCAACAAAACCAGAAATAGTCTAAAAAATTTACTATCCTTATAATGTTTTGTTCTCATTTTTCACATCGCTAGCAATGGTATAGAGTACACACCGCTAGCAATGGCATATAGTACACATCGCTAGCAATGGTATAGTGTACACATCGCTAGCAATGGTATAGTGTACACATCGCTAGCAATGGTATAGTGTACACATCGCTAACAATGGTATAGTGTACACATCGCTAGCAATGGTATAGTGTACACATCGCTAGCAATGGTATTGTGTACACTTGCTTCTGACAGCAACAAGAGTGCAGCTTTTTAAAAACTTTTGTCCAAGGACCAGTTTCCAAGCAACCAGAGATTGCCATAATATGGCTCAGCAGATCACGCCTTGCTGAACTGACTTTTACCATGGTTAGTAAAGCCACGAGCTAGTTAGTCTGTGAAAATCTCTCTTTTCATTGTCAATTTGAGCAATATCACTATTATGGAAAAATAAGGTTCAGCGTGAGAGGTGCCATTACCAGACCATCGATTGTTGACTCCAGCTACAGCTGGTTGTAGTGGTAGTGTCACTCGAAATGGTAGTTTGAGTAAATTCTACTAAAAAGTATTTACTTATGCTATTAACACAGACTAATAATATTAATTATACATTGATAATGATTACTAACAACCAATTACAACCATCATTTAGTGATAATTATTTATGATAATCAGTCATAATTATTCTTTCCAAATTCGTGTTGATTCATTATCACAACTCCTACCCACAATCACGATCACTTTACACATCAGAGCGAACCAAATTGCGGCCAACAAACCACACCCAACGTCATCGAAGTCCGATCCCGTGGAATCTCAAAACAAAAGAACACGTAGGCAAGGGCGCCAATAATAATATTGAAAGGGGGAGAACTTGCCAACAGTCAGTTAATCACCAACAGCAGGAGAAGACACCACCCCACATCACACTACTACACATGGCCGAACTATCGAAAGAAGAAATGGCCTGGACCATAGGGAGAGAGCGTCAGGACGTGTCAGTAGGAAACGAGTTCGATATTACTTCCACAAGAATGAGTAAGGAATTACCTGCGGTGTCTATACAATCTCTCACAAACCAAATAACCAAATGAGACAGCTCACTGTCAGAATACCTCATAAAGGGGATATGACGACAAAAGCTCATGATACCTCACCCATCCATATACAGAGCATTTCCATTACAGACGAAATGACCACCACGAAGCAGCAGACTACAGCAAAGCTAGGAGAAATTTGGCTAACTGGAGAGACACTGCATGCAACAAAAAGAGCGGTGGAAAAAGTAGAAGATGCCGACAACTGGAGATGTAGAGTGTGCCAACTCCAACATTCCCGAAAGAGGCTAATATACCATGTAAGACAACATGACACCTTCTTCTGCATCTGTGGCAAGAAGAGCCCGTCTAGAGACACCATCTAGAAAAACACATTCGCAGCCAAGACTGAGCGTCAGCACATGGGGGAGTTCATGAAATGGCAATAACTACCAAAATTCTGGACACCCACTCCCAGCCAGGAGATCGAGCAAGAAAAGATCCCCGTAAAGAAACATCTTGGAACAAAGATAGAGTCATCTCCCTCCAGCAAAAAGAGGAAGGTAACTCCGACAGAACCAATCATCCCACCGAAAAAGGAGAGACACAAGCCTGAGAGAGAACTTCGACATAGAGAACGAGACCGCACCCACTGGCGAACAGCAATAGAACTAGAGGAAGAGCAAGAGAGGACGAGGAAGATGAAAGAAAGGTTGAGACGGATAGAAAAATACGAGCAGGAACTACATCAGGGTACACGAGACGCATAAAAATTATTACAGCGGGCGGGAGACATCAAGGTCAAAATGAGGAATGAGTACCGGGACGTAAAAAAGGACCGAGTCAGACAGCACATTCGTTGCCATCAGTTAATTGGCCGTATCGCCAATGGGTAGGAGTGTGTGGAGGATGGCCATGAACAACTATCTTACCAGCATAAATCTATCTCACTTTACTAGATACTTTTACTGTTCTATCTTAATAGAGTTCTATCAATCAGTTCTACATCACCCAATCATTAATCAATAGGCGTGACTTTCTTTTGTATCCTTTATACTCTTTTGTTACCTTTTATATAAATATTCAAGTTCACACCAATAAAATCAGAGTCACTTTTCACACTCTCAGAAGTTCTTTGTTTAACAATTTACTTCACTGCGCACAATAAACACCACAGAGGAGGTATCGTAATATAGCTCTGCTATAGATAAAACTGAACGAGGTTGTTAGCATTACCAGTCAGAACAGTCCTAAGACTGTTCGACCTAGCCTGAACTACTGTTCGGCCTCGGCTGTGTAAGGACAGGAGCACGACTGACCAGTTCAGCCACGATCGGTAATGACTGGAGGGAGATATTTGAGACTAGATCGAAGCCTGACCACCAGATTCTCACACCGCTGGGACCTTCCGTCAGTGGACTTTTGGAACCGATTACAGAAGAGGAAGTCATGACGATCTTAAAGAAGAAGACAGTGGGGGCCCAGGCCCAGATGGTTACATTTGGAAGGATTTACACGCCATTAATCGGCAAGTTCTCCTTACTTTCCTCAATTCTTGGTTGCTATCAGGTAGAGTTCCTGCAAATCTGGCTAAGGGGACGACCACCTTAATCCCTAAAGTACCAGGCACTAAGAACCCAGCTGAATTTAGGCTGATAACAGTTTCACCCGTTTTTATTTGGCTCTTCCATTGCGTCTTAAGAGACCGATTTGAAAGATTACTACCTTTTTCAGAGCGGCAGAAGGGCTTCCGCAAGGGTGATGGCCTCTTCTTCAATTCTATGCTGTTACAAAAGACCATTAACGCAGCCAAAAAAAAGTATCGCAACCATTGACGTAAGCAAGGCCTTTGATAGTGTCTCTCATGATTCATTGTGGGTGGCCTGTCGTTGGCTAGGTGTACCTAAACATCTGGTGGGTTACCGTCAGCGTTTTCACACAGCCAGTACCACCAGGCTATGTCTTGACGGTAGTAGTAATAAATGAGCAGATCTCCCTACCAAGTGTTTTTTTTGTGGGGTGACTACCCGGGGTGAATGCAATGGGTTACGGCGTTGATTAGAGTCGCGGAGTTAATATTGTATGGCATTTAAGTTTTGAAATTTTTTTTACATAATTCGAACTCTTATGGCATCTAGATTTTGAACACTCATGTACATATACATAGCTATATGCATATTTATGTTCATATTCATGTCTACATTGAATAAAAATGAAACATTGTATGATTGTATATATTTATTACATATTGAATATATATTAAAAATTATATACTTGATAAAGTGCTAACATAGCTTCAAACGAAAAAATACATAAAGTTATACATTCATCTGTTTGAATATACCTTAATATGTCTGTCTCAAAATCATATAGTAACTCTTCACTCCATTGAACTTTAAACTTTGAGTGAGAGCTTTATCCCATGCCTTCCTTTTAATTTTTTTCAAAAAATCATTCATATTTACAGATTTCGACATTTTTAAAACTGTCTTAAAATTGTTTTGAATCGTGAGACCTAATATTCTTTCATGGTTGTCAGTATAATTATGTGTTGTACTTGGTCGGTATTGTATCGGTGAAAGTTCACGATATAACGAGGCTAGAGTTAGCAAATGCTGCGTCATACATAATGCTATAGCTTGTAATGTAATTTTTTATTCCCGTGAAAACATTGGTTTTTACTCGCGTGAAAATAAATTTTTCATTCCCGCGAAAGCATTGGTTTTTATTCCCGCGAAAACATTGGTTTTTACTCGCGTGAAAATAATTGTTTGATTCCCGCGAAAAACATTGGTTTTTATTCGCGTGAAAATAATTTTTTTATTCCCGCGAAAGCATTGTTTTTGTTTTCGCGTGAAAAACAGGTTTTTTCATTGAACTCAATCCGTGTCAATCGGTGCAAGTTTACCTATTTAAGAGATGAGGGTTTCAGACAGAAAGCATCCAGTTCAACAACAGCGAGCGAAGGAGTAACATCTACTAAACCTTCCATTGCAACTACTAGGAGCTCTTCCTCTTCATAAAGGTAAGAAAATAAAATAATTATTTTCTGTTAGCTAACACAACTAGCTGAAGGTTTATGACCTATCTATCTTTAAAATTAATTACAAAGAATTAAACAGAATCTTTGTTTTTTTTCAGAATAAATACTCAAGACGAAGGAAGCCAACCAATGAATGTAGAAGCGGAATCCCAGCAAACCCTTTCCCCACAACCTTCTCCTATCTTCCATACGCCAGAAAATCAATTGGTGATTGATGAACCGGAATCCCAACAAGATTTTACTCCAGTCACATCTCCTACTAACAAGGTGTCTTCAAAAAGAACACCTGTGATGAAACGAACTTTCATTGATTTGACAAAAGATGATATTGAAAATGACTCGAACTGCAAAAAACGAGTTTTGATGGATGTTGGAGACGATACACTTTTTCGTCACACCAGAATACCCTCTCTCCAGATAGTCTAGAAAAACTTGAAGAATCCATGGAAATCTGTGAACTACCAATACCAACAGTTATGGAGGTGTTATCCGTTGAATTTCGTGATGAATCAAAATGTACCATCATTTACAACTATCGAAAGGATAAAAAGAGAACTCGAGTGAAGAGCGATGTTTCAACCGAAATAGGTCAGATCGTTAATAAAGCTAAGCAAACACGTGAAATTGTTTTAATTTATATGGGAGAAGGAAAAACAGGAGACGCGATTTTTTCGTTCTGCTGATTGCCACGGATGTAATCGAAAGATCAAAGATCCATTCAACTCATTATACGGCAAGAGTATGAGACAAATACAGGCTTATTTCAGCGTTACTCACCTACATGATTTTCCATCAGGAAGTGTTATAGCTTATGAGAATCCTGGAATGCTAAGAAAATGTGATACTCGTTGGAACAAGACTGCCGATATTCTAGTGGCTAATTACAGATGTATGGTAAATGGAGAGCTACTGATTGGAGATATTAACATCCCTGCTCAAATAGCTACAGCTGTGGTGTCAGAAAAAAGCGGTGTTATCGTATTCAAAGGACTAAGACAAACTACGAACAGCACGGTTTTCTACTATGTCATTCTACTCTCGGCTCTCCAAGCTTTCATTCAAGCCTCCGAACTGTTTGATACTTTGCTACAACACAACTTCCTCTCCTACTTTGATAAAAATGAAAAAGAGGATTGTCCAGAACAGCACATCGAAATCTTAATCGATAACACAAGGGACGTATCTCGTCTTCTATGATGGTAAGTTTCATTTCTATTTACAGTAGGCTCCAAAGTATTTTATAATTAATTCATATAACTATGTATGATAGAGTCATTAGTTACTATGTCTTTTAGATATAACTAAAGAGTGCTCCTGAGGAAGAAAATGAGAAGATCTTATTTACATCTTGCAAGAGATGAACTCTTCAACATTAGCTTTGAACATTACAAAATAATAGTTTTTGTAAATTCTGCAGTATTTAGCACAAATACTGAGATGAGTTGTATTTTATTCATTTTATTTGTTATAACAAAGAAAATTCAATTATAATAATTTATTTTAACAATTTACTTAGTAAATTAGTTCCTTGTATATGCACTCCATCTATTCCTTGTACTGTATTATCTTGTATGAACTCGAAGTTAGGATAAGTCTGTATGATAAACCTTCGTATTGAGTGATCTCTCATCTCACTATCTCCTATATCTCGTAAACTTCTAACAATTTCATCCATACTCCAACCTCTACTTCTCAGTAAACAAAAGTATACACAATAATCGCCACATACAGTTGACAAAAAATTTTGTAGTTGTGTTTCATTACTTTGTATTGTTTCATATCCTCCGTGAATACTTAGTATTTAATTTACATCTGGGTAGAAGGGAACAGAACGTCCAAACGAGTCGAAAAAATCCACCTCTGAATCATTAGCGTACACAGCCAACCAATGCTCTCCAGGCTGGTGAGACTAATGGGTGTTGAATACGAAACATCCTGTTGGGAAATTGCAAATTTGCTTCCAAAACTGATCTCTAGCTCCAACGTGAATCCCTACACTTTGACATGAGTCGTCTGAAGATAAGATCGAACGAATCTGTATGATATTCATCTCTAGCTTTCTGTTTAGAGCACTGCGTCTCCCGCGATGGCTGATTGAAGAATGCTATCCATCTCCAACACACCATCTTTTACAAAGTATGCTACCAGGGATAAGCCATCAGGCGTGTTAGTGCTAAAACAAATTTCCACACTTGTGACATTTTTCATAGAGTGAAATCTTTTAAGAAAATCGCCAATCAAATCAAATTCATAAAGCGTAGTGCCATCAAGGTATTGTTCTTTTGTAATACCAAGACTATCACCATCGAGCAAAGTTCCGGTAGCGTGTAGAAACTGATGATATTCTCTTCCAAAAACCCCTCTAGCATAATCTGGCTCAAATCTCCTTCCGATTGGACAATCACCAACTCTCAATACAATACTATCAACATTAGCGTGTTGCATCCTATACGGATTCAAGGCGAAATGTCCGTTCATAGCGTTGTGATCAATTAAACCTAAATAAATTTGTTTAGGTTTTTGTATGTTTTCTTCCAAAGTGATGTCAATCTGCGCTACACCAGCGCGGATTCCATATAGCTTTATCCGTTTTCGATCAACTGGATAAATGTAGTTGTGACCTTCCAATGCCAAACTGAGTTGGGAGTTTTGTATTGTAGGATTCACCTTAACTTTACAAAGATGAAGTTCAAATTTATCAATTCTAATCTTCGCTCCTCCTGCAGGTGCCTCATCTGCAGCAAACAAGGCTAGTTTGCTGGAGGCACGCTCAAACTCCAGCTGCATACTAGCACCAGGGATTATTAGTTTTTTTTGCTGAAATAACGCGATATTAGGTTTTCCAGTTAATTCTATTACCTTCCCACCTCTGATTAGAGCTCTCCTCTTTTTCTTATCTGCAGTTTTGTGATTACTAGCGTCTTTGCTAGTCGAATCATCATACAACCATCCTTCCATCTTACCTTGATATGTCTTTCTGTCTGCACTGTTTTCGAGTAGTTGTGAAAAGTAGGAGCCTAAACCGTAATTGTTAGCGTATTCAACAGTAGTTCATTCTATCGACATTTTCAACTCGCTGAATAATGTGTGCATTGAATCCCCCATCCACACAACTGCATTATCATCAGTACCACCAATATTGGTTCCATCATCTTGAACAACTGTGGCTTCAACTTGCAAAAATGTGTTGTAGAGATCTGTGTAATGTTCAGTGCTCCCTGACAAGGTTAACTCAATACTACCATGAGGATCTAACCTATCAGGCCTGATGACAACGTATTCCGATCTCTCTACCGATATGTTTGTTGGCTCCGTAGCAAACACATCCAACGATGGATTTATGTTGTAGGAAGAACCTTCCAACTTATTACCTGTTGTTCCATTTAGACTAGCCATCTTTTGCGAGTGATGATTGCTTGAAGCGTTATCACTTAATGAACATAAATATTGAGCTCTGGTGTCTTTATACCGGATTCTGTCGGTATTAAAATATGGAACGTTTACCAACACCTCTCCTTTTCTTTCCACCTCTTGTTTGTCCCCTTTTCACACGATCCGGGCGAACTGCGCTGAGCACATCTTCCCCAAGATCATTTAACTCTTCCAGTCCCCTCTTCTTTGCCGATGCTGCAAAGCTATGGCCATCGATGACATCTCGCGCTACATTACCACCTACAGAGAGCGCTCTGTTTCCCAGATTAATTGCACCTCTCTTACTCAGATCATCCAGAGCTGAAATCGCCATTCTATTCCGCATCATTCGTGTTGAGACTTTCATCTTTATCTTCTCGCTCCTCCTATTCCTCCTATCACACTTTTCAATATCCCAGGAACTACAGTGCTGATAATAGGTCCTAGTAGAGCAGATAAAAATTCTCCTTTTTGCAATACAAATTTCTTATCATCTAACGTTGATCTTCTTACTAAAGCGCTAATATCCTCCGCGTTCCGCTGCAACTGATTATACTGAGATGTTGTCAATGGTATCGTTCCATTTATAATAGCTTTAGCACATTCCATTAGAGTCATAATAAGCTCCTTTTTGGCTTTGGCTATAACAGACTTTTGAATAGCAAAGGTTGCATTGTTGAGTGATAACAACACAGCAGCATTTCTTTTTAATTTTTTCTCCAAAGCTTGAGTCATTTTACCGCTTTCGTGCTGCGTTGTTGAATAACAAAATATGTATAAGGTGAAACGAATAGTAAATGTATTTATATCCTTTTACTTGGGTACAAATAATATCATAGGGAAATCTGATGTAAAGTTTCCCAATAGTCTGTGTTGATCATTCGTTTGCTGAGTCGTGTCTATTCGTAAATAAAAGTATGGTTTCTTTGTTGCGTCTTCAAAAGCCTCTTGTACATATTTTACTCTTGACGGAAAACATTGTCGAGCCAAATAGGAAATAGAAGAAGCATCTCTAGGGTTTTTAAAAAGAAAAAAATAATGACTATTCAAGGAAATTGTACGATTCCCTTTTAAAAACAGATTCTGAACAATAAAAGATACACTTATGTTCAAATGATGACTATGTTTTGTATACAAGGCATTGGCATCAGCTTTACCAGAAACTTCATCTATAAGATCATCAATTATCAACCATCGATTTTGTCCATCTCTGGGAAAACTCACTGTTATATCTATCATGCCTTCATGAAAAATCACTCCTGGTACATCATCAAAGGCTTTTTGATAGGCTCCATAACAGTAGTGAATTTCTGTTGGTGGAGGGTGAGCTATAGGCTGACTAGCTTCAATCATTCAAAAAATCGCATGTGTCTTTCCCGATCCAGTTGGTCCTGCAATCATTGCCGTAAAAGGAGAACGCATCCTTGGGTCATAATCTTCAGGTTTCCCATTCATCATAAAAAGATGTTCGTCAACCAACAGTAGTTTCATTTATGATTCCAACAGGAGAGTTTCTCGCTTTTTGTATTTCTTGCATAGCTTCTTCATACATACTAAACTCAGTAACACCTCCAAAAGCCTCTTGTACATATTTTACGCTTGAGGGAAAACATTGTCGAGCCAAATAGGAAATAGAAGAAACATCTCTAGGGTTTTTAAAAAGAAAAAATAATGACTATTCAAGGAAATTGTATGATTCCCTTTTAAAAACCGATTCTGAACAATAAAAAATACACTTATGTTCAAATGATGACTATGTTTTGTATACAAAGCATTGGCATCAGCTTTACCAGAAACTTCATCCATAAGATCATCAATTATCGATTTTGTCCATCTCTGGGAAAACTCACTGTTATATCTATCATACCTTTATGAAAAATCACTCCTGGTACAGCATCAAAGGCTTTTTGATAGGCTCCATAACAGTAGTGAATTTCTGTTGGTGGAGGGTGAGCTATAGTCTGACTAGCTTCAATCATTCATAAAATCGCTTGTGTCTTCCCCGAACCAGTTGGTCCTGCAATCATTGCCGTAAAAGGAGAACGCATCCTTGGGTCATAATCTTCAGGTTTCGTCTTCATCATAAAAAGATGTTCATCAACCAACAGTAGTTTCATTTATGATTCCAACAGGAGAGTTTCTCGCTTTTTGTATTTCTTGCATAGCTTCTTCATACATGCTAAACTCAGTAACACCTCCAAAAGTAGAAAATCCTACGACAAATACCAAAATCATCATAACTATCAACGCTTTACGCTTCATACTTGGTAAAACATCTAGCATATCGCTCGTAGTACCATCAACAGTATCAACTTTATCATCGGTCTCATCTGAACAACATCTTAGCTTCCAATAACAATACAATCATACCACGATTCATTTTTATACAATGTAAAAAAACTATCAAAAAATAAATGCCACACAATATTACCTCGGCGACTCTAATCAACGCTGTAACCCATTGCATCCACTCCGGGATGAGACCCCACAAAAAACACTTGGTAGGGAGATCTGCTCATATATTACTACTGACGGTGTTCTGAGTGGTAGCATTGCTGCTTCTAGAGGCATAAAGCAAAAGGATCCACTCTCAGTTCACCTTTTTAATGCGGTAATCGACTGGTGCACCTCACAGCTGGATAAGAAAATTGGCTTTAACATCGAAGCGAATGCCTGGGTAACATATGCGGACTAACTTTGAGATCTTACACTCGAAGCTAGATAAGTGTGGTTTGAAGGTCAACGCAACCAAAAGCGCGTCTCTTTGCATTAGCGTCTTTGGGAGGACGCGCAAGTAGATATGCGACCCTCATCCACTTCCCAAGTAGAAGATGAGTGTATACCACCGCTTAACATCGTGGACACGTACAAATACCTTGGAGCCAGAGTTGGAGCATCTGGGAAGTTTGTGCCCCCTATGGACTTCCTTACTGGCGCCCTTTATAACATCACTAGAGCGCCACTCAAACCCCAACAAAGGCTTTATGTCCTTCGAGAACATCTTATTTCGAAGATTAAGCATCAGACAACCCTTACTACCCCAAGAGCTAAACATCTTAAGCATTTGGACTTCCTGATTCGATCTGAGATAAAATGATGGCTGAAGATGGGAGTCAGCTGCTCCAACGCTGATCTCTATGCTCCGGTACATGATGGAGGCTTGGGAATACCTTGCCTCCAATATCTCATTCCTCTCCATCGACATAACAGAGTTGTTAAACTGGGTACGCACCAGGATTCCCTTGTTGGAGCGGTACTCGCGGGTGAAAGCTTATCCTCTCCTGTTGTTGGAGAAACTCCCATCTCATCAAAGCAGGACATCCAAAGAGAATGGGTGGCTAAGCTAGCAGTTACGATCAATGGTAAGGGACTTCGCTTTCATCATGAGGTCTCCCAGGCCCATTCTTGGGTCAGGGCGCCAACGAAGCTTCGAACTGGGAGAGATTACATAAGATCGGTGCAATTACGCTTGAATCTCCTTCTCTCTAAGATGCTTAGAAGTAGATTAGAGCCGAATATCTCAACGTTATGCCCGGTGTGTATTAACATCCACCATACCGTGGCTCATGTCCTGCAACAAAGCCCAAGATCGCATGGACCTCGTATTCATAGGCATAATGCCATAGCACGCCTTGTCAGAGATGTCGCCAGGAAGAAATTCAACCTCGAAGTTGATTGGGAGCCACATATCATAACATCTGAGGGACTTCTTAAAGCTGACCTGGTGATTAAAGCTGGCAACTTGATCTACGTTTTGGATGTCGCGATTATTTCCGACAACTATTATCTGTGGGAGGCATTCAATAACAGCACAAGACCCTTCCTGGCTAAGATCCGTGAACGATACGAGACTGTCGATGTAAGGGTGGGAACCCGGATAATTAACTGGAGTGGGCGGGAGGGGGTTGCAGCCAAATCTGTGCTCTTTTGTAAGAACTTTTTTGATAAGGGTAACATCCTGATTGTAAGTATAAGAACCACCTTCGAGCCTCGCTTGTTAGACGACACCATGCCCATAGAGTAAAGGGCATCTTTTCCTCCTGTTTTTATTTTTCTGTTCTTTTCTTATACCTGCAGTGGTTACCGAAAGAATCTTTTCCTTTTTTCCTTCTTACCCCAGCGCCGCAGCCGTGACTTCTGTATGAACCCTCTGAAAGACCGGGGGTGGATCCTCTTGCCCCAGTATACGGCGTTCAAATTGCATACAAATGTCAAATCAGGCTATCAAGATTTTAAAAATAAAAAAATAGAAATGTTTGCTTCTGTTAGCGTTGGAATTTCCTTCTTTTTGTTCCATGTAAAGGCCATGCCTACTGTAAAGAGGTGTGGCCTATGGCATATAAGCAGAAGCATGCTACTGATTTACCAATATGTGTTATGCTTAGACGCAATACATTTAATCAACTTTACAACCCGCTTAGTACTATAGACCAGCATACGTACATGTACATACATGTGTGCAAGTTCCTATAACCGAAAAAGTATAGATCACATCGAGCATCAAGGAGATAAAAAGGCAAACTTATCAAGCATCAATGATTATTAGAATCAGACTTTAATCAAGGGTATGCACCAGGTTAGTTAAGACTTCTAGATAGAAGCTTGGTCTGTTGTAGACCTACTCCAGTGCTTGAGGCTTTCGTAACAAAGAGCGGCAAAGCATTTAAATTCTGATGAGGAAAAGTTCCCAAGGTACTAGTTTAAGACGACATTAAGGTTGTCCAGTACATATATACTGGATAACGAAAATTATTACCAGCACCCATTAGCGAAGTTTAACAATATATCAAGCATATTGGCGACCTAACAAAATGCAATAAAAATAATCAGGCCAGCAATGAACTTCATCAATAAATAATCCTTTGGTTGGAGACTTGAGGGCGTGAGATATTTTCAGTTGTTTTCAAAAAAAGGCAAGTAAAGTTGAATGTGAAAATTTTTTTTCAGTGTTTTTTGCTTCTCCTTCAAGGTATTCCCAACCAATCATGCACAGCGATCGAGCAGCCATTTTCAACGCCATGCAGTCACAAAGAGGATCATGGATGTTAATAGACGAAATACATCTATGTTCAATATTCTTTGTTAGTTATTACGTGGATATAGATATATAGATAGGCCAGGTGCTTTTACCCCCTTCTGAAGTCTCCGGCTACTTCTCCACTCAAAAAGTGATTCCTATCAATCATTAAAAGTAACTCATTTATATGCTCGTTGAGTGCTGCATTGATCAGATCCTGCATTATATAGCGGTTTGATGACAACACCAGAAAGGTTAGCAGATGGTGTCAAACATGGCCATTCATGCGGTACCTCTGTGAGTACAGTAAAGCTGACAGTTTTTAGCTAATAGCTAATTTTACTAATATTGCTTTGAATTGTATTTTATCAATATCATTATACCAAAAGTGCTATATTTTAAAGGTTTCTTCAATTATGTTTCAGGACAAGCTCTTGCAGAATTCCAGGCAAAAAATAATGAAATCTCTCAAAGACAAGACCAGAAGGCAAAAACAAACGCTTTTGCAAATGAGTGACTCACTTGCTGACTTGCAGAAACAACTGGAGTCTGAACCAGCAGCAATACTGGAGAAGTGCTTTGACCGCAAGGTGTTAGATATTGTAAGGAGTGAGCTTGCAAACAGTAGTTAACACAGTGCACATGGAAACAGATATTCCGAGGAAGTGAAGCAGTTTGGTATAACTGTAAACAGTCCCAAGCATATGAATATTGCAGAACAGTTTTATCCTTACCACATGCTTTATCTATTCGTAACTGGCTCAGTAACCTCCAGTACGAGCCTGGCTATCCCGACGATATGCTAGATCTGTGCTCTAAAACCGAACATAAAGACTTTAGTTTGGCAATAGACAGTATGTCTACTAAAAAGCAAACATGCTACTCCAGCCAAAAGTTCACTGGCTTTTGTTATTATGATGGTAATGTGACTGGAGAAAGTGATGTGCTGTACTCAGAGAAACTAATAGAATACTAAAGACCTCAGAGTCTCTAAATTAAAATCTCGTGCTGGCTACTTCGTGGTTGACAAGGTTAACTTATCCATTCAAACGGAACTTGTCAACTGTAACTTAAATCTCACTGCCCAGAAAGGCATTAAAATCCGAAATTTCACTTGTTATCAAACAGCATGCAACCAATCTATGTTTCATAATTGAGATGCAAACTTGACCATACTATGCTACCCTTGTTAATTGCCATGTATTGAAACTTCCTAAAAATGCATTAGCTGACTACAAAACCTACAATAGTGACAGAGCCAATATCTGCTGAAGTTTCATCCTAGAATTGGTACATTTACAGAATTTCAGTAATCTGCATTTTGGCAATAAACTTTCCTCTTAACATGAACACTGGAAAAAACAAAAGATGAAGGTAAAACTTGCTGTTCAAACATTCAGCAGATCAACTTTATATGCCTAGAAGAGCTTGTATGACAGTAAAGCTGTTGGCTTTTGGGAGTGCGAACCTACCATTGAGTTTATTAGACAGGTAAGTTGAAGCAAGGATGTGTTACTGCTACATAGCTTTCATGTGTATGTTGCCTATTACACCTCAAAGTCCATGTACTTGTATCTTCTCATTATGCATGACAATCTGCTGTTAGTAATCCAGTTGCTACCTGGTTTTTTGCCGCTCTATCTGTCTAGCTACGTAAATCCCTAATTTTACATATATTAAATTAAAATTTTGGTTAAACTGTGAACTGTGTGCTATACATGGCCATGAAAATTGCTGAAACTTCAATTTATTAAAGGCCAAATTACCATAGGCTGTTTTGGATTACAAAACTTGGCCTCTGCTTCAGTTAGAGGTTTCGGTTTTGTTACATTGCAGTTTAGTTACTTGCTGGCTATAAACATCCTTGTGTGACTACAACTTTCACAGTGCTCTTGTATGAGACCCCCGAAGTGGATATATGGAATAAGTCGGTGAAGCTGTAACTGTTCGTCTACCACTACTCCTATATACTACTGATATCATGCCAAAAAAAAGTGGTAAGAATGCTTTCTGCTATCATCTTTTATCCGTGCAGTAATTATTTTTTCCTACTCCTTTGCTGTTGTTCGTCGTTGTTGTTGTTGTTTGAGTTGTGGTGGTTGTTAAACAACAACGGTCATCTCATCGATCAATTTTAACTACTAATAATACAGCAAATTCAATAATTTAAATTCCAACTGAGCTGACTAAATAATAAATTCTAATAATACATAGTATTTTACTGAAAAACTAAAAAAACCGACCCAAGTACTTGGTTTGCTGATCCAGCAACTTGAATATATGACGATAAGGTAAAAACTTGTGCAATTGTGATAGATTTGCAAGGTTAAACATCCGGATGGTGTGCTGGTGAACCGAAAGCCAAAGATAGAGACCGAGGCACAGAAAAGGAAAAGTGAAACTCGTTGTTACCGACTGAACGTTGTACATAACTATATGGAATTGCATTGTGTGATGTATGGGGATTATGTTATAGGGAGTAATTATATATACTGTTGGAGAGTATCTCCCCTTGTTTTTTAACAAAAGGTATAATCGTACGAAAAAATGAAGATAAAGCTTAAACTAATGTCGTGTTACCTTGTATTGAATATTGTTATTCATGTGTGTTTATGTATTACAGTTTATCGCTTTATAATGGTAAACATAGAACTGACTAGCTGACTAGCTGACTAACAGTGATCTAACAAAATGTCTCTATTAAAACTACACGTGTTTCCTGCTGCATGGAAAAACCAGTAGTTTGGGACTTCCCACATACGTTTCGCATCACTCACGGCGCCCATAGGAACAATGTTGCCTTGCTATCTCTCGTGGCGCAACTCCAAATTTCGGAGCTATGAGCCATATGGAAACATACTGATAGTGTCCCTGACTCTCATTCTCTCTCACCCCCTCCCCCCTCATAGAGAGCCACCCAGGCTACACCTAGCGGAGCAGGAGAGGGTGAAGAAGGACACCAGAAAGAGGCACCAGACAACAAAAAACTGCAAAGAAAACGCATGGGTGGAAGTGAAGAGAAAGAAAAAACGATCAAATTATAGCGAAAATAAACAAAACAATCATCAAGTAAAGAAAGAGGGGTGAGAAAGCAGTAGTACGCAGGAGAAAGCAACTCCCAGAGAAGACGCCAGCAAATAACAGCGGAACCCGCTGTACCACGTCACGAAAAGCCCGCCACTAAGGGGCGTTACCAAGCGAACGCGTGGGCCCTTGCGCCAATAATAATAAAGAGAGAGGGCGAGCCCGCCATCGTTCAATGCCTAGTCAACAGCGAGGAGAGCAACTACAACTACACAGCACCGCGATCACCACTACTACTACAACTACAGCACAGCTCGACCACAGAAGAAACAAGATGGCTCGAACTGCAGAGCTACCTAAAGTGTCAATACAATCTCTGACACGAGCACTCGACCAGCAAATGAAAAAATTAACAGTGAGAATTCCGCACAAAGAGTACATGCTTACCCGATCAACCACCAAACCCACCATTAAAATAAGAAGTATTCGTCTTGTAGATGAATCAGCCAAGCCAGCCACCAACAAGCTGAGGGAAATTTGGCTCAGTGGAGCGACCATGAAGGAGATTAAGGACGCTGTCGAGAAGATGGAGAAGGCGAACAGTGGCGGTGTAGGGTGTGTGACTTCCGACAGGTGAAGAAGAGGGTAGCGTAAAACGCCAGACAACATTTCACATATTTCTTCCGCAAGTGCGGCCGCAAAAGCTCCTCAAGAGACACAATCCTTAAGCATATACGTACACAAGGCGGTACGCCTGAACACGGAGGAAAGAGTAAGCCACTCTACGAGGTGGACGCCGCCCGCTACGAAGAGTGTCGTCGGTTTATGGAGTGGACAACTCCCTTCGGCATACCGACGCAGTCTCGAAAAGATTGACAAGCTGCCAGTGAAGAGGCGCCTGGGAAAGAAGGCTGAGTCACCCCCCCCCCCCCCCCCTAGTAAGAAGAGGACACCTCCACCAAGACCGATCGCCCCCACAAGAGAGAGAAGGGGAAGCAGTGAGAGAACAAACCACTGGAGGATATAGAAGGAACGATCGGCCGAAGAAGAACGTATAAAAAGGAGAGAAGGATTGAGACGTTTAGAAGATTACGAGAGAGAATTACATCAGGTGACACACGAAGCCTTCAAACTACTGAGGCGGGCAGAAGAGATTAAAGATAGGATGAAGGAATATTATCAGTAAAGCCAGAACATCCCTTTCCGATTTATTGGCCTCCATTGCCAATGGGGCGGAGTGTGTGGTGGACGGCGCCGACGTAACTCTATGCTAACGTTCTATTATATGTTTGTTCTATGTCAGTAAAACAATTCTACCTTTTCCTATTAATTATTATTATTTACCATGTGAGTACGCTCAACCATACATACATTGCCAACCCATTTTATGTAAATAGTTTTTAATTGGCTATATGCTTCCAACCATGTTCTATCAGGCGTGGCCTGCTTTGTGTGTGAATCAAGCCATTGTTTTGTATGCTTATAAATATGCTTGTAATTGGTTGAATAAATCAGAGTAAACTTGGAACCCTCTCAGAAGTTCTTTCACACAAATAACTTCACCTGCGCAGTACACAGCAGTACACTATAACAACGAGTCAGCACCGAACCTCTGCCAGTTAGAATAGCCATTGGCTAGTTTGACCTAGCATTGTTCGACCGCTACCGTTGCCTAGAGCAGTCAGCACAACCAGGCAGTTCGACCTCAGCTAGCAATGGTTAACAACTATAGTTAGAAAGGCATCGCTCTGTGCTGCTGCTGCGAGCAGACACAAGCCATCGTGAGAAGGGGAAGTTGTGCAGGTCGACCAGGCTACCACCCCCCAGTGAAATCCTGCACAATACTACTAACAGTAGCAGTATTATTATATTATCACAATAATTATTGTCATTATCGTTTGTATTATTATATGTACTTATACTACAACAGCAGTATATATACATAAAAAGAAAAAACACAACAGACGGCAACAAAATTATTATTATTATTATTTATACTACTACCTACATTATTGTACTACTTGTTAATACTGCTACTAATACTACTATGACAATACTGATTTTTATTATTATACCAAAATCTTTTAGGATTAATTTGCATAATTTTTATACATTAATTTATAAATAATCGAGAAGTAGTAGTACTACTAACTAATAATAGTAGCAGTTCGGTGTCCTAAGAAAAATTACAAGTTATTTTCCTCTGCTACTGTTGCTGCAACTGCAAGAGGTTGTTGTTGTTTATCATCAGGTTGTTGTTGTTTTAGTTCTTCATTTTTCTGCTATTGAAATTTTATTGATTGTATTTGATATGTAATATTATTATAATAGATAATTACAATCAAATAATTGTTATCTTACTATTGTAAATTATAATAATCTAAAGCAATAAACGAGAACATCATAAATGGAATTTATAGGAGACAGACAAGAAGTCATTGTGGTGGTGGTTACCACTTTCTTATGTTGGAATTTGAATGTCTGTAAAGTGCATAATGATACTGTGCTACAATGATGTTATATATGCACAGGAAGACTGCACTAAAATTCTGTATTTATAGTAAGTTTTTGATGTTTATTTATCTTAGTTTTTATTTTTCTAGTTTTATTTATTTAAAATTATATGAATATGTATATGTGTTATATGTATAAGATGCATTTAATATTAATAATGATAAACTTACATAATACTGATATATAACTATTTGTTTGAAACAATGGTGATATAATTGCCAGTGTTAGTCCTCATGAAGTGCTAATAATAAAATGATAATCATACTTTTAATTAAATGGTAAATAATAAATGTCCGTAAAAGAACAGAATAATATAGCCTTTTGTAGATGGTGTATAAAAATGCGGAAATTATGATCGAAACTATTTGTGATCCGAAAAGTGTTTACCACAGCGAAAACCATCGCCGACAGTGTAGTTAAAACCTATTAATCCAAGTGTTGCGAACAAAAAAATTATGAGTACCCTAAAGGCGAATGAATGTACACGAACCAATTACTAAGCGATTGGGCCCAGCCGATTGTGAAACGCCCACATCCACTTCCTTCAAAATCGTTTGGCATTTATTTGAGGTTATCGCTCAGTTTTGAACTGGATCAAAAATCGCTCGTGACAACCAATGAAAACACAAGGATCGCAAATTTCCAATTCATTAGCCAGTAATAATCGAACATGAGTCACAGCGAGTAGGCGATTTCCAACTTTTCTATCGTGCAGATAAAACTTCGTGTGCGGGTAATGCCGGATCTTGAACGAAATGTGGGAACAAGCCTCGCTATTGAATCAATATGCAGAAATCGCTTGGGCCAATCGCTTGGCAAACTGTTCGTCTACATGTAACATAAATGTCGCGTCATTGCAATTTTTAGATACACTAATTAACTACGCTTGTGATTTTAGATTGACTTTACTGAGTTGTCCTTATCTATTAATATGGCACTCTTGTGCTAAGTTGCAAAGGGACGTTAATCACAAGGTAATTCTGTTATAATATTTGATGTTTTGTTTTATAAAATGTCGTAGCTGGAAGTTGTTACACACTCATGACATACAATATCCTTCATAGAAATGCAAAATTCTACAGTGTAACATATTGCCTGACTGCAAATAACTATTATGGTTGTTTAACTTTTGTATGCATAAAAATGGCTTGCCAAAAAAATACAAATATCTAGCACTTTCTTACATTTGTTGTCTGTATTCCAATATTTTTGTTGTTTTAGGAAAATACAAGTAAATCCTATGAACTGTCTGTCTGCTCATTCTGATGCGTAGCCGTGAGATTAGTACCTTTGCTTATATAATGGTAGATCATGGGTAGATGTGTGGTGCCACTCTGCAATCATTCCAGTGGTGAAAACCATGGCAACTGGTCGCTACATAACGTACCGGCCAAATCACCAGTGATCAAGGAGCAGTGGTACAACTGGCTCTCTTTGGTCAGAAAGCTTGGCAGAGATGTCAAGTTGAAAGAGCGCAGTTTTACTATCTGCACAGAGCATTTCGCTCTTGAGAGTGTTGTCAGCAGATGGAGAGTGGCAATGTTGTCCAGCGGTAAGTACATTATGAACCACCATGTAAAAGTTTATGTATTCAACAATAGTGTTGTAGTCATTGGTAGAATTGCAATTCCTTTTTTCAAGTCCATACTTCGTCAGAGAATCAGTTCCCTTCAGTAAGTGAAACCTGAATGAAAAGTCTGCTAATAGGTTAAACTTTTCATACCTAACCATCATTACCTGTCTCTCTATCTCTACATCATGCCAAGGTGATGATATTATAGTGTTTCCAATCGTTGTGAAGAAATTTAACATGGCCTGTTATCATTACACTGCCCCTTTACCCCACTGTCATAGCTGTTGGATTCCTATATATAAAGTGGGAAATTATTTTCCAAGCACAGCTTTATCATTGTACTCCAATCATGCCAACTTCACTTGTGTTGTAGTTCTCGCCTGGCTGCAGATGCCGTCCCGCAATTCCAGCGCTGTCGTCCTCTGGAAGAACAGGCAGCTCAAGGACTTGCCTATAATATGGACAGATGCAAAATTTGCTATATTCTTTGTTGCAATTTTTGTTTCAATTCCAATGACAGTTTGTGTAGGCAACACTTGGTATCTACACATGCAGCTTTTCTTTTGTCCCAAGCATATTCATTACAGCTACCATCGACAGCTAGCCAGGTAATCACACTTAAGTGGTGAGAATCTTAAATACAATGTTCACGACCCACACAGATTTTATACAGCAGATGTGAAATAGTTTCACAATATATAAATCAGAAAAACATATACAACAGAAAAATGTTACTTGTCGCTCCTTTGATGCAAAAAAAACCTGTCAACCAACCAACCAATCATGCACAGCAATCGAGCAGCCACTTTCAACGCCATGCAGTCACAAAGAGGATCACGGATGATAATAGACGAAATACATCTATGTTCAATATTCTTTGTTAGTTATTACATGGATATAGATATATAGACAGGCCAGGTGCTTTTACCCCCTTCTGAAGTCTCCGGCTACTTCTCCACTCAAAAAGTGATTCCTATCAATCATTAAAAGTAACTCATTTATATGCTCGTTGAGTGCTGCATTGATCAGATCCTGCATTATATAGCGGTTTGATGACAACACCAAAAAGGTTAGCAGATGGTGTCAAACATGGCCATTCATGCGGTACCTCTGTGGGTACAGTAAAGCTGACAGTATTTAGCTAATAGCTAATTTTACTAATATTGCTTTGAATTGTATTTTATCAATATCATTATACCAAAAGTGCTATATTTTAAAGGTTTCTTCAATTATGTTTCAGGACGAGCTCTTGCAGGATTCCAGGCAAAAAAAATGAAATCTCTCAAAGACAAGACCGGAAGGCAAAAACAAACGCTTTTGCAAATGAGTGACTCACTTGCTGACTAGCAGAAACACCTGGAGTCTGAACCAGCAGCAATACTGGAGAAGTGCTTTGACCGCAAGGTGTTAGATATTGTAAGGAGTGAGCTTGCAAACAGTAGTTAACACAGTGCACATGGAAACAGATATTCCGAGGAAGTGAAGCAGTTTGGTATAACTGTAAACAGTCCCAAGCATATGAATATTGCAGAACAGTTTTATCCTTACCACATGCTTTATCTATTCGTAACTGGCTCAGTAACCTCCAGTACGAGCCTGGCTATCCCGACGATATGCTAGATCTGTGCTCTAAAACCGAACATAAAGACTTTAGTTTGGCAATAGATAGTATGTCTACGAAAAAGCAAACATGCTACTCCAGCAAAAAGTTCACTGGCTTTTGTGATTATGATGGTAATGTGACTGGAGAAAGTGATGTCCTGTACTCAGAGAAACTAATAGAATACTAAAGACCTCAGAGTCTCTAAATTGAAATCTCGTGCTGGCTACTTCGTGGTTGACAAGGTTAACTTATCCATTCAAACGGAACTTGTCAACTGTATCTTAAATCTCACTGCCCAGAAAGGCATTAAAATCCGAAATTTCACTTGTTATCAAACAGCATGCAACCAATCTATGTTTCATAATTGAGAGGCAAACTTGACCTTACTATGCTACCCTTGTTAATTGCCATATATTGAAACTTCCTAAAAATGCATTAGCTGACTACAAAACCTACAATAGTGACAGAGCCAATATCTGCTGAAGTTTCATCCTAGAATTGGTACATTTACAGAATTTCAGTAATCTGCATTTTGGCAATAAACTTTCCTCTTAACATGAACACTGGAAAAAACAAAAGATGAAGGTAAACCTTGCTGTTCAAACATTCAGCAGATCAACTTTATATGCCTAGAAGAGCTTGTATGACAGTAAAGCTGTTGGCTTTTGGGAGTGCGAACCTACCATTGAGTTTATTAGACAGGTAAGTTGAAGCAAGGATCTGTTACTGCTACATAGCTTTCATGTGTATGTTGCCTATTACACCTCAAAGTCCATGTACTTGTATCTTCTCATTATGCATGACAATCTGCTGTTAGTAATCCAGTTGCTACCTGGTTTTTTGCCGCTCTATCTGTCTAGCTACGTAAATCCCTAATTTTACATATATTAAATTAAAATTTTGGTTAAACTGTGAGCTGTGTGCTATACATGGCCATGAAAATTGCTGAAACTTCAATTTATTAAAGGCCAAATTACCATAGGCTGTTTTGGATTACAAAACTTGGCCTCTGCTTCAGTTAGAGGTTTCGGTTTTGTTACATTGCAGTTTAGTTACTTGCTGGCTATAAACATCCTTGTGTGACTGCAACTTTCACAGTGCTCTTGCATGAGACCCCCGAAGTGGATATATGGAATAAGTCGGTGAAGCTGTAACTGTTCGCCTACCACTACTCTTATATACTACTGATATCATGCCAAAAAAAAGTGGTAAGAATGCTTTCTGCTATCATCTTTTATCCGTGCAGTAATTATTTTTTCCTACTCCTTTGCTGTTGTTCCTCGTTGTTGTTGTTGTTTGAGTTGTGGTGGTTGTTAAACAACAACGGTCATCTCATCGATCAATTACTAACTTTCCATGTAGCGCTACATAATGGTGTCATGGCTCAGTGCTTCTCAATAGCGATAAACCATCACGCTTTTCCATGAGCCAGCAATTACAGAAAGCCAAAGGTCATGAACCCTAATTAGCGAGTCAACGGCGACTTTGAGTCAATGAGTGAAACTACTGTATTGTACAGGATTTTGGTTGTTGCAGTATTGCGCACACCTGTACAACTCCCCACAATCACAAATATAACTGGAAGTGGCTGTTCGGCCCTTTTTGTAATCAGTCAGTGCAACAAGGGTCGACTTGTCTGTGCCGAACTATCGGGTGGAGAGGAATGCTTGGCACCGTACACCGACAAGCGGGAATACGCAGCAAGGATCGAGTCGATCGGTTGCTTTCTACCAAGTTCCTTACTACACTGATAGTCGGTAGTGCAAGCTGTAGTCTGTATTCTGTACTCCTGTTTGTGCTACTAGATTATAGTCTGAGTAGTAGTAAACAAACATTTGAGGCTCACAGTTGCTCTGACTTTATTATCGATGACAACCATATTTATGTACATGGTTATGTAATAAAAAGTGGCATACAATAGAGGCCACACCTCACACAAGCAATTGGTCAGAGTGTGCCAATAAAAATAGGTAGGTGGTACATGAATGTTCGCTCGAGTGATTGCACATGGGTTACATATTGATTTACATGCTTAAGGAAAATAATGATAATTGCATAGAACTACGTTGTGCTAAAGTGCAAGCATAGAACTAGTAAATAAGTCGTGAGTAGAATAAAGCTTACAAATGTACATAACGATTGTTCGTTGTGGCGTCCTCTACACGCTTCCCCCCATTGGCAACATTAGGCCAATAACTTAACTGGGGTCGATACTAGAACATAGTTACGTCTTATTCGATGGCTAGGGGGAGTCCTTCACTCTTTTAATCTTCTCCTTTATCTCTTCCACACGCTGTAGGCATCTGTATGCTTCCTTTGTATGTCGGTATAATTCCTCTTGATACCTCTCCAGGCGTTTACGCTTCTCCTCTTTCTTGTCTGTTTCTCTCTTAGGAGACCGTTGCTTCTCCACTACTTTCGGCTCGTCTGTCTTTGGGCGGGGTGTGATTTCCCTTGTCGGTTTGGTTTTTAGTGTCATGGTCGGTATTTCTAATTTTAATACCTTAGCTGGTGGTTCCTCTATTCTGGGTCCCAGTCTCCGCTTGATTCCGTTGCTAGCGGGTGCATTATCCTTTATGGGGATTGGTGTACCGAAGGCGTCGGGCTTTCTCCATCTCACATACCGACAGAAGTCATCGTAAGATGCTGCATCCACCTCGAAGAGTGGTCGGGAGTCACCTCCATGGGCGAGATCTCCGTCCTGTTGTCGGATGTGTTTTAACATCGAATCTCGCGAACTGCTCTTTTTCCCACATTGGCAAAAGTAGAAGACAAAGTGTTGTCTCGTGTGGTAAACTATTCGTTTTCTTGGCAGGCGTAGACGGCAGACGGTACACTCCCATTCTTCTGTGTTTACTATTTGTTTGGCCGCCTGCTTGATTGACTGTTTGGTAGTGTCGGTGACCCATACCTCAGTGGGTTTAGCTGTCGGAGGTGGAGGAATAGTTATCTGTTGCTGTCTCTCTCTGCATCTAGCAGCTCCTGGTTCGGCTAGTACCACTCGCCTTACCCTTGTCGGTGAAACAGTGTCGAACATTTCTTTTTGTGGTATTCTGTTCCTGCTCCGTCTCTCCTCTCTTCCTAATATCCTTGCTGCAGCGTCGGCATCTTCTTCAATAGATAAGTAGCCGTCGTTCTGTTCGGCCATTCTCTGTTTAAATAAATTAATAACAGTGAGAATGTTCTGTAAGCTGCTGTCTGTAGGTGTTGCTGTCGCTGGAGAGAGTGATTGTTTTTTCCCGCAGTGTTGGTTGTTAGCTGCTCTGTCATTGGACAATCTCTCCTCCCTTTCCTTTGTTTTCTTACCCCACGTGAGGTGACGTAGTACTTGAGGGGCGTCGCTACGGTTATCTCTATGTTGCGGACGTAACTCTACGTTTTTCTGTTGGGGAGTTGTCCATTCTTTGCTCTCTTCGTCTTTTCTTGTTGTTTGCACCCCTGTTTTGGTACCCCCACCGACAATCAGTGGCTGTTTTGTCGATGTTTTCATTCCCAGCCGATTTTGAGTTTCTTGAATATTCGTCCAAGGTTTAGGGGTAGTTTTTTCTGCTCTTTCCGTTGGTAGTGGTTCTGGGTTGGTATCTCTGCCCCTTGCTTGATAACAGTGGTAGTCAGTAAATTTTACTGGCTGCCTCTTATTTCTCTGTGGTCTTTCTGGAATGGGGCTAGTTTGGTTAGGTAGTGCCGGCCAACTTTCTTCATCCAGCTGATTGGTTTGTTCAGCTATTGGTTCTGAAGCTATCTCGTGTTCCCTGGGTGTTGTTGGCCTTGTAACCTCTGCCCTCTCTACCACTCTCTCTTCCCCTACCTCTGCTGGTTCCGGGGTTTCTGGTTCTGCTGTTGGTAACATGGCTTCCGGCTGTACTGTGCTTGGTGGGTTGTAGACGTCCGTCGCCGCCGGGGGTTCCGGCCTAGGGGTTGGTAGTTCCCCTGGGTGTTGTCTCCCCTCTCTCTGGGGTGGTGGCCTTCTCCTGTACGCACCCCGCATGTTTGGGCGCACCGCCTGCTCCCTACTGGTGGGTGCTCGGCCAATGGTCCCCTCACACGTTCTGTATGGCTTTAGCCGTCGGCCGTTCTGTACAAAACCTTGCCCGTCCTTTTCCAGCCGATAGGTATGGTTGAGGTAGGCATGTGTGACCGTGTACGGGCCCACGTAACTGGGTTGTAGCTTGGGATTGCTACCCTTTGTTCTCCGGCGGTTCTCCATCACCACCAAGTCTCCTTCCTCAAATCGGGGTGGCTCTCCCGTCTCCTCCTGCCGGATCCGGTGCTGTTGCTGCCGTACGTATTCATGAGCCAGTCGCAGGTTCTCTTGGACTTGTATGGTGTGTTCCGTCAGTCCGTAGTTATCCAGGGTGGGGGGCGTACCGGTCAACTGGTCGGGCAGCCGAACCTCCCGGCCGAGCATCATCATGTTCGGCGTCTCTTTTGTCGTAGAGTTGGGGGTACCTCTACACGCTCGCATGATCTGTGGTAGTAGCTGGTCCCACTCTTCCTGGCCCTTTGTTAGGATGAGTGTTCTAAGGGCGTCTCCTAGTGTTCGATTTTGTCGTTCGACCATGGCATTTCCTTGGGGGTGGTAGGGTGTAGTCCTAGTCTTGTGAACTCCCCAGAGTGTGCACAGCTCTTCTAAGATGGTGGACTCGAACTGTGCGCCCTGATCTGTGTGTATCTGTTCAGGCAAGCCCCAGTAGCTGAAGACGCGCTCGTCCAGTGTGCTGGCCACAGTAGGGGCCGTGGCATCGGGTATGGCAATTGCATCCTGCCATCTGGTGAAGTGGTCTGTCATCACCAATATCCATCGGTTTTTTCGCTTCGTGAGTGGGAGGGGGCCCACCAGGTCCACTGCCAGTTTCTGGAATGGTCTTCCAGCGTAGAGCCTCTGGCCTTCTGGTGGAGTGGGTCTCCTACTCTTTTTAGCGACCTGACAAATCTCGCAGCTGTTTACCAGTCTGCGGGTCAGAGCGGACATGCCGGGCCAGTACCAGTCCAGCATCAATCGTGTTCGGGTCCGATGTATTCCGGCGTGTGCCATTTGGTGGGTTTCCCACACCGTTCTCTGTCTCCAGGACGGGGGGCAGACCGCACAGAATTTGGTTCTGCCTTGTTGGTCGAATCTCATGACCAGCACCTTGTCGGCTCGGATACTCAGAGCTTCCTTCCTGTCGTACAGGATCCTAAGCTCCGAACTGCCTTCCTCGAGCTCTCTCCTAGTCAAGGTTCCTGGGTTCTGTATTTCTGTATACAATCGGGCCACGGGGTGGTTCCCGTCTCTCTGGGCTTGGGCCAACTCCTTTTCATTGGTAGTGGGGTTGGTGACCATAAGGTTGACTTGTTCCTTCGGGAGGTCTTGTCGCAGCTCTGTGTGGGTGGGACCACCATCTCGCTGTTCTATTGAGTTGCACTGCTTGCAGTCGAGGCACTGGTCCTTCCTGCTGAGCCCATCAGCGTTCCCGTGGCGGGATCCAGCTCGGTGCTCTAGTTGGTATTTGAATTCTGCCAAGGTCTCTAGCCACCTGGCTATTTGGTTTGATGGTTCCTTGCGCCTGCACAGCCAGCGGAGGGAGGCATGGTCTGTCCTTAGCTTGAACTCCTGTCCGTACAGATAGGGACGGAAGTGCTTGACGGCCTTTACCACCGCCAGGAGTTCTCTGCGGGTCACACAGTAGTTGCGCTCCGCTGGCGACAACGTCTTGCTGTAATAAGCAATCACCCTCTCCTTCTCGTCTTGTACTTGCGAGAGTACCGCTCCTAGGCCCACGGCGCTAGCGTCCGTGTCGAGGATGTACTGTAGTGTGGGGTCTGGATATCCCAACACTGGAGCTTGGCTGAGTCCAGCCTTAAGCTGGTTGAATGCCTGTTGCTCCGCTTCCCCCCATTGCCAAGGGATGCCTCCTCCGGTGAGTACTGTCAGCGGTTTCGCTGTCGTGGCGTAGTCTGGCAGATATTGCCGGTAGTATCCGGCAGTCCCCAAAAATGCTTGTAAGGCACGGACGTCCTTGGGCTCCTGCCATCTCTCCACTGCCGCAACCTTGTCGGGATCAGTGGCCACTCCTTCGGCGCTGACTATGTGGCCCAGGTACCTGACTCGTTGACTCAGAATCTCACACTTTGAGGGCTTTACCTTGAGGTCCGCCTGCTGGAGTCGGGAGAGTACCTCTCCTAGCCGCTCTATGTGTGTAGTGAAGTCTGGAGCGATTATAATCACGTCGTCGAGGTACAAGAGTAGTGTTTTCCAATGTAGTCCCTTCAGGACCCTCTCCATCAACCGTTGGAACGTGGCGGGAGCTGAGGTGAGGCCGAAGGGTAGCACCTTCCACCTCCAGAGGCCACTCCGTGTGATGAAGGCCGACTTGTTCTGGGCGTCTTGGTCTAGTGGGACTTGCCAGTAGCCGCTAGTTAGGTCGAGGGTGGAGAAATATTTGCTCCCAGCGAGCGCATCTAGAGAGTCGTCTATCCTGGGGATAGGGTAGGCATCTTGCCGGGTGACATCATTTAATTTCCTATAATCTACACAGAATCTCCATGATTCATCCTTCTTCCGGACAAGCACGACGGGGGAGCTCCATGCTCCGTCTGCCGGTTCGATCAAGTCTTTGGCCAGAAGTTCTTTCACTTGACGCTCTGCCTCCGCTTCTTTTCCTGGTCCCAGCCTATGTGGGGGGCAACGGATGGGTCGGGTTCCCGGCTCCGTTGGGATAGAGTGCTCGACGAGGGGCGTTCGCCCAATGTCGCTGTCATCTCGGCTGAACACGTTCTGATAGGTTAGAAGGAGGGCTCGTAGCTGTCTTTCTTCGCTGGTACTCTTACACCCTTGTCGTGCCTGTTGGAATAGTGTCTGTAGGTGGTCAGGGAGGTCGCCATGTATGGGTCCGACCTGGGGTCCCCCGGTGGGAAATGGTTGCACTTCCTCTTTTCTGATGCCGGTGTAGGTGCCTATCACTTCTCCGGCGGATATGTGTAGGGCGTCTTGTGTGGGGTTGATACAGCGTACCAATACTCTGCCCCGGCTGTCCGGTGTGTTCACACTAGCAGCGAGCATGAGTCCGCCCTCGAGGCTCTCGATCATCCCTTGTTCGCAAGGATCTCTGTCGGTGAGGTGACAGGAGACGGTGGCTTCGGCTTGAGGGGGTATGCTTGTATTCTGGCGTACTTGGACCTTGGAGATCAGGTTTCTCCCGTGTCTGTCCGTGCAAGTTAGTTCTTGCTCCTGGATCCTTAGGACGGGTCTGTCGAACCCCATTTGACACTGGTGATTCGTTAGGAAGAGCATGCCTAATATGATGTCCTCATTTACTTGGCTAACGACGAAGGTCTCCCGGTACTTGACCTGGCGGATGCGGCCTGCCAGGGTGATCAGTCCATAGAACGGTAGGTGGGTTCCATCCGCCATCAGCCCATGTGAGTCATAGTCCTGTAGGCGCTCCTTTGTTCCGTTTGGTAGTTGGTCGAATACTTTCTTTGACAACAGGTTCGTATTGCAGCCCGTGTCGATCAAGTATGACACGGCTTTACCTTCTATCCGCCCTGGCAAGTAGTAGCTTGATTTATAGGGGCGCTCAATTTGATTGAGGCGGATGGTTATGGGCCGGTGGTCGACCTCTGGGTCTTCTGGCGGTGGCGGTGTCTGACTGGCTTTATGTTGTTTCCGCCTAATCTTGGCTGGAGGTTCTGTAGGTTCCTCGTCGTCTTCATCTGTGTCTCCTCCTTCGTTCGCTAGAGGCGTGTACCTGTTCTTAAGTGGAACATGGGTGGTCGGCGTAGGTAGGTATCTGGACTGTATGGTGTCCCTTCGAGCCTGGGGTCGGTGTTACTGGAGCTTTTGGTTATGTTCCGGTGCCCTGTTGCAACGAGTAGGTGGCCCTACTGTTGCGGGCTGTACCCGTTTCCCTGGGCGTTGGACCAGGGGGCCGTCCTACATTCCTTCCTCAGGTGTCCGACCCGTTGGCATCCCCAGCATCGCTTGAGTGGGGGTTCCTTGGCCTTGTCTTTCAAGTCGGCTACCTCTCGGCTCAGGTCGGCTATGTTAGCCATTAACTTCCCTAGGGGGTCTTCTACCTCTTTGCAGGTGGCCGGCTGTGTCTCCTCTGGTTGGTCCTCGTGTACCACCCTGATGTTTGTGTGAGCCAGTGGCTGGTGCTGAATCTGTAAAAATTCGCTGCCGGCTTGTATGGCTTCCTCTACTGTAGCAGGCCGAATGGCCAGTAGGTGTCTTTGCAAATATGTGTGTCCCAACGTGCTCTGGAACGTTTGTAGCGTCAACTCCGTTCGGTTCCTTTGTGGGAGGTCTTGGTATGCCGCCTCTATCAACTGTTCGACTGTAAGGGCGTGTTCTCTTAGGGTGTCTTTCTGAGGCTTCCTGTAATGCATTAATTTATTCTGGGCCTCGGTTCGGGTGAGCCCGAAACTGGCTTGTAAAGCTTGCATGATTGCCTCCTGTGTCAGGCCGCGTCCACACTGTTCGGCCTTGCCTAGTAGTGACTGTCGGAGGTGTATGGTTGCTTCATTGTCTGCCCATCTGTTGGCTCTTGCTACCTCCTGGAAACGCTGTAAAAAATAATTAATGTCGCCCTCTCCATTGAACTTGGGGGCCTGGAACTTGTCTCTACTGTTAGTAACCGTCATTCTGTCTAGAATGTCGGTCAGGGTGCCCATAATGTGCATAGGTGCTCCCTCTCTGTCGGTACTGACTGCTCTCCTTCTAGTAGCCATTCTTTCGTCACTTTCCTGCCTTTTTGTGTACTGGTGTGGGAGTTATCTTCTCTGGGAACTGTTCCTATCCCACTGCTGCCACCACTGTACAGGATTTTGGTTGTTGCAGTATTGCGCACACCTGTACAACTCCCCACAATCACAAATATAACTGGAAGTGGCTGTTCGGCCCTTTTTGTAATCAGTCAGTGCAACAAGGGTCGACTTGTCTGTGCCGAACTATCGGGTGGAGAGGAATGCTTGGCACCGTACACCGACAAGCGGGAATACGCAGCAAGGATCGAGTCGATCGGTTGCTTTCTACCAAGTTCCTTACTACACTGATAGTCGGTAGTGCAAGCTGTAGTCTGTATTCTGTACTCCTGTTTGTGCCACTAGATTATAGTCTGAGTAGTAGTAAACAAACATTTGAGGCTCACAGTTGCTCTGACTTTATTATCGATGACAACCATATTTATGTACATGGTTATGTAATAAAAAGTGGCATACAATAGAGGCCACACCTCACACAAGCAATTGGTCAGAGTGTGCCAATAAAAATAGGTAGGTGGTACATGAATGTTCGCTCGAGTGATTGCACATGGGTTACATATTGATTTACATGCTTAAGGAAAATAATGATAATTGCATAGAACTACGTTGTGCTAAAGTGCAAGCATAGAACTAGTAAATAAGTCGTGAGTAGAATAAGGCTTACAAATGTACGTAACGATTGTTCGTTGTGGCGTCCTCTACAGTACGAAGGAAAATTGTTTCCACAAACAATTGGTTTTAAATGCTTTTCTTGTGTTTGTTTCATCTAATGCTACATACTCCACAGGAAAAAGTTGGAAGCAGCAGTGCTTGGCTAATGTGTAATTTATTTATTAAACTGAAAATAATTATTTATTTTTATTATTATTTAACCACGGCCAATTGATTATTTATTATTATTTACTTTTTATTATTATCAATATCTAAAATAGGGAAAAAAACAATTAATATAAAATAAAACACATAAATATATTTGTGATCACTAATTCTGCATCATTTTTAATTAATATAAGTGGTCTTGAAAGGCAACTGTCTCATATCACTGAAATTTCTGTCCAAATTATTCAATTATATTGACTGCAGTGATGCTGGAAATACAATACACGCATGTGCAAACCAGTAGCGCTACGGCATTCCCTATTTCCATAACGCTTCAGTGGTCTGGCGTTATTATAAGTCGCTACTTAGTAGCGACTTTCAATAGCGCCACATAATCACGACTTCAGTAGCGATATAGCCATTTCCAAGAGGGGAAAACCCGTGGCGCTACGGCGTAGCGCTACGGCGTCGCGTCATGGAAAGCCACTAAATTTTAACTACTAATAATACAGCAAATTCAATAATTTAAATTCCAACTGAGCTGACTAAATAATAAATTCTAATAATACATAGTATTACTGAAAAACTAAAAAAACCGACCCAAGTACTTGGTTTGCTGATCCAGCAACTTGAATATATGACGATAAGGTAAAAACTTGTGCAACTGTGATAGATTTGCAAGGTTAAACATCCGGATGGTGTGGTGGTGAACTGAAAGCCAAAGATAGAGACCGAGGCACAGAAAAGGAAAAGTGAAACTCGTTGTTACCGACTGAACGGTTGCTACTTGGTTTTTTGCTGCTCTATCTGTCTAGCTACGTAAATCCCTAATTTTACATATATTAAATTAAAATTTTGGTTAAACTGTGAACTGTGTGCTATACATGGCCATGAAAATTGCTGAAACTTCAATTTATTAAAGGCCAAATTACCATAGGCTGTTTTGGATTACAAAACTTGGCCTCTGCTTCAGTTAGAGGTTTCGGTTTTGTTACATTGCAGTTTAGTTACTTGCTGGCTATAAACATCCTTGTGTGACTGCAACTTTCACAGTGCTCTTGCATGAGACACCCGAAGTGGATATATGGAATAAGTCGGTGAAGCTGTAACTGTTCGTCTACCACTACTCTTATATACTACTGATATCATGCCAAATAAAAGTGGTAAGAATGCTTTCTGCTATCATCTTTTATCGGTGCAGTAATTATTTTTTCCTACTCCTTTGCTGTTGTTCGTCGTTGTTGTTGTTGTTTGAGTTGTGGTGGTTGTTAAACAACAACGGTCATCTCATCGATCAATTTTAACTACTAATAATATAGCAAATTCAATAATTTAAATTCCACCTGAGCTGACTAAATAGTAAATTCTAATAATACATAGTATTTTACTGAAAAACTAAAAGAACCGACCCAAGTACTTGGTTTGCTGATCCAGCAACTTGAATATATGACGATAAGGTAAAAACTTGTGCAATTGTGATAGATTTGCAAGGTTAAACATCCGGATGGTGTGCTGGTGAACTGAAAGCCAAAGATAGAGACCGAGGCACAGAAAAGGAAAAGTGAAACTCGTTGTTACCGACTGAACGTTGTACATAACTATATGGAATTGCATTGTGTGATGTATGGGGATTATGTTATCGGGAGTAATTATATATACTGTTGGAGAGTATCTCCCCTTGTTTTTTAACAAAAGGTATAATCGTACGAAAAAATGAAGATGAAGCTTGAACTAATGTCGTGTTACCTTGTATTGAATATTGTTATTCATGTGTGTTTATGTATTACAGTTTATCGCTTTATAATGGTAAACATAGAACTGACTAGCTGACTAACTGACTAACAGTGATCTAACAAAATGTCTCTATTAAAACTACACGTGTTTCCTGCTGCATGGAAAAACCAGTAGTTTGGGACTTCCCACATACATTTCGCATCACTCACGGCGCCCATAGGAACAATGTTGCCTTGCTATCTCTCGTGGCCCAACTCCAAATTTCGGAGCTATGAGCCATATGGCAACATACTGATAGTGTCCCTGGCTCTCATTCTCTCTCACCCCCTACCCCCTCATAGAGAGCCACCCAGGCTACACCTAGTGGAGCAGGAGACGGTGAAGAAGGACACCAGAAAGAAGCCCCAGACAACAAAAAACTGCAAAGAAAACGCATGGGTGGAAGTGAAGAGAAAGAAAAAACGATCAAATTATAGCGAAAATAAACAAAACAATCATCAAGTAAAGAAAGAGGGGTGAGAAAGCAGTAGTACGCAGGAGAAAGCAACTCCCAGAGAAGACGCCAGCAAATAACAGCGGAACCCGCTGTACCACGTCACGAAAAGCCCGCCACTAAGGGGCGTTACCAAGCGAACGCGTGGGCCCTTGCGCCAATAATAATAAAGAGAGAGGGCGAGCCCGCCATCGTTCAATGCCTAGTCAACAGCGAGGAGAGCAACTACAACTACACAGCACCGCGATCACCACTACTACTACAACTACAGCACAGCTCGACCACAGATGAAACAAGATGGCTCGAACTGCAGAGGAGTATGAGAAGTCTGACATGACATCTACGACGGGTGAGCTACCTAAAGTGTCAATACAATCTCTGACACAAGCACTCGACCAGCAAATGAAAAAATTAACAGTGAGAATTCCGCACAAAGAGTACATGCTTACCCGATCAACCACCAAACCCACCATTAAAATAAGAAGTATTCGTCTTGTAGATGAATCAACCTGCCTGTGCATGATACTCCTTTATTTTATGCTCTCAATTCATTTTCATTTCCTATTTGTATACTGCACTACAACGAGAATTCTGACAGAGAGATAGCCACCACAGCATCTGGTGAAAAGCGGTTCAATTACACCTCCCGAAAGTATCGAAAAGGAAAGGCAACAGTTAAAGAGTGAACGTGGGGAATAGCTATGGTAAGTTTAAAAAGCAGTTAACAAATACCAATTGTACCTCAGTTGAGGTTGTCAGGGATGCAATGCTATTGCTAAACAGCTTTTGTTGGTAGACTGAGTAGGTAGGTGAAAGACCACCGAATTATTGTCAAACTACTATCTCAGAAAATAGAATGATTGTAACTTTTACTATGTGAAGTATTCAAATCATTAGTGAGTCAGTGCAATGGGAAAACAATTCAAGTGAAAAAAATACTTTTTCTGTACTTAGTATTAAGTATTAGTGTGCCAATAGAGAATAGATGACGATGATACTTTCTGGATAGCTGCTAACGTATACATTTGCTAGCTACTACTTGCCATTTTGTAGACTATGTCCGGAAGCTTCAGGCTGTAGACAAGGAATTTGATTCCACTCTGCATCTGCCAACAGCACCTATCACCATGACAGATGCTCTAGATGTTGTAAAAGACAAGGAGGCTGCTATTGCTCTGCACAAAACCATATTTTCGTTTGTGTAGAGACGATAAAAGGGTGGCTTGGGAGTGATTGTGCGTCAGGTTGAATAAGGGCTAAATACCCTCGCCATCACTTCCTTGTGCACCGCCAGGCAGGGTGTGCGTGGCGTTAGTAGGCTGGTGCCCGCCCCCGAACTGGAAGGAGAGCTGTAGTCACTTTAACCTTCACGAGGTGCTCTCTGAGAGTAGTCTATCACAATTGCTGGTCAATGCTTTGTGGTAGATGAAACTAATAGGTGGCTGACATGCTTGTAGATATGTTGTAACATTTTCTACTGCTTAGCATATAACCCAGTGTTGTAGAGGAGGCTCGTATTTTTTACCCATGCCATTATTAAATTGTTGTGCGATAGTTGCTTGGATGGTGTTTTATCCTGTCTAACAGCTATTTGCATTAAAACACCATATGGCATATGTTTCACTTGTAGCGTCCATATTCAATTTATATAATATAAGGTTAGTCTAATGATTAATGAGATAAATTTCTGTGCATGCCATTTTTTTAATTCGGTGATAATATCGTATGAATGCTATTACATGGTGCCTTGTTGTATATATGTTTATAAAACAATAAAAAATTGATTTATTGTTCGTTGTAAATTTGTCGATGGTATGTTTTATTATCGTGTCAAAACATCAAAGATTAATTAAGATTAAATTATCGCAGTGTTAGAATTAATCGCAATTGAAAATCTAGCCTCTGATATTGCTTTGGTAAATGGGCTACAACAGTCAACTGAGTTTTTGAACATAAACTTATAGTTATGTCATTCATTAATCTTTTCGTTTGGATGAACTATGTATATTTATAATGCCAAACTATTTTTGATTAATTAATCTTGAAGATCGATAGAAATATATTTCCCAACAGCACATTGACCTTTGGAATATTAACTGACAAACTTATGGTTTTATCAGCCAACGTCTGCATGCAGGCAGGTGAATGACTGGAATATTTACGGAATAATACATAGGCTGAAATCCTTCACATAAGTCAATGTGAAAGAAGTTTATTTAGTATAGCAGTTGTAACAGCAGTAATTGTGTTCATGAACAACTCTATGAATTGGTGGCTCGGAAAAGAGCTGTTAGATAAAGAAGCAAATGTACTAGGTTAGGAGAAGTGGTAGGTGGACAATCACTCTAAACCTGGATCATAGTTGTCAGCATAGTGGAAGCCTTCATAGACCTCATGGTTATGTTTAGGAAGCGCATGTCGGATTGCATGGACTACACAATCAGGTATTACTTTCCTAATGTGATTCCCGCAATAACCATATGTCCACCGTATGAACTCACGATAAGCAATCTATCGCATCAGACGGTGTTCATTACGAAATCTCAAGCTACCCTGACCATAATCAGCACGATAACAATGTACAGAGTTCTGCAAGTTGCGTACATAGAGACAAAGTGCCCAGAATTCATGGTGTTCTGTTACACACTTGTGAGAAAATGTACTACTTGAGGTTTGTGTTTCCCCAGGTGGCACCTCCAGCAAAAGTGATCTGACATGTTCACCTGCATCTGGGGCACCATTATCTCTGCAACAAACACACTGTAACACACACATGTCAGTGTGACGATTGCAGTTATCACACTGACACCAGTCACCTTCACGAGTGCCTATCACAGCCCTTTCTCGTGCTCCTTGTACCTCCTGTTGTTGTTGGATTTCTGCAATCTCAGCTTCTGTATACTGTGGTTCTAACCCACAACCTTCGGAAGATGCATCACTGTCATGAAATTCAGGTCTTTTTTCAGCATCAGAAGCACTACTGCAACCTGCGTCGGCCATGTTGTTATTTGTATAGTTACCCGTGATATAAACAAAAAGATTTTTATTAAAAAACAGTAGTAAATTTTGTTAAAACCTAAATTTATGAAATAATTGAAATTTCTTTTGCTTATTTATATTGCATTCTTTATTATCGCATATATTGTATTTTTGCATAATAAATCTTATTATTATAGATTACACCAGCGATTCCATTTTTCACTGTCGGAGATAACTCTACAAACGTATGTCGTCTATTTTCGCCGTGGCACAACCCCTTTAAGAAAAATCCTTGGATATAGATTCCGCAGGGATGAAAAAACTGAAGGCAAATAAATTCGCAGCTTCAGAAGTCCTGGTTATAATAAAAGTTAGTCCACTGGGCGAGTAAAATAGAACACAAGTAAATAAAATAGAAAAAAAAACAGAAAATACACGATATACAAAATCAATGGCTAAGCAATGACTGCCCTGGTCTTTCAAGTCTTTTCTTTATACATTGCAGTTATAAGCTGGATCTTCTTGGCGGAAGGCGCGACAATCAATTTGGTGGAAGAGAAAAACAAAGTGCAATTACCACAAGAAAAATTTGAATAAACTATATATATACAGTGTACTCCTGATATATCGAATCCTGTTATATCGAAAACCCGGGTATATCAAACAAACTGCATCAGTCCCGGCTGAATGCATTGTAATTACCTACTCCTATATCGAATGATTTCTTACATATCGAACAATAAATTGCACTATTAAACACTGTTATAATGGTGTGTGGGTGATATTGTTAGGGACGCCAATACGAACAATTGCCACTACGTAACACTGCCTACCATTTACTAGTTCTATGCTTACACTCTAACGTAGTTCAGTCTATGTATCATTATTACTATTTTCTGTAACACACAAGTATATGTTAGCCACGTGCAATTATTCATGCAATACTCTAAATACCACCTACTACGTTTCATTGGCACACTCTAGCCAATTGTTTGTGCGAGGTGTGGCCTCCTTTGTGTACCACTTTTTGTTAGATAACCATATGCATAAATATGGATGTTTGTACTAATAAAATCAGAGCAACCCTGAGTCTCAGATGATTGTTAACTACTACTCAGACTATAGTAAATAGCACAAACAAGAGCACAGAATACAGACTACAGCTTGCACTACCGACTATCAGTGTAGTAAGGAACTTGGTAGAAAGCAATCGGTCAATTCGATACTTGCTGCGTATTCTCGCTAGTCGATGTACGGTGCCAAGCATTTCTAACTCACCCGATATTCGGCACAGACAAGTCGACCCTTGTTTGCACCGACTGACTCACAGAAAGGGCCGAACAGCCACTTCCAGTTGCATTTGTGATTGTGGGGAGTTGTGCAGGTGTAAGCACTACCGCAACAACCAAAATCCTGTACAATATTACGCCTACAAGATACTACGGCTTCAGGAGATTTCGTCTATTAGAGATTATGTCTTCTGGAGGTTTGGTCTACTAGAGAATTCGCCTATAAGATATTACGCCTAAAATCTGGGATATTACGTCTAAAAACTAGGATATTACGTCTATTATATCATGTCTCCATCATTTTGGTTTCAACTGTACCAAGGAGAACACAGTGGTTATGGTGCAATTGCTGGAAAACCTGAACTACTAGTGGTAAGTAATATTGAAACCCCGAAACGTTGTATCAGCAGTTTGAAAGACCACTGTGTTATTATTGAATATTGAACTGATTGACCCAAACTCAGACTGAATAAGTTTTTTGCAGAAGTACTTGAAAGTAGTAACAATCCTTAGTATTATTTGTTAATTAATTATCATTATCACTTTATTATTATTATACTTGTGTTAAACATATATAATTTGAGTAGTTTGGTTAATTAATAGGTCAATTGAGTTTGAAGCTGAAGTGAATTTCTTTCAAGCAGAAACATGATGCAGTAGTAGTATCATGTGTTAACCGTTGACCATGCTCAGCTCTTCATTATGATTCACTGCGTTTGTATTTTGTTCTCTGGATGTCACAACTTGGTGATGCTGTGGTAGAAACTAATTTTCATCTTTATCATTTTTCAATTACTGGAGTTGTTCATTTTCAAGTAGACAACTCCCACACTTACTGAAAAATGTTTTTGTTATCATGATAATCTTTAGCCAGGATTTGCATAAAAAAGTTAAGCGAAAGGTTCTAATCTTCCTGTACTAGCATAAATGCTTCATTCATACATTGAAAATGAATGATCTGTTGTTAATTTTTGCAGGATTATCATCCTGCAATGGGTGCTCCAGGTTGAAGATAGGCTTGGACAAAAAAAAAGTGGATGTCGTACAGGCATGGTTATAACTGATTTTCTGTGATTGGTCTGACGATGAAGGAAAAACTCTGTTGATATACCTGGCTGTGTACTATGTAGTAGGTGTGCAAATTTGCTAAATCTTGATTTCCTGTGGCTAAAACGCAAAATGAAGATGAAACTATTACTCTGCTTGTTTTATCCAACAAACACTGAAAAGCTCATTATTTAATGAATGGCTTAGGTTGGGCTTTGTAAGACACACTTTTTGTGTGATTTGTTCTCTCATCAAGCATTGCAAAACTATTGAGAAAACTCACTTGCGGTAACGAAAGTGCAATGGGTTTGTAGAGGTCTATGGGGATCTATGACAACGCTGTCGACATAAGGGGCTATCCGCTAGCTGCAGTTTCATTATGATATTGTACGGTATATTCCAACAAGTAGTTTGTACCATTTTAATTAGGTTTTCAGTTTAAAACCACCTTCTAAAAATCTTAATTATTATTACTGTTCTTGGAAAGATAGCCGTTGTTTCAGATTTAATTCTCATCGTTGTTGTGAGAAAAAAAACAAGGTCGGAAATATAATTTTGGCCAAGTTTTTTTTGTTTATCTTTTATTATTATAAGCTTATACTAATTTTATTGTTTGATTAGTTTTTTCATTTAAAAATTATTATTTTAATAAAAATGTTTCATTAATTCTTTTGATTTTGATCACAAACACTATCACGCGAACGCCGGTGGGTACATAATAGCGAGCTTACCAACGATGGAACCAATTACTGACTAGAGAAAAACAGCACTAAGAAGGTGCCCTACTTCCATGTAATCTAGCCAAAATTTTGAAAACTCACTTTATAACTCTATATAACTTGTTGCGTCTTTTGGGGCAGAATTGCGTCTTGGTGAGTGCTGACTGCGTCTATAGGTATTGCCTTACTGGTGAGAGGGCAACTCCAGATAATTTTTTGAACACATTTCAACCTCAAAAAGTTTAAATTTAATCAAATCCTCTTCAAATTAGGCGTCTTAGGCCCTTTAAGGAATATGCTTGTTGTGTACCTGTTTGTGGGCATGGCAATTCATACATTCTATATTCTTTTGTTTTAGGATCGTTTTTATAAGAAAAATGAAAAGCGTGTTAAAAGTTTAATCTGATGCCAAAGAAAGCCATTTTACTTTCATAGCTGACAGTGCACCGAAGCCAAAGATTACTTTTAACGGTAAATTTGAAGTTTTTGTCTTTAGTACTCAGGGAATTTCCACACTTTTATGTTATGTTGTAAGTGATGTCTACCTATGTTTTGTATCACATCAACTTATCTACACATGTATGTAGGTTACTAGAACATTCTACCTGTACCTTGTTTCAGGCTCATGTAATGAAGTAATGGCAGTACTCACTCACTACACTGACTTCAGTGTAACTACAGGCAATAATAGGATATTTATCCAGTAGTAGTGGTGGTAAGTTTTTCCAGTTTTTTTATGCTTTATATGCACTTCGGTGACTAATTTAGTCTAAACCATGCATACTAAGCTTCAGAAGCAAAAGTAACATCATGTAAATATAATATCAATAATGACCTGGCAGGAGTTATCTCCCAGTTTCTAGTGCAACTGGTTATAAAAAAATTCATTACATCCACCATTCGTTTTATTATTATTGTCAAGTGTAAGTTCAATACTACTTGTAATTATTGTTTTTTCACAAATTAATATATGATATATAATAATAGTTAAGTCAACAGTTGAACAAATTCTGTTTCTGTAGCTTGGTCATAATAAACATGAAAGTAATAGCAATAATAATAATAATCTATCGGTCTGAAATTTGCAAGAGTTTACACTAGCAAACACATTTTGATTACTATTCGTACAACAATTGTTTAGCTCTTTTGTGGTTGCAAAACTTGATTTTATTAAATCACTAAACATGCATAAAATGATTTTGAGCATTATGATCAATGTTACCAATGGATGACAATGCGCCCTGTATCTAAATTACTTCCACTATACGATACATTTTGGTTATGGAAGCAGGATTTTGCTGCGTGCGTCATCATTTATTTGTGCCTTCAATTAAACAAGCTTGTTATGCAAAATTGTAGCTTCTCACAGTATTTGTGGGTATAATATTTTTTGTTAAAATTGCTTTATCAAAAACTTCCAAAATTTATAGGGTTCTCTCGCGCCTTTGCATCGACATCATTTCTGTCACATAAGCTGTTGGTAATATGTCAAAGTAAGCTAATGTTTTAGTCAGTCGTTATTTCTAATGATAAATTGGATGAATGAGTAATGTTGTCACATCAGTTGAGGGAGATAACTTCTACTAAGTCTTCATTGCCCATTAATTTAGCTTACCAATTAATAATACTGCCAGAGCAAGAGTTAGCAGGAGGCTATTGCCACTTTTCAATGAAATTGAAAGATCGCTAAGCAGTTTTGCGTTTCCTGTTTAACTAATCATATTTCCCAATTTCATTTATAATTTTTTTATCAAAATGTAACGGAGTGATTTTATAAAAAATGCTGGCCACGTATGAATTATTATACACCTGGTAGCTTTATGTTATGGCATTGCTATTTAATGCTATAACATGACCAACCTTTGCTAAGCAACTGCCATCTATTTCCATCGACGTACCTATTTCAACTAGTTATACATGTCATTGCAATTTTTCTGATTGCAGACAGAGCTGTGAAGAATATTTGTCTCGAGGATTGATTTTTTCTGACGCGTCTCTTGTGTGATGAATCAGGAGAAGGAATTGTCTGATTAGGCTGAGATATCTAATTTTTAGCTTCATCAACTTGCTGTTTTTAAAGTTGTCAGTTTTGTATTTTGATTGTTCATTTATGTGTCAGCTAGAATGAATTTTTCGCAAATCGAAATATACTTTATTTTCTGTTGTTCGCTCTTTACATGTTTTCCGTAGAGCTGATATGCAGAATTTAGTTTGAAACCCAATCAGCTACTACACATACCAATAAAGTCACACAGAAGTGAGACAGTTTCGTGAAGTTCTGAAGGAAAGTTCGTGCTTTATTTATATGATAATACGCTCAATTCAAGTTTTATTCTATTTGACTTTATCTCTAAGTTGTTAATCAAAGGAATTTGCGTGTAGAGTAAATATAGTTTTAAACAGGAAATTGTTGTTGAAGATCTATAAATGTATATGTTCAGATGTGTAGAGCAATTGATATTAGAGTTATAAGTCTGTTGACTCATAGACTGGTTATGGCATCCAAGAATAAAGGTGACTGAAATATTATTTTTGGTTACGGTAGAATGGCATGGCGGCCAAGTACAGGAGAGAATTGGCAGTAATGTGTTATAGAAAAACCTGGAACCCAAAAATCCATGACAAAAATTGTACTGCATTTTAAATTCAAAGTTGGAATCGAGAATCTTGATATTATTAAACAGTGATGGAGTAAAGTTTACCAAGTCTTGCTGATAAAAAACTTTACCGCATTTGTTTTACATTCGTGAAATTACCTACTTATGCATGTTTATGGGGATATAAGTGTTTATGTTATGTGACAACCATTTATAGAAGCATAGAGTCGGGGATGACAACCTTGAACTTTGAAAAATCCTAGTTGAGTTCGCGTGGCATCATTGAGGGCGCGAAGCGCCCGAAACGACGCGCAGCGCCGAGCAAAGCCAGATGAGGGGTTTGGGGGGGCGCTGTAAGCCCCCCCAACGGGGTCCGGGGCGGAGTCCCGGCAGCCAAAGCTTAATAAAACACTTGACAATCAATCAGAATGAATGTATTCCATATGGAGACAACGAAAGATGAAGTATGAGAAACGATTGGAGTCACAAAAAAATGAATGAAGTGTGATTAGATTAAAATGCTTGACCACATACTATGTTTATGAATCACTGCTTTGGTTTTATGCTGTTGTGGCCTTTTTACATTTTTTTTATCAGCCCTTTATCATCAACATCAACCATCTACATTGCACTATGTGATTTGAGACCATTGCTCAAACTAGTAGTTATGGTCTTTTTAAACTGCTTTTAAATGGTTTCTTATAGTGTTGTATGCAAGCTAGAGCCACTTGGGAGTCATTAATAACCCAATTTTCCTAATGCAAACACAATAAACATCGTAGCAGGCTATTGGGCAGAAGTAGTGTAAAACCAATATCTGCTGACATGAGATCTCCTACTAAAAGTGAAGAAAGAAGAGATATTGACTCATTCGGATTTCATTGATGTCTTTTGCCTTTATTCATCACTTGATCAGAGTATTGTACATAATTTAGTAATAAAACTGAGGCGCTAATAGTTGCAGCGTTGTTGTTGTATTGAAACAACTTGAAAAATTGTTCATTTGTTTTGTTAGGGTTGTAAATGACAGTGGCGGATTTTCGACTTCAGTGAAGGGGGGGTCTTGATATGGTCAGAGGGTGAGAGGGGAGGAGGTGCAGGGAAGGGGTGGGGTTTGGGTACCCCTCCCCCTCAAGAAATTGAACATACGAGTTTTGATATGCCTGGAAAAGCTTTCTAAAGTCAAGGATGTAAATTTAAATTGATGATGAATATATTACAAAAATATAAAATATTATTAATTGAGTTAGCAAAACAAACCACCTTCACCAAACCACATAATATAGCATTTGGATGTTCTGGATGCCACAGTAGTACATAACTGTGATGCTAGGTTGTGGAAAAAGAGAGAGACATTAGACCCATTGGTTCCAGTGGTCGCAACTGGGTTTAAGGGAATAGATGGAGTTGTTGGTTGTGTAGATGCAAAGTGAGATAACTAGTCATTTAATAGCTCAGAAAACCAATTGCTGTGATGAACGCAGCATAAATATGGGATGGGGCATAAAAAATTACTACGTCAAACCAAATATAAGGACCGTATTACGAAAACAGTGTAAAATCTAAGCTGTCTCAACGTCAAGTTTTTACTCAATGTAAAAGTGAACGTAAGGTCACCAGGTTTTTTGGGTCGTTATTCAAATTTCACAAGCTTTCAGGGAGTTCAGCAGTTTTCAGGAGTAGGGAAAATCTTTAACTAGTAAGCAGGTAGGTCCCTGAAAAATCAGGTGACATGACAGGTATGCCACAGTCATTTGTGTGTATATATATAAATCAAAGTTGAATTAGAAGAAATTAATAGTCATATGGCTTTTGGAAAAAAACAGACATCTTTTAAAAGAGGTTATTAATTAATTAATTTATAAATTATTATCAATATGATAATAATGCTAATTGTTAAATAATAACAATAATTCATAATAATAGTTAACAAACAATAATAATGATTTAGATTTATTAATAATATATAAATAATAAATATAAGAAGGTTAATAACACAAGAAGTAGTTACTAAGTTGATGCTATTTCTATTACTATTATTAAAAGAATGTTAAAACGTCAACAACAACGAACTTGGTAACATCTTTTTATACCACTCTTATACATACAGGTTAGCTCACCTAGATTTGAGCACTCTATGGCATATGCAATATTGTGACGGACGGCGTCAGCACGAACTTTCTATTTACTTTCTATTGTTATCCCAGCGACATTGTCAACCAGTTCTATGCTTACGCTCTAGAGACATTTTATCTATGTACATTTATTTATCTTACCTTTAGCATTCAATCTTATATGTCTAACATGTGAGTGCAGTCATGCAGTTGCCTATGTACCTCCTACCCTGTTCTATTGGTACACGCTAGCCAATCACTTGTGCTAGGTGTGGTTTCTTTTGTGTTGTCAAAGTGTATTATGTAATAGTCTGTATAAATGTAAATGTTTCAGTCAATAAAGTCAGAGTCAGCTTGCACACTCTCAGAAGTTTCTTTGTTCTCTAACAATAACTTCACTGCGCTAAGTACATGCACGTACAACATTACTCGAGTAGTAATTAATAAGCAGATCAGCCTGAACCTCTGCTGGCCGAACCTAGCCTTGTTTAGTTCGCCTTCAATGTTCGACCTCTGCCTTGCACTAAACAAGTCAACCGAACCTCTGCTGGCCGAACCTAGCTTTGACTAGGTCGCCCTTCAAAGTTTGGCCCCTGACTTGCACTGAGATAGCTAACGCAACCGGCAGTTAGATAGTAGACTAGGATGGTAATGCACCACTCCCAAGGATACTAGTCGACCTGTGGGCGGGTTGTATTGCTGAAGCGATAGACACAAGTTGCCATCACAGTTCGGGAGGTTGTGCAGGTAGGCCGAGCTACCAACTCACACCCCCACAGTGAAATCCTGCACAATATCTCCACTAATAGATAAATAATAAATAAACAATAATTTCAATTATTATTATAATAATAAACAATAATTTTTATTATTATTATTAAAAAACAATTATATTAATTATAAATCATTTGTTATTTATTATTGTTGTTGTAATAATAATAATTATAATAACAATATAATATATAATAATAATAAACAAACTACTAACTAACAATTTACTTACTATTAATAATAATACTTACCACTACTAGTCTAGTTACTAGACTAGTAGTAGTAGTAGTAGTAGGTATTATTATTATGCAAGGCTACAACTAATAGTGGTCTACTAGTAGTATTAGTAGCCTAGCAGTAGTAGTAGTATTAATTACCAGCATACAAAGTTTTTATTTATTTCTGCTACTACTAAGTGACTATTATTGATTGATATTTATTTCATATTATCATATTACAATAATTATAATGCTATACTAGTTAAAAATAGTTAATTGGGCAAAATCTTTTCAGCGTCTCTGCAAGAGGATAATAATGTCATGGCCCAAATTTACGTTGCTGCTCACTAGTTGTTTTGATCAAATAGCATTGTGGGTTGTGTTCCAGAGAATGGCCAGTGATAGCTAATCCTACCAATTGTTTCATAACAAAAAATACCAGTACACAGGTTAATAAGTCTCTTGTCTAGGAGGCTAGAAATGTGTTTACTTAAAGAGGACTTTACAGTAGCACATAACTCCAACTAAAAAAACTCTAAATCCTAGCCAGGGTGGCTCTCTATGAGGGGGGGAGGGGGTGAGAGAGAATGAGAGCCAGGGACACATTGACACGCAGTGGGCGGAGCTTACATTGTAGTTGAGCATTAATCCCATTATAACTTCATCGTATTACTAACAGAAAACGAATGAGATAGTCTATATCACTAAGTAAGCATGACTACTGCGGTTGTATTTATTATTAGCTTCATATAGCTGATATCATTCCTTTGTGTTGAATTGAGAGCTCTGTTAAATGGTGGCACCTAACTTGGCCACAAGTAAACTAGACCACTTTTTCACAGAGCTTATGAGTGATTTGAGCATTGTTTATTCTTACCCAAAAAACTTATCAAGATAAAGCTAAAACTCAACTGTTCAATGAAGATTTACTCCCACTGATGATAATGGCTTTCTAGCAATCTTTCATGCATAATTTTACGGAATTTATAGAACATGCATATTTATGCATACAAAATCAAAGAAAAAGATAAAACAATAGATTAGCAAAATGCGTGAAATAACATGTTGTAAATCAGAATTTTGCGGTGAATAAAAATTAAACAGGAATTTTGTACACAAGTTATCACATGAATCATATAGTTGAGTGCAATTGAAAAATACGCACGTAAACAATTATAAAAAAAAATGTACATACGTATATTTGTAATGCAGGAAATATAAATAACTATAAATGAAAAAAGTAACAGGGGAAAACCACTGAACTGAGCAAGTAGCTAACCAGAAATACAAACATTAACACAGCCACCAGTATGGAGGAAGTAATATTTCTCATCTCTATAACTCAGTTTTCAGTTACAAATGAATCAGCAGGCTCATTTCCTGAATGACTAACGGCTGTAATTGTTGTCTTGTAGCAAGGAAGTCGCATCTATTATAGGTACTTTGCATAGAGAAAAATGCAGAAATAAGAATGAAAGCTATCAATAGTTCACAGTTTGGTATAACTCAGCACATAGAACTTCCCCAACTAATCAACCAGAAGTCTAAACAGGAGGTCACCAAGTGCAAAGTGAAATTTGTTCATCGTTCACATATTTTACAGCTCTTCAATGATCCAAACTTTCAGTTGCAAACAAATCACCATGCCCATCTGCATAATGGCTGGGAGATCAATAAAGCCTTGTAGCAAGGAAGTTGTATTCAAGAGCTCTTCGCAATGCCGGTTCTTCTGAATAGTCAGTAATTGTCAGAAGATATAATGGGATTATTCCACCAAAGGTTTACTGCTGCATTTTCCTACAACAATTGCAAAACGCAGTTGTATAGAAATAGTAAGCATGACAAAGACGTCTATTTAAACAAACAGAGTGTAACTGCCAGAATTTTTATTCTTTTTTACCTGAAAACACAACACTAGACATAATCACATTTAATTAACACCTTCCAGCCATCTACCAAAAATATCTCAAACAATAATTATGTAACAGTTAGAAGTGGTGAATAGCTAAACTATTATGCCTGCAGTCTCAGTAATATGAAACTCAATTTCTTGCACTGACTTCAGAATTGGTGTAGCCTGTCGTAACATAGAGATAGAAGTTTAACTAAAAATGACAAAAATATAACCATGATCAACCACTTACCATCTAAGTAACCTCAAAGCCCCCTCAAAGCAGAAAGAGTGGAAGTTGTAGACAACATCTAAGCCAACTTCTGTTGATTTTCGTTTTATTTGTCAGCCGTCAAACTCCACAATTCTGGGTGTATTCCTATAATATTGAAAAACTCACTGTCATATATGCATTTTAATGTACAAAATTCAATAAACGGAGACATTTTTTATATGTTTACACTATGCTTGCCATAATTGCAAATCTCAGAGTAGCAATAAAAGTGATTATCGATTTGTATCATCAGCAAATAAAAAAGCTGTCTGAGCATCGCCATCGTGCCGTCGTATCAATTAATAATACATAATAATGTTGGTATTATTTCATTGGTACAATGATGATGCTGCTTTTTGCTTACTACTACCTACTGATAAACAAAAAATCATCATTACCATATATAATATTTGTACACGACAATTTTATATCATTAATAAGAACTATTAATTGCAAGTAGTATAAATCGAAACTAAAAAAAAACAATTTATTTGTTATTTTAAATAATAATAATTTTATCACCACTACTGTAACTGTTATTATTAATATAATAATTATTAGTAGTAGTAAATAAATAAATAGCTCAACTACTTCAAGTTCACAGCTAGCCGATAATTAGTAGTAGCAGTAGTACTGGCTAGTTAGTACTACTGTGCAGGATTTCACTGTGGGGGTGTGAGGTGGTAGCTCGGCCTACCTGCACAACCTCCCGAACTGTAATGGCAACTGTGTCTAGTGCGCTAGCGATACAACCCTTCCACAGGTCGACTTAGTATACTGGAGAATGGTGGTTGACCATCTCAGTAACTAGTGAGCTGCCGGTTGCGTTAGCTGTTGTTTGTGTATGCAATGAGTTCGAACTTTGAAGGGCGAACTAGTTGAACTAGGTTCGGCCAGCAGAGGTTCGGCTGTCTTATTGTAGTGCTGTGCAGAGGTCGAACATTGAAGGCGAAGTTAGACAAGCTAAGTTCGGCCAGCAGAGGTTCGGCTGCCTTATTGTAGTGCTGTGCAGAGGTCGAACATTGAAGGCGAAGGTAGACAAAGCTAAGTTCGGCCAGCAGAGGTTCAGACTGATCTGCCTGTATATTACTACTCGAGTAATGATGCGCAGTGAAGTTATTTGTTAGAACAAAGAAACTTCTGAGAGTGTGCAAGCTGACTCTGACTTTATTAACCATGACATCAGTATTTATAAGAACAGTTATGTAATACAAAATTGACAGACAAAGGAAGCCACACCTAGCACAGCCAATTGGCTAGAGTGTGCCAATACAAATACAGTAGGTGTGACTAGAATAATTGTATGAGTGATTGGCTAGAATGGGCTAATGGCAAACAGTGGGTGTAGCTAGGATAAATGCATGAGTGATTAGCACATGGTAAACATATACGATTGATGTAATGATAAATGTGCATAGAACAAATGTCTTTAGAACGTAAGCATAGAACTATACCATGTAGTAGGCTTAGACGGTATGTAGAATGTAACTTAGTGTGTAGTAGATAATATAAGATGGCGCCGGTCCTTCACACTACTACTACTAGCTAGTAGTAGTACTAGCAAGTAGCAGTAGATGACTGAGTAGTAGTAGTAAGTTACTACTACTACTGCCGCCGCTACCACCGCTACTACCAACCCACCACTACTATTACTACTAACTATTACTATAATACTAATAAATAAAGTAATTATTATTTTTTATATTAATTTAATATTATTTTTTATTTATGGTTTATTATAACAATTACAACTGAAAAATAATCGATGATGATTATTTTTATCAATAAATAAATATTATTATTATTTATTATTGATTGATGACAATAATCTAAAGTTCATTAATTAATTAAGATTAAATATTTAACAATAATAATAATTATCATTATTTTATACTACTGATAATAATTATGATTATCAGTAGTAAGTATTATAATTATAATAATAATTATTTTAATTATCATAATAATTAAAATAATAATTAATAATACACTATTAAAATTATCATTACTGTTATTATAATAATAATAATTATCATTATTATTAATGATTATTATTATGATAAAAATAAACATTTTAAAAATGCTGCTTGTTGTTGTTTGCTGCTTTTGTTATCATTATTTATTATTATTAATTATTATTTAATTATAGATAGTATAGTTATTATTAATAAATGTAAATAAATTTTAATTCAATAATAATAAAATATAATGATGATAATAATAATAATGATCATCATCATCATCAATAAATAAATAATAATAATATAGTAGTAGTAATAATAATGATGTTGTTTAACTTGTTACTAATTTTTTTCTAATAATAATAATTAATAAGTAATTAATAATTAATAATAACAAAATTAATATAAATAATGATTATAAATAAATAATAATAAATAATAATTAGTTGTTAGTTAGTTGTTATTTATTATTATTATAATTATTATGATTATCAGTACCGTACGTACTAACTAACCAACTACTTACTTACTTACTTACTACTACTTGTTGTGATGATCATCATGATGATGGGCAGTGATGAGTGAGTTAGTGGGTATGTATTACGCTGTTAGTAGTAGTACTTACTGTGACTTTCTAGTAGTAGCATTGAGAGTTGATATTAATCAATCGTCCTTTGAAAAAACCATTAGTTATTACATAAAATAGTAGTAGTATTGTTAGGGACGCCATACGAACAATCGTAACTATGTACACTACTTGCCAATTCTGCAGTTCTATGCTCACACTCTAGTACGATTTATTCTATGCATTAATTATTATTTTTCCAGGAACATACAAACTTATATGTTGGACATGTGCAATCATTCATGCGATACTCTAACTACCACCCATATTGTTCTATTGGCCCACTCTGACCAATTATTTGTGTGAGGTGTGGCATCTATTATGTACTACTTTTTATTATATAATCATGCATATAAATATGGCTGTTATCGATAATAAAGTCAGAGCAACTGTGAGCCTCAAATGATTGTTTATTACTACACAGACTTTAGTCAGTAGCACAAACAATAAGCACAGGATACAGACTACAGCTTGCACTACCGACTATCAGTGTAGTAAGGAACTTGGTAGAAAGCAATCGATCAACTCGATCCTTGCTGTGTATTCCCGCTTGTCGGTGTACAGTGCCAAGCATTCCTACTCACCCGATATTTCGGCACAGACAAGTCGACCTTTGTTGCACCGACTGACTACAGAAAGGGCCGAACAGCCACTACCATTGCACTTGTGATTGTGGGGAGTTGTATAGGTGTGCGCAATACCGCAACTACTAAAATCCTGTACAGTATAAGATAATAAATATTTATATGAATGATAACAGCAATCTGGAGAGCTAAGCTACCGTGGCCACATGGCGCTCATTTAAAAATACCATAGCCTTTGTTAACAAACTGTTTTAGAATCGGATTCTTATTAAAAAAGGGACGGAGCATTCAGACTATGTAACATTCTGTTACAGAATGTTACTTTCAAAATCAATCTGTCCCCGGCTCTCTTTCACTCTCTCCCAAACCCCGCCCACAACTACAAACCCCACCCCTTGAGAGCCGCACATAACTCCAACTAAAAAAACTCTAAATCCGTGTAACAAAGAACAATATGACAAATCCATCCGAGTGAAATTTGACACCCCTTAAATCCGGGCAATTCGGATAAAATCCGAATGGTTGACATCCCTGATATGAGTTTGATTAAATCTAATCCAGGTTCTTTAGTAGAAGTTAAAACTATTATTCACTGCTGATATTAAACTATGCATGAATACAAGAGTTGTCCTTTCACAGTCTCATTAATTTAGCGCATACGTTTAGACGTAACATCCTGGACTTTAGACGTAACCTCTTGTAGGTCTATTATCTTGTAGGCAAAACCTCTTTTAGTCTTAGTAGACGAAATATCCTGAAGCCGTAATATCTTATAGGCGAAGTCTCTGGCTCCCATAATGGTTTCCATGGGGGCTGCCATCTTGGAATGAGAATGTCAAGGTCTAACATTCCAATTGTACACTCTGTCTCGGTGGTATAGTTCCGGTAGGTCGACCCCATATTATTATTGTTGTGATAACTGGTCCTTATTGTAGCTAGAGAGCATGCCCAGGCTATCCTTATTCAGTCTGCGCATGTTGTTGTTGACTTATTTCAAAATGTGGGGAGAGACATTTCTATCTACTTACAGTATTACTATTGTCACTGTGTGAATTGAGAGCAATAATCATCAAGAAAGGAGTCATGAAAAGTTTAAGAAGCAGTACACTTACTTACTACTGCTAATAGTTTTAACTAGACTACTTAAAAGAATTAATTAATTAATACACACAGTCAGTGACACACTCACTCACACTCACTGCTTATTATTATTATTATTATTATTATTATTACTATTACTATTACGATTACGATTACGATTAAGATTACGATTACGATTGCTGCTGCTGCTGCTGCTGCTGCAGCTGCTGCTGCTGCTGCAGCTGCAGCTGCTACTGCTACAGCTACTACTACAACTACAACTACAACTACAACTGCAACTGCTACTGCAACTGCAACTGCAACTGCTACTGCTACTGCTACTGCTACTGCTACTGCTACTGCTACTGCTACTGCTACTGCAACTGCAACTGCAACTGCAACTGCAACTACAACTGCTACTACTACTGCTACTACTACTGCTACTACTACTGCTACTACTACTGCTACTACTACTGCTACTACTACTGCTACTACTACTGCTACTACTACTGCTACTACTACTGCTACTACTACTGCTACTACTACTGCTACTACTACTGCTACTACTACTGCTACTACTACTGCTACTACTACTGCTACTACTACTGCAACAGCTCTACTGCAACAGCTCTACTGCAACAGCTCTACTGCAACAGCTCTACTGCAACAGCTCTACTGCAACAGCTCTACTGCAACAGCTCTACTGCAACAGCTCTACTGCAACAGCTCTACTGCAACAGCTCTACTGCAACAGCTCTACTGCAACAGCTCTACTGCAACAGCTCTACTGCAACAGCTCTACTGCAACAGCTCTACTGCAACAGCTCTACTGCAACAGCTCTACTGCAACAGCTCTACTGCAACAGCTCTACTGCAACAGCTCTACTGCAACAGCTCTACTGCAACAGCTCTACTGCAACAGCTCTACTGCAACAGCTCTACTGCAACAGCTCTACTGCAACAGCTCTACTGCAACAGCTCTACTGCAACAGCTCTACTGCAACAGCTCTACTGCAACAGCTCTACTGCAACAGCTCTACTGCAACAGCTCTACTGCAACAGCTCTACTGCAACAGCTCTACTGCAACAGCTCTACTGCAACAGCTCTACTGCAACAGCTCTACTGCAACAGCTCTACTGCAACAGCTCTACTGCAACAGCTCTACTGCAACAGCTCTACTGCAACAGCTCTACTGCAACAGCTCTACTGCAACAGCTCTACTGCAACAGCTCTACTGCAACAGCTCTACTGCAACAGCTCTACTGCAACAGCTCTACTGCAACAGCTCTACTGCAACAGCTCTACTGCAACAGCTCTACTGCAACAGCTCTACTGCAACAGCTCTACTGCAACAGCTCTACTGCAACAGCTCTACTGCAACAGCTCTACTGCAACAGCTCTACTGCAACAGCTCTACTGCA